>JAEIFT010000421.1:0-233213 GCA_018904225.1 Lordiphosa mommai | reverse complement strand
CATACTACCTAGGTAAGGTACAAGGTTAATGCCAAAAATTATACCTAGGTAAGGTAAAAGGTTTCTGAATTTTTTAGTACCTAGGTAAAGGTACTTAAAAGGTACTTTTGTAATAAGCAAAAATTTCTGGACGCATAAAAGGAACTCTAAAGAATTATTTTTCATCCAACAAGAAAGTTGAAAATTTTAATATTTTAAATTTATTTAAAGCAATATTTTATTTTCTTGAATATTTACCTAGAATTCTGAAAAATTCTTTTAGCTCCGCAGGGACTTAATGGTTCATTATTATTCCTTCTCTTAATTTCCTTTTTTCTCAACTGCTTTCTAATTTTTATGACTTTAAGCTATCTCTGTGCCTCTTATGACGATCTAGTTTTTGTCGGCTCTGTTGCAAAATGACCTAAGATCTCTTATCACTTGGTCACATGGATTTAAATAATATAAATATCTGTAAAATGATGACCTTTCGCTGGTTCGACCAAATTTAAAATATTCGGGACTGTTCCAGTATTCATTTTGATCAAATTATGTGAAATCCGAATTGGTAAATGTTCACATTTATTTTCATTCGACTCTTTTGATGGCAAAATATATAAGCCAAATCGTCTAATCGTTTCTGGAAATAAGACCTTCACCAATTCCGATTGATTGAATTCGGATACGAGAATAGACCAGATTATTCCCGCCTCTGGTTTTCGCAGTATTATATATAGCAGGATCAGATTGATTTAGTTCAGAAACAGTTTCTGACCTTTACCATTTCTTCTTACGAACAGAGATAGATATCTTCTTTTTTATCTCCTCTAAAGTCCCGTAGAATTTGCTATTCTGTAGAAAATGTAAAAATTTGTTGCTTTTGTTGGCGTTACTGGACAAAATTTTTTTGAATTAAAGTACCATTCCTTACCTTTGTCACCAAATTTGTATCTAGGTTTGCACCTAGGTACAAATACCTAGGTACTCCCTAACACTGGGGACTAGTCACCAAATAGAAACTGTACCATGAGTAGCTCGAATGGATTCTTCAGATTTTAAGATCACGGCCTAGAATCGAGCTTCTTTGTCCAATCCCACAAAATGATCTGATAATCTTAAAAAAGAATTTGAGAAATGTGCCAGATGAATGCACTTTATGCAAAGTAAACAAATGCGAGGACTTGGAAGGCACATCTTTAATTCTCATAAACATACGAGCTAGATACGTAAGTTGCTATTTAAGATTCTGGCCTAGGTCACTTCTAGCCAATTTAGGACCAATTGGCCTTTTCCCAAAAAAAGTTTGGACTTTTATCGATAAAAGCTCCATACAACTCTTTCATGTGTGACCACGTTTGTTATCGATTAACGATTAATCAAAAACTTACCTCGGCAGCAAAATGGAATTAACTCGTGAAAATTTTTGTGCAATCATTTTTCACAACTTTCGACGTGGATTATCACGACAAGAGTGCAACGATGAACTTAAATCTTTGTATGGCGATGAAGCACCATCCTATAGCACTGTGAAAAATTGGTTTAATGAATTTAATCGCGGGCGACGCTCGCTCGAAGACGAAGGTCGTCCAAAAACAGTCGTTGTGCCAGAAAACATTGATGCCGTGCGTGAACTGATATTGCAAGATCGTTATGTGACATACCGTTAGATTGAGGCAACCTTGGGCACATTCAATATTGTATGAACACCTGGGCGTAAAAAAGGTTTGTTCTCGTTGGATTCCGCACAATTTGACAATCGCTCAAAAAAAGGCTCGTGTGGATTGGTGCAAAGAAATTTTGAAAATATATAATCGTGGTGTTTCAAAACAGACGAAAGATCGAAGCAAAGGTGGCCGGTTTCGGGGTAAAAGGTAGGTGAACGGTAATTGAGTGGAACGAAAACGAAATGGAGTCTATGTTATGAAAAGAGCCCGATACAAAACGAGCAATCGACTGTAGTGGGTCTTCGAAAGGAAGCTTCAAGAGCCAAATCCAAAAAAAAAAACGAAAGTCGTTCGTGGAAGAAGCACTTCGAATTTTCTTTGATAAAACTGGTCATGTGTCGACCTAGGACGGTCAATTCTAGTGGTACACCACAATTTGTTTGCCTGAAGTCTTCGGAGAAATTCGATTAACAAACAAAGAGCAGACAGATCATTGTGTCACCATGACAATGCGAGCTCTCACACATCAGCTCACACCAGCGCCTGTTGCCGCCCAAAACGTCAGTTGATGGGTCATCCGCCGTACAACCCTTGACTTGGTCCCAATGACTTTTTTGTATTCCGCACATCGGGGGAAAAATGCGTGGTCAGCGATTTTTCCGTCCCCAGAAGATGCTGTTGAAAAGTTAAAAAACCATGTTTTGGAGGATGTCTCATCGGAGTAAAAAAAGGAAAAAAGGAAAATAGTGCTTCGACAATTGTGTTTTCGGAAGCGGCACCAAACGTGTATAAATCTTGAGAAAAAATGGAGAATACTTTGAAAAACAATAAAACCATTTTTTGTTATTCATAAATATTCGCGTTTTTCATTATAAGGCCAGAAGTATTTATATACGTTTACAGACTGTTTCCGAGATAACAATTTCTCTAAATCGGATGACTCCTTCTTAGTGCCATATAAACGGACGGTCCAAAACTAGTGCTAGTGAGAAAACTTTTTTTCTTAGCTATGGGAGTCAGCTTTTCAAAAACTACAAGTATTCACAATCGGCGTATTCAATTTTATTTTTTTTTATAATTCGCATAATTTTTTAAGTTGGCTGGGTTTTTGGGATTCTGCAGATAATTAATATAACTTATTCAAATTTTTATTACTATCATTACCATGTTGACCTCGGGCGGACACATTAGATATACTAATGGCTGCATCTCAACGCATGGGACCACCGTGCACTCTCGCGATATTAAGTAGATCAGAGCCATGTCATTGTGTGTCATGTTAAGCTCAACCTGTGAAATATCTTTAATATAATTAAAAAACTAATTCAAATAACGGTGTGGAAAATAGTTTCCTTTCTATTATATTTTATTCCTTTTTATGAAACCCTTTGGCAAATTTTTAAAATTCTTTAAAGACAAGCAAAATGATTGAGGCTTGCAGCTTTGCAGTTTAAAGTCAATAAGCGCCTTCGTCGGGCAACAATTAATAGCAATTCCTTTAACATCAATATCCAGCCGTAAATTAAGAGAGCAAAGGCAAAACAAAGCCACTTAACTCAGCTGTCAATACTATGACAAGCGCCCATTAAGCTCTGACCCCTGGCAGAGGAATGATAAGGACACACACACACACACATACGTGCACAGGATGAGGTTAGGCCTCGCCCGCGTTCGTCAATCAAAGCAAACGTACGCCGAAGTTCTGGCAGTTTGCTGTCAGACACAGCAAATGCTGAAATGACAAACGGAAGCGGCTACTTTTCCGCTGCCTCTTGCAACGTCAAGTTGGTTGCCAGCTGCCAAGTGAAGAGCCAGGACCAGAACTAGAGCAGCAGCAGCAGCGATGCCTTACTTTTGCCATTTTGCTCTATTATTTTGCCTTCCCTGGGCAGCTGCCGTCTATTCTAATCAATTATGGCTGACTTTGGTCAGATGCGAGTGCTCTGCGCGGAGGACAACAACTCTTTGGACAACAAAAGCCAACAATGGAGAGCCACAGCACACACTGTAACCATATTGTTTGTCGAGCGGGCTTCCCCTTGGCATTTTCTCTAAATAATTTAATGCCAGTAAGATAATAATGCTTATTAAGCAATTTTCATTAATCGTGGCGCTACTTGACGTTCGTAACAATCTCAAGCGCTTCAGCCAAGGGCGATGACAGAAATAGAAAATAGATGGCCACGAATGGGCGATACTCTTTAAGTGATATTTAAGGAATTGAATTCTTGTACTGTGTCTGTCTACTTAAAAACTGATTTCCAAAGAGTTGAAGTGGCCTGTTCCTGAAATATGAAGCCAATCGATGCATCAATACTCGCAAGCCAAGTCGCCCAGCTTCCCCATTTGTTACCCTTTGTCAAGCTCTCCAGCTGCGTCAGCTTAAGAGTGTGTGAGGAACGCCACCTCCCTTGTGTTGTTTGCATTGGCTGGGGTTTTGACTTTGACATTTGTTTTGTATGGCTTATCCTTCACATCCACAACCCCCACAGCTGAATGGCGTGGATTTTTGCCGTCTATTTGGCCAAGTTTCGTTTTTCATTGTGTGGACTTAGTGGATGTCGCTACAATGGTTTTTAAATTGCCGCCCAGTGCGATTCTACTCCGATTTCATGGGAGCCTCTTTTACGGCCAATAAAATCACAACGCCGCAGGCGTCCCTGCCCGCTGCCCCGACTGGCATATTTATCTATGGAACTTGAAATTGAAAAGCCGCCTGGCAGCCCGCCTATTGTGTGTGCACTGGCTTTGGCTCTGAGGGAAAGCGAAAATTAAATATATGTTCGAGTGAGTATATATAAGCATAAGACATGGCATAAGTAGAAAGACATGGACTTGGCAGATGGAGCAGATTGTGACCGCCATTATCAGCAGAGATTTATTTGCATGCGGCGTGGGCAAATTGGAATGGGAATCCATTTAAAAAAAGTTCAAGTGTGACATCGGCTGCATTGATAATTCCCAGATAAGTCGCCTTTAATAGCAACTGATTGATTTCCTTCCTTTTTCTTTTTTTTGTTCATTTGATGGCTTATTATGCCAGTCAAGCACCTTGTCAACACAAATGAATTGGCGAAAATGTTTATAATTAAATGAAAATAAAAAGGCTTTTTACCGAGCCACTAAAGAGTGAACGGTATGTGGGGCATTTCATTTGGCAGATGCGCGTGTGTGCTCAACTAAGTGCCGAGTGACGCAGGCAAGTCAATACATAAATGGATATTTATGAAATATGTTTGCATATATATATATAGAGAGTGCACGGGATCAATTCAAATGTATGAATTAACGAAAATACATTTTAATAACCCATTGAACAATTTTAATTGAAATAAAGTTTGGCATAATTTTTGTTAAGCCCAATACGGAGTTGGGAAGTAATTAATTTTTACTACTTTACTACTTATTTATTCAGTGCGGATATCAAGTGTAACCAGATATTTAATATAAAGAATTTCTATGTAAGTTTATTTAAGTGAATCATTCGATTTATGATAAGTGACTTCAATTTAACTTTTCGTACTTCAGTTGAATGTCTTGGCTCTATGACACTTTAGCAAATTTGAGAAGGCCAACAAATTGTACAATAATACTCAAAGCTACATGGAATATTTAATTTGTTTAATTTTTCCATTTGTATCTCTATGAGTATGCATGAAGGGCAGCCAAACGAATTTTGACTGGCACTTCTTTGCTTTCCCTTTATCTAGCGAATTTTCTAACGAAAAGTAGTCAGTGTATTCTAGAAACCCCTTGAATTTTGTCCCTAAGACTGACCCTGAAAGCACTCAGAAAAACATCATGTATTCTGTGCTGAAATCAGGGGATATAAAGTACAAACGATCTGTAAATAATAATAAATCAAAATATATCAACATATGTGTTCATAAAAATTTTGACTTTATGCCATAAATTTGGCCATTAAGCCCGGTCGGATCCATTTAACACATACATATACGAGCTGTTTGCATAAGATACACTTATCGCTGCCCGGATTTCTATGCGCCATGTTGTTAACACTTAGAACTTCAACCCTTTGCCCTGTATAATGATGACATAGCGTGCTTAGAGTAAATATTAGAGACAAAGTTTTGGGTCCCATATGTCGTTGTTTAATTCCTTGCAAATCCCTAGTGTGTTGCTCTTTCTCGTTAGTTCTCTTAATCGACTATATGCTTTATTTAACATAGATTCTAATTAGGTGAACCTTTTACCTTGTCGAAAGGTAAGGGTCTGGGTACATTCATTTCAATTAAAGTTTAAGTGCAAAACTTATTTTAACTAATCGTGACAATAAAAGCAAATCTATAGCTTTTATACCAAAGTAGAAAACTTTTTGTAATATTTAAAAAATATATTTTAATACATTTTGACTAACTCTACCCAAATTGAAAGAATTTTTTGCTGTAAGTGCCAAATCTCTACCCATAAAAAGAAGCTGCCTAGGGACGAAATATTATAAGTCGAACTCTTATTACCTTTACCTTTACTTAGAAACTGAAAAATCCGTAACCCCTTTATCATACCGAGGTCTATTTATTGACCATTAAGATATACCACTATACCTTTGAAAATGTTTTTCGATTTTTGATTTGCCTAATGGACTTACCCCACCCCTTCAAACCATTTTAAATATTAATAGTAGCAGATCTGTATTAGAAGAAGTTTAACGGGAGTATTTTATCTTGCTTAAAACTTTAAGAACGTTTTCTCCATCAAGAGGAAAAACATTTTTTTACTACTTTTTATACACTTGAAAAGTGTATATTAATTTTGCCCAGAAGTTTGTAACGCATAGAAATATTCATTTCCGACCATATAAACTATATATATTCTTGATCAGGACGACGAGCTGAGTTCAATTCCGTTTGTCCGTCCGTCCGTCTGTCCGTCTGTCTGTCTGTCTGTCCTGTCCGTCTGTCTGTCTGTTTCTACGCGAACTAGTCCCTCAGTTTTAAAGCTATCGAGCTGAAATTTTTCACAGAGTCTTCTTTTTACTGCACGCAACTAATATGTTGGAACCGGCCGGATCGGATGACTATATTATATAGCTGCCATAGGAACGATCGGTCCAAAAACTAGTTCTAGTAAGAAAAACTTTTTTGTTTTCCATTGTAGCGTCCCTTATCTTGGTATATATTAGTCATATATGCTTCCACATAATTCCGAAAAATTTATCAAAATCGGCCACAAGCATATAAAGACGATCGGTCGAAAAACAACTTCTAGTGAGAAAAACTTTTTTGTTTTCCATCGTAGCGTCACCAATCGTGGTATATATTAGTTTTATATGCTTCCACACAATTCCAAAAAAATTTATCAAAATCGGATGACTATAGCATATAGCTGCCATATAAACGGTCGGTCAAAAAACTACTTCTAGTGAGAAAAACTTTTTTGTTTTCTATCTTAGCGTCCCCAATCTTGGTATATATTAGTTTTATATGCTTTCACATAATTTTGGAAAAAATGATCAAAATCGGATGACTATAGCATATAGCTGCCATAGGACCGATCGGTCGGAAAATGTGTTTTACTAAGAAAAGCTTTTTTTATGGTATCAAATTTTTATTATCAATGATTTAAAAATTTTAAATATCTGATATCTATATCCTATATATATTTTTTCCGGTTAAATCAGTTGAAGTAAAGTTTTTCAAGTGTATTAAAACTTCGGCACAGTCGAAGTTAGCTTTGCCTTCTCGTAAAATAAAAAAATCACATTTTTTAAAATAAAAAAATATTGAAAAATATGATTGAGATACTGGCCAGAATTACATCAATTCTGATCATAACCTCATTTACCGATTTCATTTTCGATAACCTTGAGTCCCGGAATAATGGCTACCACCTCTACACCTTTTTTTGGGAGACCTTAACTTAACTTTTTGTAACTTTTGCCCTCGAGTTCCAAACATTTACTATTTATTTTTTTATATAATTAATAACTAACACAAATCAAAAAATCAAATTGAAAAAGCTTTCATGGTTTTCTCACCAGAATTTTTTTAAAAAACACTCAATAAACCCTGTTCAAAGGTAGCGGTCCACCTTAAGTAAGAAAAATTACTGCATATTGCGCATATCGCGATAGAATGACAATAAACAATCTCCATTGATTTGATAAATTTATTCTCAATTGTTGAACATTTGTGGTGAGCAGTTAGCAAAATACTCAATGACACAGAGAGCTCAGCTCACAAATAAACCAGAAATCAAATAATGAAGAATTTGTTTAGCAGTTAGTTTCACAAGTAGCAGATAGTTTTCTGCTGCATTCAGTGTAATGGAATAATTGATTTAATGCAGTAGTCTAGTTCTGCTACACATAAATGTTTGATTTGCCTCAGGAAAACTGTAACTAAATAAGTTTCCGCCTTCAAAGCCAGCAAACAAAACATTTAAAAGCTGCAGCTGGGTCTGAGGTGTAGCACTTGCGAAAGTGGCGTGGCAAGTTGCCAAAAACAAACACCAGCGACACACACACACACACACACACATTTCCAGCAGCTTGAAACTCCGAGTAAATTTAAAAGTTTTGTTTATTAAATAAAAATAAATGCAAGTTAATTAATTAAAAGTTTAAACAAGATAGAGCAGGCTCAGTGTTGCTCGAGTGCCTCATGTGGCAAGTGCTGGAAAGTATGTTAAGCCTAATTAGCAGAGACTGGGGCGCAGAGCAGGGCTGACTCATTGATATATCCATGGCTCTCCTGCCTGCCCAGTTGATGTTCTTGTTGTTGTTGCCATAATAATTTGGCAAGCGTTTTGCTGCTTGTCGCCACACAAAAACAACAAAACGACGAGGTTGCCCAATGCCAAGACCAAGAACGGCAGCCACGTCAACAGCAACAACCACCAGATATATATGTATAATCTATTTGAAAAGTGCGCAAAGCTAAATTAAATTTTTAAACATGATTTGCCTGACATTAACATTGACATTCGTCCAATGGAAAGCGTTAGAGATAGCCAGAGAGGCAACAGCTGCGACAGGCTGCATTCCGGCTGCTGTGCAGCACTTGCCACACTTGCTAAGCAAAATCATTGATAAAAAACTTTAAATCTATTTTTAACACAAATTGAAAGAAATTCAGTTTGCCACAAAATTAATTATACGCCCACAGTTTTAAGCAAAAGGCTTTGGCTCTCGGGTACAAAATTATAAATTTAAAAACACATAAAAAGAATATATACATATATATATATAAAAAAAAAAAACGTGCATATATATTTCGAAATGAAAATATTGTCATTTTTTCTTGCTCTCTAATATTTATGCACACTTAAATGATATTTCAGATTTGTATATGTATTTCTATACTCATTTCGCTATTCCCCTTTTGTGTTTCATTGCAGTTGCTCATTTTTTTTTGGACTAGCGCCAGGGCGTGGCGAAAAGCGAAAAACGAACAGCAAACTGTGGGCCCTTTGGCGTACAACTCTAATTAGTCAACAATGCTGAACAAGTGAAAACCGAAACGCACAAAAACCAACTCGAAAATTGTCGCTAAAAAAGCTGTTGTATCATAAATCCAAAAAAGAAAAAATACGAAAATACAAAAATAATAACCCCCTACGCGTCGGGCCGTCTAATTTAAAGCTCGTGGCCGCCAAAATTCGAGTGGCCAATTTGTTTCCACCAACAAAAAGCAACAACAACAACAACAACAGCAGCGGCCAGATCAAAAAGGCAGCCAAAATGCGAGCGTTGAAAGCGTGTGCGAACATGAAAATAAAACATCATCATCAGGAAATAAATTCGGAAAAAAAAAACAGAAATATACATAGAAATAAATATGTACCAGCATAGACTAGTTTAATCTATATATAAATCTGAAACGACAGCAGCAGAAAAAAAAAGTCAAGCATGAGGACTTTCTGCGGCAACTATGTTGTTTGGGCGTGCCCAAAAAAAAAAAAAAAAATAAAATAACTGAGGGCCTGGCTAATCCGAACATTGTATTCCCTTGTCAATCTTTAACAAACCGAACGGTTTCCGGTCTTTACCATTTTTGATTTCAATAAACAATTTTCCAAAATTTTACCACGATTTTGGCAAAGTAATTTTTTTTTAATTTTATAAACATTTCTGGTTATAGGTTCTGTTTCTATCGAACATATCTCAGGTTAATTGTTCAAAATAGTATTTTACTTTGGCTACTAAAATAAGACACTTAAAAATTTTTCTTTCGAGCATGCACGAAATTTGAATATGGGAGCAGTTAAACAGACGAACAGCGATCCATACACAGTGTGTGGTTGTTTTTGTATTTGAGCAGCCGTCTGTCTGTCAGTCCAACACTCGATTTGTGATTGCTTGAGCTGGCGATGGTACTGCATGCATTTTGTTTTTGTTATTCATTTTGAAGTGAGGCAAACTAACTCTCAGAGCAATTGAAGCAGTTGGGAGCAAGGGCTTGTCCACCGCTGCAAAAAAGAATTAAATGATATTAATTTTTAGAGTTATAATCAAATATGCCCTAAAAGCTATATCAACGAATCAACATCAGCCTGATATAAAAAAAAATATATACACTCCCCACCAATAGAATAGCACACCCCTTATGCCTGTTTTATATTGACCACTTCCGCTTCCAAGCCAAGCATGCTTGAGACTTAATTTTTTTTTAAATTTAAGGTCATTTAATCAATGCAATATATCCAGAATAAAGACTTAGTGACAAAGTTTTAAGTATTTACAAAAAATTATTTACCAAAAAACGAACAAATTTGGGGTCCTAATTTGGCGCCACTTGAATAGAACATTGATCGTTATCCTTGGCACGTGGACTCATATTTTGCTATGATCGATCTTCTTAGTTATTTTAGAATATTTAATTTAAAAAGAAAATAAAATGGGCCCCGTGAGGCTAAAAAAAAAAGGACAAAAAAAGCCTACAATTAAGGTGACCGATCTTTGATCAAAATAGCTTTAAATAATTATGTGAAAGCATATAAAACTAGCATATATCAAGATTGGTAACGCTACGATGGAAAACAATAGAACTAGAACTAGTTTTTTGACCGACTGAGATCCGATTTTAATACATTTTTCCAAAATTATATGGAAGCATATTAAACTAACATATACCAAGATTGGGGACGCTACGATAGAAAACAAAAAAGTTTTTCTCACTAGAACTAGCTTTTTGACCGACCGTTTCTATGGGAGCTATATAATATAGTCATCCGATTTTGATAAATTTTTCTGTTTAAAACAGCTTAGTCACAAGAGCGCAAAAGTTATTGCGATATGGGAACTACCTGAAGCGGCCTGGCTAATTATTTGCGAGGGGTGACAACGTGTAAAAGATAAAACTAACATATACCAAGATTAGTGACGCTATGATGGAAAACAAAAAAGTTTTTCTAACTAGAACTAGTTCTTAGACCATTCGTTCCTTTGGCAGCTATATGATATAGTCATCCGATCCGGTCGGTTCCGACATATTAGTTGCAGTGCAAAATTCAGCTCGATAGCTTTAGTGTTGAGTTCGAAATCGTTCAGTTTAGTTTAAGCTCGTGCTAACAGCTCTTGTTAAAATTTGAAAGTACCTCAGAAAACTCAAACAGAAAATAGATAAAAAAAAATCACAAAGAAAAATTGTTTGTTGCTCTTAAACTATTTTGCCAGTGTTTTAGGTAAGATTAAATTAATTAAACAAAAAAACCTTCAAGGCATTAGTTCAAGTTTAAAACCCGATTTATCAAGGGGTGCCTCCTTAGCAATTCAATCTTTAATTTTTGACAAATTTCACTTCTATTTTTTATTGGAAGTAAAATCAGCAACTTAATATATTGAGTTCACATTTTAGTTGACAGTCATATAATACCATTTGATGGGCAGCATTTCTGGCATCTCGTATCATCTTGTTTCAACTCTGCTACTTAAGATTTATAATGATGTATAACTTTTTTCAAAAACTTTTGGAAATACCCTCCATATTTATGTAGTTGTAATGCATATAAAACATAGTAACAATATTATAATGCTTACTTTCAGGGTATTCAAATAGATATGGCGGACATAAGCCAAAAGGCAAAGAGAAGCTGGTGACATTCTTCGCCACAGCTGTTGTCATATAAATCATTAACATTATACAGGGTGCTGTATTTTGGTGAATTTAATCATTATGGACGGCAAAAAAACATAATCACATTTTATCAATGTGTATGTATGTGTAACAACAGACACTACATTAAGCTTAAACGCAGTGGCAGCGAAGCAGCGCCAGAAAAGAGCCGAAAGCGCATTGTCGAAGCTTCACGACGAGCTTTTACTATCGGTGTATTGACTTCGCTGCCGCTGAGAATTTGTGTATGCACAAAAGATAGCGACAGGGCGAACACTGTTATGGATGTAGGATCGAAGTTAACTGTAAAAACTTCAGCTTGTTGATGTCCAATTAATGAATTCATGTGTTTGAATCTGAAAATTAACTTCCGTTATCCTATTCGACTTCATTTGAATATTTGAAAAATATGGAAAAAATCAAATTTTTTCAAAATTACGAGCGAATAACTGGCTGGAATATTAAGTAAAAGTCGTTACTTTCCATTCATATGGCAATAAATTTGAAATTTTTCTATTATATGCAAACTTTGGCAGGTACAGAGTATATTACAGTCGGGTTTGACCAACTTTCTTACTTTTTTTTTTTAATTAATAAATATTTTAAAATTAATTAGTTAATCTAGTGAGTAGAGAACAGTGCAAAATATACCAAGCAATTCTGCTATTCTTTTTTTTTTAATAATTCTCATCAAAAAAAGCACCCGGTTTAGGTCACCCTAAAGAAAAATAAAGAACAGCCAAACACGCACCAGCAGCAGCTAATGCTGTTGCGTCAGTAAATAAACAAATATTGACTTAAATCAATACAAATGCTTGCAGCAGCAACAAAGGCCAACAAATAATTAAAATGAAAGCCCACACTTGATTGCTTGATCGTTTTTTTTTTTCCATAATTCTAGCACAACGAACCATTTTGAATTAGAAAAACGGAAAACTACAACCACTAAAAATAAATGAAAGCCAAGAAATGTTAAAAATAAAACTAGAAGAGACCCAAGAAAATTGGTGGCAACAGCAGCAGCAACAGCAGCAGCAGCATCTAAGCGACGTCACCTTCGCAGCAAACGCAAAAAATGAACAGAATTAAAAAGCAGCCGCTTGGAGCTAGAAAAAATCCAATCAACGAGCAGCAAATACAAAAACAGAAGCCGCACAGTAAATAGCCAAAACAACGACAAGTCCAGCCCCAGCCGCAGCAGCGACACTGACAGCAGCGGCAGCGGCAGCGACAGCGAGGCCATCATATCATCAACTGTGTGGGCGTCGGCTGGCAAGGACAGGCGACAGCGACGTTGACGTCGCCGCACGGTTCGCGCCACTTTCGCGAATCAATTTCCGTTGCGGTGGCCGATTCAGTTTTGGTTTCAACGTTGCTAGCGCCACGCGTGTTGCGAATCTCTAATGGTGGTCCTTGTCGGCGGTGTCTGCCCAGCGAATTAACGCGCGCCGGATAGCGAGTGATAAGAATAAAACAAGTTAAGCCCCAAACAGGCTATAAACCGAAAGCGAAAGCGTGTGTTTACAGTTAACAGACTCACGATGTTGTGCTCCGATCTGGTCGAAATGGACAGCGCCGCTTCGGCGGTGGGAGTGCCTAGGCACAGAAGACACAGAAACAGCGTCACCAGGATACGCAAAAGACGCTGCTGCTGTGGGCCGGAGCAGCCGCAGCCACAGCTTACAACAGCAACAACAGCAACAACAACGATTCCTGGCCTCAATCTGCTGGGGCCCACCGCAGTAGCCGCTCTGACCGCGGCGGCCATGCTTCACACAACGAACGCCCTGTCATCAACAGTTGCCGATGCCATTGCACTGCCCGCCGCCCACGAATGGAATGCCACGCTCCTCAGCAGCACCACAGCCCCAGCCACCTTAGTACTAATCAATGAGAGCAGCATCAACTCAACGGATGCCACCGGAGACGAGGATTGGTATGACGATGTCATCTGGACGTTTAAGGCATTCGTCATGCTGCTCATTATCATAGCCGCCATTTGCGGTAATCTGCTTGTTATTATTTCTGTGATGCGTGTTAGAAAATTAAGGTGCGTATATGTAGTTGATAAGGCATCCCATCCCCATCCCCATCCCATCCCTCCCAGTCCCACACTCACTCCCTTTAATTATCTGTGAGAAAGCAATTAGCGCTGCTTGCGCCATGTAATTTTTCTGTAATTTGCATAAAATTGTTTCAGTTCCCTTTCCGTCTTTGTCCTGGGGCTGTCTTGATTGCCAATTTGCCGAGCTTCTCCAGCTCCTCGAACCTTCCAACACTTAAAAAATTACAGGAATTTCGCTTTCGCTTTCTATGCGCGATTTTTGTCAACTTTGCATAAAATTCATGCACGTTCGCCCCGGCCCAACTGCCGTGTTACCTTCCTTCCCACTCATTTACTTGGCCATCCCGGGGTCCTGTCGCTTGTCGCCGTATTTTATGCAGATTCGCCTGGTCTCTTATTTATTTTGTTCATAATTGAGCTCTGGGTTTCAACGATTCAGCTGCAACATTTGCACATTTTCATTTTCAATTCGTTGCCTTTTTCCTCTTCGCTGTCGCCTCCAATGAGGCAACAACGACAACAACAACAACAAAGGGCAGCCCCGCCGGAATTCATTATTTTAATGACGAATTAACGTTTATGACTTTATTCAAGAATCCAATTTGCCGACCCAGAGATTGTTAAATGCCAAACTTTACTGAAGTCTAAGTAAAAACAAAGTCATTACGAACTAGAAAGATGCGTGTTTTTCGACAGTGTCGAAGTTTAAATACCCTTGGAAATACTCGAGTTGCGGACTTAACTACTAGCTGAAAATCTGTTGGCTTAATTCAAAACAAAATTCCTGGATATATGACAAGTTTATGATACATACACTAAATAACCTATATTTTACAAGAGTGCAAGCAAATATTGTTTTTTTTTTCCATTTGGAAGGCGTTAAGTGAACGACAATATGTATCAGTTTCGTTCTGAACACTTTGAGGTTAAAGAAGTACCACATAGAAGCCGGGCATTGGAGGGTGATGCCAATAAATATCAATCATTATAATCATAAAAAAACGCTTTTATTCTCACATGTAAGATTGCCGAACTGCTTTAAGAATCACATACTGTGCAAAACCACTTTAAAACAAATAAGGGCGCTGCAGGCGAGTGCCCCAACTAAAAAATACCCTATACCCTTGATTTTGTTGGTTTTCATACGAATGTACACATTGACAAGCACACACATTCAAACATAGCCGACGCTTACGACGCCGCAGTCGCGACGCTGGCTTCCCGCTGTCTCTTGGATGGCTGAAAAGCATTTAACTTCCAAAACTCCCTTTGTTTTTTAAACGATTTTATTGATATCAAATTTTCCAAATCTAAAACAAACCCGATCCGTGTAAGGCATACACCTACATACATGCAAAAACAAGAGGTCATCTCTCTTACAGTCTTTGAAATCGACGCTTTCTGATATGGCTAAATCGACTGAGATCTGTGTGACTCCACGCTGATCAAGGCACCTGGTTTTCTGCCGTGATGCAAATGTTTCAAGAACAATAATGGGTGTGTGTTATTAATGAAACTGCATGTGTCGCCTGCGAGATCTTGGCACCGACTGACTCTCTCTGCTCGCTAACTACCCTCGCTTCATCGCTTACCGAAGTTCTCAGGTGGAGTTGCTTGCTCTCCTGGCTCTTGGCGAATTCCCACATATATATAAATATACTTTATAGAGGCCGGGAAACGTTTCCTTCTCACACAGAACTAGAGAAAAAAACGAGCAGATCGTGCTTTGATATCAAGCAGATTTCCGTGTGTGGAAGTTCACAAGACAGAATTTTCTTGGTCAAAAGAAAATACTAAATAGTTATAAATTTTGAATTTTAGCAGCTCGATCTGCTCGGTTTTAAATTTTGTCTGGCTTCTAATTAATTGTCAAGATGAATTTATTCTTATTCAAGAATTACGATCTTCTTGAATGTAAGCATTTTAGAACAAAGTTCCGACGGCTCGTTGCAGAGAGCGTGAGAACGAAATGCTCTCGCTTTTGGTGGAACGCCTTACCTCTTCGTGACATACAAACTCAAATCGAGCGCTACAATCTTGCCTGGATCTTGGCACGAGATTTCTTCTTGAAAATTCAAGACGAAAAAACTAAATTGAAGCCGATTTTAGACTTGCCTAATCGTGCTTTTAGAGGAACTTTCCTTCTCATACCTTTTTAACTCATTTTTAGGAGTACAGATTATAAATACTTGTATCCGTGTATGTGCTTGATATTTGGGTACCGCAAGTTTTATAATATCTGTCATTCATTGCTTAAGCGAATCAAAAACTATCCGTATCTGAAGCGAATCGAAACGGGCGATGAAAAATGGGCATTGTTCTATAATGTCGAGTGAAAACGCACATGGAAGATCACTTACAAGATCAATATTCACCAGAGGAAAGTAATGCTGTTTGTATGGTAGAACTTTTTTGCCACGAAATGACACTATCAATTCGGATGTATATGGATAAAACTAAATCGAATAGAAGCTTTCCGGTTAAGCCAATCGCAAAGATGTCTATGTTCATTATGACAATTCTCAACCGCATACATCTTTCGGTACTCGTCAAAAATGATCGGAGCCGAAATGTGCAGAGATGGCATATCCACCGTATAGCCCCGACCTTTTTACTTATTTCCATCTCTTCAAAATTCTTTAAAAGTTAAAACATTTGATTCTGATGAGGCTGTAAAAAAGCACTTGGTACAAAACATGGTCAATAGTGGTCGAAGAAATCGACTAATACCTAATCAGTTAGGCTGGGTTTACATTGCCTCATTTTGTGTCTATTTGAGTTAAGTTCCTGTCATTTTCAAGGCAAGGCATTTGCCATTTTCTGGAATTTGTTATTTAATAACCCAATGAAAAGTCAGAATTAGAGTTTTTTTCTTATAAAAATAAATTCACCTTTAAATTTTATGAAAAACAAACGACTTAAATTTTTGGCCAAACCAATACATAGTTTAACTTTCATTGCTATGCGCTCGCACGGCACAGATATGGTTAAAAGATATAGCCCTGGTGCCACAATTTAAACCAGAGACGGGCATTTTGTCAATTCCCTATCACACGAGCATAGGCACAGACAAGGTAATCTAGACTGCTCGTTTGCTATGTCGGTTTTCTCTGCCAGCAAAACGGTATGAAGTAATAATATTGTGTTCGTCTTGCTAGTAATTACTTAAATTTTAACAAACAAAACCTAGCAATCGCTACTCAACGCGTTTTCTGATTTCAAACCATCGAACGTCAGCGTACGGTGTTTACTTTGATTAAGCCTAACTCACACCTTCTCATTTGTAGCTTTTACCTATGTACATCCTTGAACGGATGCCCATTACTGACAGTGTTTTCGTTTTAATTAGTGAAATCGGAACATTAGTTAACACTAAGCAAAAGAAGCAACTAGGCAGAAAGTAAAGCTGCGCAAAAATTGCATTTCAAGGAGAACATGTTCATATGCTCAACTCAGTGAACAATGCATTTATGTTCACTCATTCATGTAGAAGTCAATACTACTCTTTTGTGCCATAACGATGCAATAGCATGAGTGCAAAACTGAGTCGATATTATCACAAAAATTGCCAAATGGCTGCATTTGTGTAAGATTACAAAAAATGATGATCCTTAAGGGTTTTCTCAAATATTTAAGTAACTGTTTTTAATGACCTGTTTTGAGATATGGAACAAAGTAATTGTTTCTAGGCAGTTTGGGGTCAGATTTGATATTTATTCAAATTTCAACAAGCATCTAAAAAAATTTTAAATTTTTTAATAAGAAAAACTGCTGAAGTGTGTGAACTTTGTTGTATCAGTGAAAATACTCAAACTGACAAGACAATTCAATGATTAACTAAATTGAATTTTAAAGTTTCTCAAAAATAATGACAGCCATTTTATATCAATTATTTCTGCTGTGCCATAATCATGGACGCCATACCCATAGCAAAAAGCAAATACATGCAAACATTTTGCCATTCAATCTACATTATAAAAAATCCTTATATCCAAAATAAAAAAAGAAGACAAACGTTCGTCAATCTTTCAAAATGCTTGGATGCCAGTTGCTTGCCTTGGCTTAGTAGGTACATGTGCAGGATATGCAAGCATTTCGCCTACTAACCCACTATAAAGAGAACGTGCAGTATGCGTGCATACTAAATAAATAAATAGTGACTTTAGACTTGAAAAATGAACGTACGAACTTTACTTAAATCTATTTTCAATTTTCGGTAATAATTAATTACCATTTCCATTTACCTCGACCTCGTTGCCCACCCCTTGTCAACTGTTCGGGGCGGAGGCTTTTTTCACTCAACACATAATCATAAAATAAAGAAAACTTTCGAGTGATAAATGATGAGACGTCAGCTGGCTGTGGTTCATTAATATTTTTAGTTATGCCTTAATAACTGCCAGCCAAATCAATTTTGCGCTTCATAAAACTGCTCTGAAAATTAACTTGTGTCTCAGCCGAAGTGCAATCACTAGTTCAGCAAGCTATCAAGGAACTTTATGCCTTGCCATTTTAATTTTTTTGTTAAGCGCTTCACGCACATATTTCCACCGACAGGAAAACTTTAAATGCTCTTAGCCCCAAGTTGTGAGCGGTAAAGGGCAACAAAAAAGAAAACAAAACTTTTTACAACGAAATGGAAAAGGAGAAAAGGAGAAGGCATAATTAAGGTTGAACGTCGCTTAATTTCTCTCCATCTCACTCTCTCTCTCTGTTAGCTTTTCCTGCTGCTAATGAGCAGCATTTTATTTTATATGCAAGTGAAATGAAAATCATGATGGTAATGAGCAATCAAAGTTTCGCTTGTCAAGGCTGACAGGGAAATATTCACTTCACTCAAGCGTAAAATATTATACAAAATTCAACAGCATAAATGGTCAACAGAGTTGCAAAGATGCCATTGTTCTATGCGGCAAGTATTACGCATATGTAGCGTGAAACAAGGCAGTGAAAATGGCAAAAATGAAAAGAGAGAAAAAAAAACGTTGACAATTAAATACTGCGCGCGTGTACCTCAAAGCGAAATGGAACAAAAACACCAGGCAAGAGCAAGTAAAACAAGCAAAAATGCTACAACAACAACGAAACACCACACAGCGGCTACAACTTTTGGCAATTAAGGCAGCTTATGGTTTTTATGACAGCATAAATTTAAAATGTTCTATGCACAATAAAATTGTTTGCCGAGCGAGTTTAAAATTATTTGCCAACACAGCCAACAGATGAGATACATTTGTGTACACACACACACACACACACACATGTAGGAGCAGGGTGGGGCTAAAATATATGTTGAACAGAGCACATCATTTCTATGACATGATTTAGTTGAATAGACAGAACACATTAGATTAATAGAAATAGATAGTATTAAATCTGTGGAAAATGTTCTCTCTGTCGCCAATGCTCGAAGCGATAATACTTTGTGTCGATTACAATTCTGAGCCAGAGAGCTTATAATTGGTTTTAAAATGCATTAAAGCATTAAGTGATTAATTTAATTGGAAAATCATAATACATCTACAGCTAGCTTAATAAGTAACCAAGTCTGTCAATACCCTGATGATGCCATTGAGCAAAAGTCGTGCATTTTTACTTTCCTCTGCGCGTCAAGCATTCAATTGATGGTGGCCATTGACTTAATCCTCTAGAGACTAGACCTAATTGACCACTGTTGCAGTTGGTGCAGTAGTTTGGCTGCTTAGTTCCAATTTGAAATCAACTCAGACAACACTTGTATGACAACTTCTTTAGGATTTTTCAATAAATTTCAATTTATTAGTTTTGTTACAGTTAAAAAAGGATAAAGATATTTTATTTCATTTCTGCATTTAAACTTATTGGGGAGAAAATTTCTCTCACTAATACAATCAGGACAGCAGACACACATTTACACAAAGCGACTGCTGCTGGCCTCTTGTGTCGATTTTTGCACTTAGGCTGGCTTGATGTTCCTAAGAAGTTAAAGCAAAATTGGCATGCTACTAATCTGCGATAATTAGCACTTTGTGGTGTTCTAAAAGTAAAGGCTATAATAGCCTATTCACACTACATTACATCTCAGCCGAACATTGGGAAGATGCTGAAAAAAATGAAATATGAATTCACACTAAAATATCTACCGTCTGCCGTCTATGTTCCTATCACAACTGTGATAACCAAAGAAATCTACAATACGGCAGCGATTTTCAGCGCCGCTAACACAGCATATTGTGCCCTCAAGCAAAAGGTTAAACATCATTTTTGCGAAGCAAAGAAAAATATGCACCGCAAAATTTTTATTGAGCGCCGTCCACAACCGTAATACGCAATTCAAAAATTATACGAATGCGAAGATAAAAACTTTAAGCGTTTATTGAATAAAAAAAAATTTAATATAATGTTTATGAATAAATTATATAATCTTTCCTCAAAAGAACGTGTGTTTGATTGATCCTGTCCAAGGCAAAAGTCTGAGGGAAATTGTTGGATCGCTGGTGTGCACGGTCGAGAATCCTGTCAAACGCAGTTCGAAAAAAATGTAACTGTCTTTTTGCATACCACATTGACATTTGAATCAAGTTATGAATAAATGAGATACACGTTTCGAAGAACGTAGTTGGCTGGGTGAAACTATTACTTTTAAAAGAATTAAATACCGACACGATTTTCAACAAGAGAAAGATGATGATCTAGAAAGCATTACACATTCTAAAAAAAATTCAGGAAGTTAAGCCTCTTTTTAGCTGTTCCCCATTTAAAAATTAGACGAGATTCAAACAATTTTGTATGAGATGTCGGCTTTAAGTATTGAAAATTCATTGCTATTAAGCAGTCACAAATTATAAAATTATTGATTTTCCATTTTAGCTTTCACATCAAATTATTACATAGATCGGCTGAAAATAATGTTTAGCCTTGAACCCATTATTCACACTTGGGGCTGATTTTCTGGAATGAAAAAATTATTTATTCATTTAATATGCATATAGGGCTTACAAACATAATTTCTTACAGATCGGCTTAAAAATATTTTTTTTCCGTCCTTGGAGGCGATTTTCCTAATTCGGAAAAACACATGCCCTTTTATTTTGATTACTTGTTCCAATTAGAATTTTTCGGCCAGTCCCAAAAGCATCAGTTGAATACAAACCTGGTTTTAAGTAGATCAGTGAAAATAAAAAGTTTCCCCATACACCCGTTTCCGGGCTTTTTCGGCCCTTGGGGATTGAATTTTTTTTGTGGCCTCTTTAGCAACAAATTAAATCTGCTGTCCAACTTTCAGCTTTCTAGCTCCTACCCTTTGCTTAGATTGTTTGTCTAAGACAGTTATGGAAATTCATTAAATTCGATAAAAAATGTTAACTCAAATAGCATTCCATATATTTTTCATATTTATGCTTAAAGTGTTTTTTACATTGGTATTCAGTACTCCGCAGAAGACCCTAAAGTGTACAATGCTATGACAATGCATTTTTCCAAAGGAATGCAAGGCAACCGTTTGAGTCATTCTTGCCATTTGGGGTGGCTAATCAACAGGAAAGGAAAATATTTGATGCTTCATTCCCAGGCGAAACCCTTCTTTCAAGACGCCTATAAAGAACGACTAGTGCTGCAACAAGAAATCGGTCGACTTTACAGAGTTTCCTGACATCCAGGGCTGCACCTTGGCCAAGCATTCAAACATCAGGCCGCTAGAGCCGGAAGAAGTAACCAAAGATGACAAGACGGCGGCCAGGGACGAGGTAATGGAGGTGCGGCCAAGCATTGAGACGCCATTGACAATGCTTTAGTCCACTGGCTTGAAAGGGACTAAAAATGCGTTAAAGATTAGTCCACAGATGACTGCAGCACTCTCGCCAGTCGTGGGCACGAGCTGTAAAAATAGTGTCTGCAATTATACTAGCATATGGCGGTGACTACGGCGACCTTCTCCCAATAGCAACCGTGGCGTTTCTTTTTTGCTTACAAAGAATTGCACATTTTTCAGGTCGACATCAATGGAACTTAAAGTTTACGAGCATTCAAATTGATAAGAAGCTTTACAAATTTTTGTTCAGGTGTACGTGACGTATGAGTAATTTTTTTTATAAAACTTTACGACCACGTCACGCCATTTAAAACTTGAAAATCATTTTATTTTAAATAATTTTATTTTTACAAACAAAACCAGAATCGCGATTGAATTAAGTGGAAATAAGTGTCAGCAAAGATTACGTATACGCAGTGTGGGAGAGTGAAAGTTAAATAGCAGGTGTGAGTGCAGCAATAAATTGAATGCATCAGAAAAAAGGGATTATCTGTAATGTTATCAAACGGGGAAAAAATGAGCTTTGATTTCCGAAGGGTTTTGTAACAATTTTTTTTTAAAATTTAGCCGCTGCCAATCAACGTTTATTTTCACAAATAAAACAGGCAAGAATGACCAACATTGTGAGGTGCAGCCTTGCTGGTATAAAATTATTATAATATTATCTCTATTGATTCCAAATCTAGCTTTGGTTCAGCTCCATCGGCTCTTAATACCAAGAAATAGCAGAAAAACTTATTTTATGATTTTGTCCTATTTGTCGGAAATTAAAATAAATTTCTTGGCTGTGTTTTCGGTTAAGGTAATGTTTCTAATCTATGTATAAAGTATTATTCTTTATTCCTTTTCTTTTTTAAGTGCATTTAAATTTCTCGGCCTTGTTGGAAAGAAATTTCTCAGAAAATATAAAAATCTGTCTATTTCTGTATACACATCTGAAACACTTTAAATAAAGCTTGAAATCCACACCCCTTATTTATGCAGTATCCCATTGCTGCCACGTTAAGAAGCAGGCTCATTAACACAACCTCGGCGACGTAGCCTTCGCTTGATGGATGCGGATGCCGGGCAACTGTTTCCGCCAAAGACTCTTAATGTTCTTGCCCGTTTTTTTTTCTACGCCTGAAATTTTAATGCCAAGACTCAAAGTAGATTATTGGCGGCGCTGCTTAAGCTGACTAATGGCAAAACATTTACCAAATGGCGGCGATTTGTTGCAATTAACGTCTAAAATGTTGAAAGTTAGCTAAAAGGTGGTCGCTCTGCAGTTAACATTTATTCTATATAATAAAC
Source organism: Lordiphosa mommai (assembly GCA_018904225.1). Taxonomy (NCBI): domain Eukaryota; kingdom Metazoa; phylum Arthropoda; class Insecta; order Diptera; family Drosophilidae; genus Lordiphosa; species Lordiphosa mommai. The sequence continues at coordinate 210,347 of JAEIFT010000421.1, read as the reverse complement.
ATAAATTGCCAAGTTTATAAAGCTGCAAATCCATTCGACATTGGTAACAATTCGTTTCGTTTCTCTACATTTCAATTATACCCCATGCTGGCAAACAGCAAGCAAAACGCCAATCCATTGCAACTAACACAAAGGCGGCATATGAGTGGCCACAACAGACGACAAATGTCAACTAACACAAAGGCTGCACACACACACACACAGTCACAATCATGCAATCTCACTTATTCACGCATTCAGTAGTTTGTTCCATATCCTGATTAGCCATCTTGGGAATGGCTGCTCGCTCCCATTTGGTATTGTTTGAAATTTTGCTCCTATAACTAAGCATTATTTGTAATATCTCATCTTTTTCTCTGATTCTGTCTCTTTGCAGAGTTATAACGAATTACTTTGTAGTATCCTTAGCCATGGCCGATATAATGGTCGCTATTATGGCCATGACATTTAACTTTAGTGTGCAAGTAACTGGGCGGTAAGTACAACAACAACAACAATAACTACAAAGCAACAAAAGTAAGCAAAACTACTGCAAAAAATTACAACACAAGGCAAGAGGGCTGGGCCGTAGCTGAGTAGAATAAACAAACCCAAAAACAGAAATCCCTGAAAAATGAAAGCAACGTTTATTTATGCCTCAGTGCAACAACTGAGACTATGAATGTGTGTGTGTGTGTGTGTGAGGGAAATGCAAATGTGGCAAGTCAGCTTCCTCGTTGTGTTCATGTGCGTGCATTTGTGCTCAAGTATTTAAACTATATAAAAGAGAAAGTGAATTTAGCTAGACAAAGTTTGAATACACTTACCAAACTAGAAGAAATCTTAAACGGAAAGAACCAGCAACTTAAGATTCCCAATTTGTATGAGTTGATTATATAATATGCCTTAAAAAGTACGCGCATTTGACAATGGTCGTAAATCCTTTGAATTTGCAAAGGCATTGTGTAAAAATTTCAAGAGCTTTCCAGAACTGGGTTGGCCTGGCCTGTTATTCTTCTCCAAATGCAATACACAAAATATTAACGTTTCGCATCTTGGCTTTTCAAACACCAAATTCAAGCAGCTCGACTCTTGGACACAACAACAATTGTGTACATTTATATTTCTTCTTTTTTTTTGTCGATGGAGAGTTAAAAATAAAAAAACAGCTTGTCGATGGTTTCCCTCAAACAAGAGCTGATGAAAACTAGACTAATTCTAGGAATCAGGATTCAGATCAGGATCAGATATTTTTGGGATTGCCAGAGCCTAAAAATTGTCATTGTATAACTAATACAAGCAGTGCTTCGAATACCAGTGAATCAGAAATTACCCCATAGGGTAACTAAAATTCATAATGTATGCACTAGAGAGGCCTTGAGTGTCTTAGTAGGTAGCGTGTCTCCCCGTGTAGAATCGATACCGCCTCGCAACATCTATTTAAAAGTTTTTTCTTTAAAGCTGTGAAGTATGTAGATAAGAAAAAGCCTCTCAAAATCTTTGCCTTTCGGATTCGGCAATAAACTGTAGGTCCCTTTCTCATAAGCCCAAAATTAAGAGAGACCAAAAGATTGATAGAAACTCGGCTTAGCCCTTTGCGACTGTAGAGCCAGTTATTTTATATATGCACTAGAGATGGGCTGAATAGAAAACTGAATCCCGTCATAAATTTTCTCACCCGACTCGAATTCCAAAAATTGTTTAGTTCCAATTTATATGACGAACTTAAAGCCTAACGTCATCAATATTTTTAGACCCCGCAGTACGTGTTTAGTTCGGGTGGGTAGATGAACTTTTTTTAAAGTAACTTTTTTGGACTTAAATACACTTAAAACGCTATTATTCTGCAGCCATATCAATATCAAAAGTATAAAGATGCGAAATAAACTCTGAAGACTGAAAATTCCCTCACAAGGTCCCACAAATCTTAATTAAGGGGGTCTTCAATCTTTGAAATTTTTTTCTTTCGATTTTCTTGTTTTTTATTATTATTTTCCAATTTGTTTTTATGATTGAGGTACGAGCTAGAATAACATCAATTCTGATCATAACCTCATTTACAGTTTTTATTTTCGGTAACCTGGAGTCCCAAAATCATGGCTAACCCCCCTTTACACCTTTTTTTTGAAGACCTTAATTGGCAAGCCGATAACTTTTTAAACAGAGCGCGAATTTGAAAATTAATTTTTTATTTTTTATATAATTATTAAATAACACTAAAAAAAAAACCCAATTGGAAAAGCTCTTATGGCTTTCTCTCCAGAATTTTTTTTTAAAAACACTTAAAAACCCTGTAGAAGACCCACTTAAAGTATTCATTTCGAAGCATTCTATGTACCAATAATTGAGTGTCTAAAAATTCATAGAAGATACTATCCACGCAGTTTCTATATTAATTATGCGTGCCGCTTTCTGTGTGTGATCCATCTGTTGGACCCGCCAACCAAATTATTTGTATGAAACTTTATCATAACAATTACCAATTTTATTTAATGTTTAAAAATTTATTGACATTTTTCTCCACCAAGGGGTAAAAAAACATTAGCAAACAAACGAGTATTTGACGAATAATTGCTTAATATTTGCAAACGAGCTCAAATGCGAGTCTAAGGGCCGATTTCTCATCTCCTACATAGCACTATCTGTTACATAAACTTACAAATAGTAGAGAAAAATGTATGATAAGCAGCTTACTAGAAGATGAGAAATCAGCACTTGGAAGGCTAATAAATAAGCCTCATTAAATGCTCAGAAACATAGTAAATAACGATAGTTTCGCAGACAAATATGGGATCTTCAAAAAAGGGTTGCATAAATATATGCTCATGGACTTAGCAAAATGGGTTTAAAGGGCGTTTATGTCAATAGGTAAAAATAGTTGCTGTGAGCGAGTCAGAGTATACATGAATTCGCTGTGCGGTTTTATTTCGATTAGGCTTATATAACACACATAGGCTGCAGTAACCTGTTTATAGAAGGGGCACAACTACAAGTTTTTTTTTGGCCATTTGAACAAAAAGTAGTAAAATTTACATAGCGAATTTTGCCGACTCTAGGTTATGAAGATGTGTTTGCTCACAACATTAACAGCTAATGCCATCTTTAGCATGTTTTAAAAACCTTTTGGTGCTATCTTCAGTTGGCTTTTGATAACTTTAAACCTTATTGACCATTGTGACTTATGTTTTGTGGGATCCCAACGTGTTTTTTCACACCTTCCATGATATCATTGTAAAGTTATATTATTTTAAATGTTTCCAAATAGTTTTCCGATCTTTCCAAACGAAGATATACCATTTTGAATATATCTGTTTGAATTTAAAAAATTTTATTTTGTCCATAAGTATCCTATGGCTTATGTAGAGAATGACAAATGAATATAGACTTTTAGACTACACTATGATGTAGGAATTTTGTATGCAAAATTGAATGTAATTGTTTAAAATAACCTCAGAATTGTTTGGGACGATTTACTCAAAGCTACCACCCCTTCTAAAAACGAAAATAGTAAAATTTCGCAGCCTTGTTCTGATAACTGTATTATGCTCAGTATCCACTTCAACAAATCTAGTGTCAAATCAAAAATCTCCATACAAAATGTTGACACAAAAATGTTGTTTTCTTTTGTTTGTACAGAGATATTTGTTTTGGCAGCAGTTTTGATGAAGTGGATACGGAGCATAAGGCATTTCAGACTTCAGTATGGGATGAATCGTTTTCCGTTCGTGGATTCAATCATTCATTTCTACATCAGAAACAGTTCTCCTACAAGACAATTAAAAATCTCATTAAAAATGGCAACGCATGCTTAACACAACTGTCATTAAGTATCCAGAATACCCTCTCTGTAGCTCACACACGCCAACTAGAATGCAATTCGAAAGCACAAAACCCGTCATAGTGTGACATGGTCACATCCTTCACACAAATGGCTGCCTTTGTCTCTCTGTGTGTGTGTGTGTTAAAATGGGATATGCGAATAAGATGCCAAGTGCAGCCGGCTCAACTTAGTTAATTATGCATGGGCGCTGCTTTAAGACCTCGCTTTAAGCTCGACTTCAGTGTTGAGATCAGTGCAAATATTTGCCACGATGACGATGACGACGACGACGATGGCATAATGTGCACACTTGCAGCCAGGCTGAAAACTTCAGCCCGGCCACTTGGCCACAAGAGTTGCATATAAATTGGCATTGGCCGCAGAGCCGCCACCCACTTGGCATTCATTAGCAATTTTACCTTCACAGTTGCTAGTTGCATAATTGACGATACGCCCACGGCATTGTCGACATTTTCCACGTTGCACCAGCTTAAGCCTCAACTCATGACAGCGCATAAAAAAAAAAAAAAAATAATACAAAAGTGCAGGCCATGCCCTGGCGCCCCCGTTTCTGAATAGTCGAAAAGTTTTTGAAACAGATGCCAAACAGCTCGGGCGATAGGCACCCACAGCAGGAGCCACCAAGGGGGAGTACCGACGCGAGTTTTAATGAGCTTTTCTGGGTAGGGCCATTTTTGGCTCGCATTTAATTTGGTCCCACTGGCAAAGTGTGCACGGTTCATGGACAATGTCACCTGGCAACCAAAAACAAGATGAAATCGATAAGCCCATAAATCAGGTCTGTTGCTGATAACGAAGCCAGTGAGTTTTCTTCTTTTTTTTTTTCTGTCTGAAACTCTATAAAATATGCGAACTGTAGCTTAAGCTTTTTCATAGCACACTTTTTGGGGCAGGTAGCAAAGTGGCTATCAACTTAAAGGGACTGGCAGGAAGTGAGAAATAGCCGGGTAACTTGATAAAATTTAAATATGTAAATGGTTTCAGGTGAAATAGTGTCAACTTAAGAAACTTTCAGAAATAGAATTGGGGGAATAATGTCATTGCATAATAAGGAAAATCAAAAGAAGAAAAAACTAGAATATGCTGACTCAATTTTTATACTCTGTACCGAAGTTACAAAGAGTATATTGAGTTTGTGCAAATGTATGTAACAGCCAGAAGGAAGCATCTCTTGATCTTCTTGATCAGCATCAACAGCTGAGTCGATATAGACATGTCCGTCTATCCGTAGGAACACTGAGATCTCAGAGATGGTAAGAGATAGAGGTTTAAAGTGTATGAAACATATAATTCTTATACTTGCAGGCAGATCAAGTTTAGTTTTGATTTTAGCCACGCCCCCTGCCTCCCCCCAATTTGAAAAAACCGCATATCTTCCACAATTTTAGAGTTAGGTTCTTCAAACCTTCTAGACATATATTCTACTCATCAATACTTATCGAGTCCCCATACATTGTTTTCCGATCAGATGAACTATAGTAGAGTTGCCACCCCCACAATTTGAAAAACAGCTCAAATATCCCACAATTTTGGAGTTAGGTTGTTCGAACCTTCTAGACATAAATTCTACTCTCCAAAACTCATTAAGCCCCCATACATCGTTTTCTAATCAGATGATCAATAGTAGAGTTGCCAAACCAACAATTTTAAAAAATCCGCAAAACTCCCACAATTTTGGAGTTAGGTTGTTCGAACCTTCTAGATATATATTTTACTCATCAAAACTCATTAAGCTTTCATACTTAGTTTTGCGATCAGATGAACTATAGTAGTGTTGCCACCCCACAATTTAAAACGAGAAGGAAGTGTGCCGAATTTTAAAACTAAAAAACTTATTCCAACTGATTTACCTGTAAATATATAAGATATAGAATCAGATATTAAAAATTTTAAATCATGTAAAAAAATAATAAAAAAATGTCTTAGTAAACACATCGACGATCGGTCCTATGCTACTATAGTCATTGTTTAAATTTTTCAAAATATGTGAAAGTATATAAAACTAAACCAAATTGGGGCGATACGTGGAAAACAAAAGTTTTCCTCATAGAATTGTTTTGGAGACCGTTTCACAGATAATCATTTTTATAAATTTTTGCAGTATTATGTAAAACTCCGATGAGAAACAAAAAGTTTTCTCACTAGAGCTAGTTTTTACCAATCGTTCCTATCTATACGATATAGTCTCCAATTTTTAAATTTTTCAGTATTACGTGGAAGCATGTAAAACTAATATTACTAAGATTGGTGAAGCTACGATAGAAACCAAAGAGTTTTTTCACATAAGACTTATTTCTCCGACCGATCGTTCCTATGCAGCTTGTTATCATCCGATCCACCCTCCGACATATTATAAAAAAAACCTCATACCTCAGCTCATAATTTTAAACGATTCGATTGTTACAAACCATTTAGGCATAAATTTTATACACGTCATTTCAAGTGTCGATCGATCCATACGCCATTTCCAGATCAGATGAACGATAGTCGAGTTATAAGCAAAACAAATAATAACGATGGGCAGCACTGGCCGATATTGTTTTGGGCAGCACTTATACAGTTTGTGTGCCACCTAAAGATTTCATTTATGTACAATCTTTGACAGGTATAGGGCTTGCCCGACTTGCTTACTTGTTTTTAAGAAGAAAAACTAGAATATGCTGTCTACACTTTTTTCGCATAATTAAGCTCGTTCTGATTAATTTACACATTTTTCCCTTAATAATGCCAAAACTTCTGCAATTTCAGTTGGAATTTCAGTCCATTTGTGTGCGATTTGTGGAACAGTCTGGATGTTTACTTCTCAACAGCAAGTATTTTGCATTTATCTTGCATATCTGTGGACAGGTGAATATATATATAACCTAAGTCCAACTGGCCTGCTGTCTGATACTTACGCCCTTCCATTTTCCAGATATTATGCCATTGTTAAGCCGCTCAAGTATCCGATTAGCATGACAAAACGCGTTGTCTTCATTATGCTATTAAATACTTGGATATCGCCGGCTCTTCTCTCTTTTCTGCCCATTTTCATTGGCTGGTATACCACGGATAAGCACCTAGAGGATGTCATAGCCCATCCCGAGCATTGCGAGTTTGTGGTGAACAAGTACTATGCCATCATTTCGAGCTCGATTTCATTCTGGATACCCTGCACCATCATGATATTCACCTATCTGGCCATTTTCCGTGAGGCCAATCGTCAGGAGAAGCAGCTAATGATGAGGCATGGCAATGCCATGCTCATGCATCGCCCATCCATGCAGCCATCAGGTGAGAGTTCGTATTACGATTGCAACAAGAGATTGAGCCTTAACCCGGGGGGCGTTTGTCATGTCATTGTGCCAGGCGAGGCGTTGAGCGGCTCGGGCTCGTCAAAAACGTTGACTCTGCACGAGGTGGAGCAGGAGCACACCCCCACAAAGGACAAGCACTTAATCAAAATGAAGCGGGAGCACAAAGCCGCCCGCACGCTGGGCATCATTATGGGCACCTTTATACTGTGCTGGCTGCCATTCTTTCTGTGGTAAGTAAGCCGACATGGGGATTTGGAGCATAATTTATGTGATGTACATTTTGTTTCCCCGGGGCAGGTACACACTCTCGATGACATGTGGTCCCTGCCAGGTGCCAGAAATTGTGGTCTCCATTCTATTCTGGATTGGTTACTTCAATTCCACACTGAATCCCCTCATCTATGCCTACTTCAATCGTGACTTTCGAGAGGCCTTCCGTAATACTCTGCTCTGCTTGTTCTGCAATTGGTGGAAGGATCGCCACCTGCCCCTGGACATAGACATAAGACGCTCGAGTCTGCGCTACGATCAGAGAGCCAAAAGCGTCTACTCCGAGAGCTACCTCAATTCAACTACGCCCTCGCACCGCCGTCAGTCGCAGATGGTTGACAATTTATAATACAGGGACGAGGCGCTATTAACGCCTTTGGCCCAGCAGCAGCAACGTCTGGCAGCGGGCGGACCCAGCGGCGGCGGCGGAGGAGCCGTTCGTGGACAGGCGGCGCACGATGATGTGCAGGAGATACAAATCGAAATCCCCATGGAGTATATCAACAAATGGAATAAGAATAACAATGCTGCCACGTCCACGGCCTCCAGTCATGTATAAGCGCGGCCGCGTGCAAGAGTGCAGGAGGGGGGATGACGCTGCGTCAATCAATTTAATGCAATTAAAAAATTTCCATTAATTTGTAAAATTAATATGCTGGCTCAGGCCGTTATGTTGACATCGATCAATCAGTACTCAGTTTCCAGCATGCATAATTCATCACTTGATTATGTTCAGTGACAACTGAATTCTCTTGTAAATATTTTATAATTTTGTAAGCCACAACAAAAAATAATACAACGTACAAGTAAATTAAGCGCAGGTTGGTTGTAAATTCATTTCGATGCCTCCCTTCTCCACTCATCACACAAATTTGTAAAGCAAAAGGGCAATCAACTATTGAGCTATGCAACTAAAAAAAAAAACTGTGCCAATTAGTAAACCGCAAATTATCGAGAGAAAAAGTGCAAAACCCCCCTTTCTCTCTCCACACACCACCAATTCAATTGGCTGCTAAAATAAAAATGTTATTTGAACGACAATCGCATGAAATAGAAATGCTCAAACAAAATTAATTAAATAAATAAACAATTAGCAATTCATAGTTAAATCAATATCTCTAGCATTAAAAACCAAACAACAAAAAGCGGCAGTAAAAATCAAAAGTAAATTTTAGAACTAGTTCAAGTGCGGCATTAGAACAAACAAAACATTGATGTGTAGTGTTCAACCAACAACAAGTGTGTGTTTATATGTGTGTGTAACAAAAAGGACACTGCGTTGCAGTTCCTGGAATTAAGTTGACTGTGTAGCCTGTAAAGGGTAAGGCTTGAGCATTGCGTGCAAAGTCAGCAACTTGATTCCAGCAACTGCGGCCCGGGCTCAACATTCAAACAGTGCTCAGTTCAATTCAGTAATTAATCCACAACAACAAAAATTTGACTATGAACAGCAATTGAAATGCAATAAATAAGCATAAAACGAAAAGCATTTCCAAAATTCAAATAACAATTTATGAAACAATATTACAGAATAAGATGGAAAAATTTGTGTTTACCTTGCGATGCTAGTCCCAAGTATCAATATAGAGCCAAAGCTCGTCATGTACTATAATATCTTTATAGATATATATATAAATATATATATAATACCAAAATATATATTAGGTATCAGTGTAAATGTTCTGTATCATAGTATTTATTAACGGCCCCGTTCCGGTTTTCAGTTTCACTTCAAATTCGAGGCATTTTGGAAACATTAAAATTCATAAGTAAGCGGCTTATTGTTTTGTATACTATTTTGATGAGTTTTGTGTTCTCGAATATGTTTTGGTTTTTGCAGAAGGACCAGCCTACTTGCCAAATTTTAATCCCATCACCCAAATTGAAGCAGTTGAAGCACACGCTGCGCCGGAAGTGAAAATTTTGTGTTAAAATTTTAAACGCTGATTACAAATTTGCCCTATCAATTTGCCTTGAAGGGGGTCTTCTACCTTTGAAAAAAATTTTTTTAGAGTTTTTTGTTTTGTCTTATTATTTAAACCAGTTTCTAATATTCGAATTGGTTTAGCAGATATACCTTTAGGATGTTATTTCTAACGTGAGTATTTTCAACGTTGCTCAAAACTTAAACGGTTTTTCGAAAACACGTTTTTGACCTGGTAGCAGATTTGGCCAGTTTACTGAACCGATTTTTATCGACCCCTAGAGTGTTTTATGAGTGTTTTTAAAAAATCTGGAGGGAAAACTTGAGTGTTATTATTAATTAAATAGTAAAATAAAAAAAAGTTGGAATGAGGGCTGTCAAAAGTTATCGGCCTGCCAATAAGGCCCAAAAAAAGGTGTAGAGGTGGTGGCCAGATCGGGACCAGTTATCGAAATTGAAAACGGTAAATGAGATTATGATCAGAATTGAGAATTCTGGCCCGTACCCAATCATAAAAAAACCTTTTTTCTAAAATTTACAAACATTTAAAAAAATAGTTTCAAAGTTGTAGGTAAAAAATGTAAAAATTTTTAACAGATTGCAAAACATATCCGTCGATTAACACTGATCAAAACGGTTCAAGAACGGCCCAACATGCTACCAGTCAAAAAACGTGGTTTAGAGAAAACGCGGTTAAGTTTTCAGCAACGTTGAAAAACTCACGCAAGAACAGCTCAAAACGGATATACGTAAACATTTCGAATAATTGAAAATGGTTGAAAGGAGAAAGGAATTTCAACGAATAATAAGCAAAACAAAAACGAAAAATATTTTCAAAGGTAGAAGACTCCTAAGAGAAAAGTTAAGTTCAAAAAAAATAAAAAATCAGCTAGCTGTCTGTACAGCTGTTTTAAGCGTATATTGTTTCTATCATCAGCAGACTTTGCTGTGGCTTGGGACGCATGAGACATGACAATCTGGTAGGCCCTTATGTTGTCTTGTTTTCAATGTGAATAACTTGTCATTTGACACTAAAATCAATACAACATGAAGGCTTACTAGATTACCATATCTCATGAGTCGAACAATGTGAACTCTGGCTTACGAAAGAAAGCTAATAATGAGCAAGGCATCTTACACAAAAACGACAGTGTGAATTGGTGAGTAGAATAGCTCCGCAAACGGAGTCTTCTGAATCTTTAGCAAGTCCAAACCGAACTTGAACCAGAGCATAACGAACAAATTAAACGGGTTAAAAATAATATTTAATAAATTCCTTCAAAATAATGTAATTTTCAATGCATACAAAATTCTTTAAATTCTTAAAGTTATTGTCAATGTATACAAAATTCTTTAAACTCATTAACGCACAGGCCGAACAGCTAAATCTAAGGAGCTATAATTTTGAACACTCTTTACTTTGGGTATATAGGTTTAAGGAGCTAAAATTTTGACCAGACTTTACTTTGCGTATATAGGGTCGCGCTAAGTGAGGATTTTGAAAAAACTGCTGCTTTTTAATAGCGAAGTTATGATAGTACTTGTGTGACACAAAACAAAAGCAAATTTTGAAATTTAATTTTATGAGTGAAATCGCTATTAGAGATGGGCGAGGCCCGGGATTTCTGTGGATCCCAAAAAAAAAAAAAAAAAAAAAGTTCGGGATCGGTAAGGAACGGGTTTCAATTAAACAGTTGGAACGGGATATACATGGTTAATGGAACGAATGGTCACACTTACATACAAAAGAAAACAAATGGCACACTTATAAAAGCATGTGAAGCTATCTTCGTTTAACAAAAGCCAAGTGTTGAATGCAAAAATTTATTTTAATAGGTGACATCGCTATTAGAGATGGGCGAGGCACGGAATTTCTGTTCAAAAAAAAGTGAGGAATCGAAAAGCGATTCAATTTAAAAGTTGGAACGAGATAGACATGGGTCGAAATCGCGAAGGGATTTATTCTTCATCACGATATTTTTTGGGTCCCGATTTTCAATAAAAATAACAATTTCATATTATTTCTTTGCATCAATTGTTTTCCTTTGTAAATGCAAAAATAAAGGATAAATTAATAATATTTGGAAATAATTGAACCACAATTGATGCAAAGAAATAATATGAAATGGTTATTTTTATTGAAAATTTAACTTTAGAATAAATCATCGTGTAAATCTCGACTTGGTCAGACAGACTGCTCGATTTGAAGCTCGTTTCTAAGGTTTTTTTTGTTCTGCTGTTGTTGGACTGCCCGCGAACTTAAATTTCATGCCCACCGCTAGTTTATACTATGAACAATCTTTAGATTTCTTAAGTTTCTATAAGAAACACAAATTTAAACAAAACTCAAGTTAAAACACATCCCGCTAGGCGTACTTCAAAAAAATTTCTATACAATTAAAATAAATGTTCTGGAGCCCCCAGATGAAATAAAAAAACTAATTTCGGCACAATCCTTCATTTGAATAGACTTACTTTTGAAAAGCTCTGAAAGCTGAATGCTTTTGAAAAGCTGTCTTTTTCATATGAAGCATAATGCCGAAATGAAATTTATTGCCATCTGTAATGAGGCCTTATATCAGAAAACGCTCATTTGAAACGCTCTGAAAAAAACTAAATTTGGTGGCATAGCGTTTTACACACATGTGAGTATGGTCACACTTAAATAATTTTGGAATAAAATCTAAATGGAATACTTTATTCTCTCCAAAAAAAAATTAACCTTTCGAGTTTTAAATTTTGATATATTTGTATTTTCATTTTCTAATATCAGCAAAACTAGATACCTTTTAAAAAGGAAGAAGATTTCCTTTTTTTTAAGTTTTTAATGAATTACCGAACTATTGAACTTTTTCATAAATTGTTTACTGTTTTAGTGAGTTCTGCTTACAAAAGGATCTCACAAACGTTTTGGTTCCAAAAGTTTTGTAAAGTGTTTGCCAGCAATTTTCGAATCAGTAAATACTGGATATTAACACAGTAGCCAATTTTAATGAAGTTAGAAATCTCGAGGAATGCTTTTGGCGTACAATTTTCCGCTGTAGATGTGCTTCTGCTTAGAACAACTAGTTTTGACCACTTTAGTAATCTAATCAACTAATTGTGGGGTTAATAAAAACGAAATACAACTTAAATTAAACTTAAACTTAAAAGTGTGAAAACCGGAACTGGCCTGTAAATGACTTTCCTTAAACAATAACAACAACAACAAATCGATAAAACTCCAAAGGACTTGTTATATTTTTTTAACACAAAAAAACCAGAAAGCCAGAAAGCTAAAACTAACTTTATGTATGACTTATGATATTTGTATTTGTACTTTATTGATATTGTGCATAAATGTGTTATCTAACTAATGAACTTTTCGTTACTTGATGTGTTTTTCTATGCGGTTTTCTATGCAAAACAAAAACTAGAAACCTAAACATAAACAGAAACTAGAAATAAGCCAACTTAGCCTCGAGTGAACTACATTAAAACCTAAAAAAAAAAACAAAACAAAACCAAAACCAAAAACTAAATGTATTATAAACCAGAAACCAACAGAAAACCTACCAAGCAAAGAAAAATAAAAATTATATAAAATCTATGAGTATAGCAAAAACAAGAACGTCTATTTTTATTTACGCTCAACTCGAAAGTACATTAACAGAATATTATCAGCCAAAGCTGATTACTGCCGGCGACAGTTGTAAACTTCTAAATAACTGCCAAAGGCTGGAGGGTACGGGCTGACAAATTACGAATTTCTCAAAAAGCCCCCCTGGCGATGCGGCGTATGAGTGATTTTTATTTGGCAGATAATTTAACCGGCGTCATGGCAATGCCACCAGTTGCCTCCGCCCGCCCGCATTTGACGCTTAGCACTTGGCAAAAGTAATTTGTCATATGATTGCGCAAACAGTAAGCAAAAACCGAAAACCAAAAAAAAAAAAAGTCCAGCAAAACTGTTTGAATGCTTTAAATAACGCAACAACACACGATGCTCGACTGGGACAGGCAAAAGTTTGTGCCATTTTATAGGGCATTATAAATTAAATTTATTTACCCAAAAGGTGACAGACGCCGCTGAGAAAAGTTCCTCAGCATCTCACACCCGCTTTCCTCGCCCCGCTACGAATGTTTGGAAAACTCATAAATAAAAATAATAAGACCCCATACCCCGCCCATGCGAATGTGGGCTTTATTGAAATTGTGGACAAAAATAAAATTCAATATTGTTTCCAAAAATTATGTATACAAAAGCACAGCAGGGCGTTGAAAAGAAATATTAGAAAACTTTTTTTTTATAATTCATCAATCAAGGTAATTAATTCGTTTTAAAGAACTTGCCAATCCACTAACATTAGGATAGCAAGGATTTATGCTCGAATTTTAAATTTGACGTAAATTTCAGAAATCCCCAATCCTTAACCCAAATGGTTCACTTTATTACACCACACACAAATGTGAATGTTCTCTCAGCTAAAATTTTTACACAATACCTCTCCGTATTAAAATAATGTCATGTTCTATCCATTGCCTAGAAAATTATATGAGGACAACGGGAGTTATTTATTAAACGGACAACCAAATCAAGACATCACCCTACTAAACAAAAGCCAGCGAAAAGGTCAAAATATGCATAGAACTTTAAGGAAATGCTTAAAAAACCGATTATGAAATATGTTCTAAGCCCCTATACCGACCTGCGAATTAATGTGAAGTTTCATACAAAATTTTTGGAAAGAAAAAGCAGAAGTAATGATTCCTTCACCCTTTACATTGTGCCCATACGGAGCTAAGAAGTACTGTTGCGCTTAACAGCATATGAATGGGACCTATGTATTACTACGTTTATTCTTACAAAAAATCATGCTTTTTGCTCTTCAAAGTATGCAAACTTTATGTTCTTCAATTATTATTTTTTAAACGAGATAATGTAAAGTCAGTTAAGGTAGCATCTTTAATAATCCATATTGTCGGACCAGTCAAAGGTATAAAAAAATAATAAGTGTTGAGGTTACAAAAATTTAAATGTTTTCCTTAATTATTTATACTTATAAACATAGCATACTTTGAAGGGCAAAAAGCATGATTTTTTTTAATTTGTGCATAAACGTAGTATTTGTTAAGCCTGTGGACTTGGAGCCTGGAAATATTATTGCAAAAATGTTACTTCACCCTTCTTTTGCCTTGACACCATTAGCAAACAGGAGATAATAAATTTAAAACAAGAAGGTAAATCTTACTTCGTTTGTGTGGATGTTTTGGTACAGTGGTAAATGCTCGTTTAAACATGGGTTTGAATTACTTAATAAATATATCAAAAATCTACAAATTTGTCTAAATCATTTACTGCTTTAAATGCGTAAAAGAATTCGTCGTAGAAAGTTTGATTATGATTATTGCATTTGCTTGGTATGTAGCATATCAAAACAGTTTTCATACCAACTTTTTTTAAGATATTGGTCAGCATGGCTGAATGAGAAATTGCTTATCTTTATCAAAACAACAACAACCGAGTGGTGTGACCCACGCGCTGGTAATTGAAAAATACCACGAAATGATTTTGTGTAATTTCTCAATAAATCTGGCCACACTAGACTTATCTTCCACCTTGACGAAACATATGCCGAAGTAAGCTAAATACATTTAATCGCAGGTCCATATAAGGTATCACGTGACAACTGGATACAAGAAGATAAAGAAGAATATATGTGGTAGACGTACTTGGGAAACGTTTTATAACAAACATTTGCCTCCTTAAAAATATGCCACTTGCGTTAACTTTAATACTTTTAGATCAATAGCTTTTACAGGGCTGTTACTTGGATTGCGGTTTATGTACCACCGATTTACTATCTATCGATAAAACACAACCCGAAATTCGACTGCTAGTGATGCACCACAGCGAGGAAACTGGCGTAAAGGCTCGGGCTATGCGAAGACTGGCCATGACTCTGAACGACGAACGCGAACAAGATGATCTTGTTTCTCTTGGGAATTTACAAAGGCAGATAAGGATAAGTTAGTTCAAAGAAAAATGCGCTGTGACAGCGACGTCAGCACACCGATAGAAAAAGCACGATGCGCTTCTGCACTGCCGTTGCGATAGAGCAAAAAAAAAACAGTTTTTCTTCTGCTCTCAAATTCTTAAAACCTTTTTATACAATTGACCTTGATAATGGAGCGATTCTAAGGAACTTCTATAACCTGCGACAAAAATAAAATATAACTAATTTGGTCCATAATAGACCTAATAAGACCTAAAAGCAGAGCTTTTCTCACTCCCTGAGCATGTTTGCTGTTTAATTTAACTAAGATAGAGGGGCAAATACAATTTAACGCGAAATCGGAACGGTAAAGTCTCACTAACATCGCAGCTGACGCCGATAGCTGTTAAGTTAAAATCTTGTTATATCCTTGCAAAGGGTATTATTAAATTCATCTTAAGATCTTCCTTTTGGGCTTGTCTTTCGACCCACTAACTTAACAGAACCAAATCAAAGGTCTTGTGACAGTTAAGATATATATTTCCATATATTTTTCTTTTTTTGGCTCGAGTTTAGGTAGTTGTGTTTGCTCACAACATAAACAACTTATGCACTCACACCAAAAGAGCAGGTTGGCTTTACAGTACTGTTTTATCGACTTCCCAGTCTAATCTTTAGTAGCGTATTTGCTGAAGACTTCAGGATCAAGCAATCAATACCTTAAAAAGTTGGAAACTGCAAAGTAATAAAAGTAACAAAGACTAGCAAAAATCTAAACTCGGCTTTTTGGGGTAGTGCTTAAGCTCAAACGGCAGACGCTTTTAAGTGAGATAACTTTCAGCCTAATAGCGAATCTAAGCTGTAGGGTACAGCTAAACTTAAGCGCCGACCAGCGAGCATTTCTGATTTAACAGCAATGCCTCAATTATATGACTTTAAGAGATCTCGTTTCCCCAAAGTTCATATTAAAAATCAATTTTTACGTTGCAAATTGTGTACATTTTGCCGAGAAGAATGACATAATACATACATGAGTCAAAATCAAAGTTCATTCATCAAAGTCGAAATGAAATGTTCGACGCCTGCCGCTTGACACTCACCTCGGGGCCAACGCTGTTTTGCCGCGCTAGGAGACCACCACTTCCATACTGAAAATGATCCATTATGTCAGGCAGGCGCCAATCATCGCTCAAAAGAAGCACCAATTTGGCCATGACAAGTGACAGCGACATGCTGGTGTCAAAAACAGAAAGAACGCAATTTTAAATGCTCCAGTAGTCGCATTTTATGTACATTTCGTCTGCCAGGTCTATGCTTATCAAATTTGAATATTTAAACGCTGAAAGAGCGTCAAATAGTCCTGCATCTTAACAGTCAGCCAGTCTGTCACACACACAACAACAATCAAGAAATCAAATTGTGTGCCATCGTGTATTTTTATTTTTTTTTTTTTAAATTTTAATAACTTTGACATGCACAACAGAGACGAGAGCAGACTCATGCCAGGGTCAGGCAACTGCCAGTTGGCATGTGTTGCTATCGTCAGCCGGGCGCTGTTACCCGACCGTCTTGTAGCGCATCATGAACATGAACAGAAATAACAAATCTTTTTTAGATTTACGCGCACATTTCGAATATGGCAGCAAAATATTTTTATTACAAATGCAAATATTGACGCCCTGCATGCGGGAATGGCTGGGATGGGTTGCCTAGCCAAAGCGGATTATACGGCAAATTCGACTTGGAACTGAGAAAGCCAGCGGCATTTCCTTGAAGTGGGTTGTGTGCGGGGGGTTTGGCATTGAATGGACGGCAGTGGGTAGAACAATTTTAGCTTGAGGGAAATTTTAAAAATCATTGAAATAAAATGTACATAAACTGTCGACTGGTTGAGGGCCTTTAACGCACGAGCATTAGTGAATTGAATAATATTTGATATTAAGGCATCACATTTTGCCACTGTGCATTAGAGAATGATTTGAACATAATAGGGCATTTAATATAACTAAAAGAGCATATAGCATAGGGCATATAATTATCTAAGGGTCGTTTTCTCATGTTCATGTTTTTAAAATCGAAGATGGATTTACTGAAATTGCTTTTCCCTTCACAAGAAAAAACATCTAGATGGATTTTCTAGCAATCTACTTTAACTTTATGGATTTGAAAACCCTGTACATTGCAATGCATGGTATTTTATGCATGCCCATTAGAGCGTTATTTTTAATTCAAAAATAGAAAATCACAGAGCCACATAATCACATAGTTAAATAAATTATATAATAAAGTAGGGTTAGCCCTGTAAGAAACTATGAAGAAGCTGCATTTTGTGGCTTCATATCCAAAAATTTTGGAAATTATTGTAAAGGTCAGACATCCAGTTTTGTGCTGTTACCAAAGCAAACCCCTACAGGTCCCTGGGTTTTATTGTCAATCTGTAAGTCTGGCTGTTAAAGCCCCAAAGGGCCAAGCCCAGCTTCTCTCAATCCTAGGCATATGTTTCATATAATAAGACATCGTAAAAATTCTGATTTCAAGCTACAAAATGTTTCAACATTAAAATGTAAATTACCATTTAATGGAAAATCTCTGACATTATTAAATTTAACCAAAGACTATACAATACAAAGATACGGTATTTTTTAGAACGAAACCCGTAAGCAACTGTAGTCAAGCTAGAGATGGGCGCGTGAGCTTTGGAAAACGCAGTAACCGAATTTTAATACTTTCTTTGTCAAGGCCTCTTTCCAGATGACGTAAAAACTTATTTCGGCACAATACTTCATATGAATAGAAACACTTTTAAAAAGCTCTGAAAGCTGAATGCTTTTGAAAAACTGTCTTTTTTTATGAAGCATCTGCCATCTAAAATGAGACCTTCAGCATGAACAATTTATTTTTTTCATAAGCTCGATTTGGTGATCAAAATAAAACATTTTCATGCAATTTCCTACAAAAAATTTGAAGGCTGAACTTACAAAAAGGTCCTACCTCCGATTGTATAACTCAAAATTTAGCATATTCTGGGTCGGAACCAGTTTCTACATCATGAAAAACAAAATTAAACATATTTGTATAAAATGTTGCATCTAGGTATTGTCTGTTCTTTGATTAAACCAAATTCGTCAGCCATTTGGATATGAAAAACTGGAACATCTTCTGTAAGTACGGGTTTTAAAAGAAATCCATTAATCTAAATAGAAAGGTTTTTTTAAGATATTAAAAAAAATTCAATTTGGAGTGAATTTTCCATTTTCATTTCGGTTCACAAAAAAATAATTGTCTTTGAAACCACCCTGACACCCATTACCCAACTTTGAGGGTGCATTTGCCCAAAGCTAAAAACTATTTTCCTATTTAATTGACCCATAGAGTTTTCAAACCAAATTTAATACAGAGCAGCTCAAATATAACGGTTTGCCATGAACCCTTACTCATATTCCGACCTTTGCAATAAATTTTCCCGAAATAAACAAAATCCTTCCATTTATTCGGTCCATTAAGCTAGCAAAACGAATATTATTCCGATCGGCTCACAAATAATCATTGTCAGTGAACCGAACTCCCGACTCCCTCCATTTCCCAAACCGGGGGGCGGAAATTCCACCACCGAATAATCACAACGTTGTGTCAATCAGTCAGTCAGGTTGAATTCTTTTATATAAATAGAGATAATTGACTGTATTGAGTAAATTGTATAGCTCTGTAGACTTTTTTAGAACTCACACAATGACGGTTTTTTTTATATTCGATGTGTTTCGGAAATCGCTAGAGTTCTGAAATCAGTTCTTTCGAAAAACATCTAATCCGAATGTCGGTGTTCCTGAAATATGAGAATTTGTATTATTTCGGACTTAAATTCGGAGTAGACATTTGAATATTGGCGATAAAAAAAAACAACACATTTGTGAAAATGTGGCGTATGCGCAATTCGTGACACACAAAGTAGGCAATGTATTTGTGAATATGTGGCGTATGCGCTATACAGGCCCTACAAAGTAGGCAACACTTTTGCGAAAACTTGTATAAAAACCAAAAGACGTGGCATAATTCACGTATGTATATGTAATACCAAGAATGGAAACTAATCACTCGATAAAGATTGTTTAATATTTACAGCGGACACGAAAGGGTTCATGCAAAGATACTTAGTTTTAGACTAAGTTCTACTATCGATATCTATCAATCTATAGATACCTTTCGGGACTATCGGTATTCTCAAAGATTTAAAGAATCTAGCGGTACAAATTAATAAAAATAAATAACTTAAGAATTTGGGGGTTCAATGAACAAACGAAGAATGTTGAAGTGATATAATTGACCAGTACCAAAATTGCATTGTATTGATTCTTGAAAACTCTTAAATGATGTTCCAATACATCCAATAATTTGATAGATTTCATTAAAATTAATTTCTTTACCCTTAAGCATAAAACTAAAAATTCACTCCTATTTACTAATTTTTCCTACCATTGGCCCACCAAATACTACCAAACCCAGCAACTCTGTTTTGATTTCAAATTTCGCCCTTCGCGCCAATTTCCAATGCGCCGAATCGCTCTTATAGCCCAATTCGCCGCATTTAATGTTGATATGTTGCCGCCAAAGGACTTGGCACGTTGCCCAACAATCAGTTGACTTCCAGTTGGCAGAGCAGGAGCACAACACTCCGCATCGCCGAAAAATTAACTGTCTGGCGAATGTTTTGCAATACAAAACAGCCAGGATGTCAACAATTTTAACCAATTGAAACCTGTGACCACTTGTCACCCATGTCCAGCGCAAGAAACTAAACTCTAAGTGCCCCTGGCAGTTGTTGGCGTCATTCTGGCGTTGGCGTCTAGCTCAAGTGCCACTCCAACTCCATAGACCGGCTGGTGTACATGTGCGTGTTTCGAATTTGGCCGCCACTCGTAAAATGTAACAAACAAAAAAAAAAAAGAATCCGATACAAAAGTCTATCAACGTGAGTTGTGCCCGTGTGTGTGCCCGAGTGTCTGAGTGTTTGTGCGTGTGTGTGTGTGTAGGTTTAAGTGCTGTGTTCGTGTGGCGTCTTGGTCCTGGCCGAAACGTGCGGCAAATTGCGGCCAAAATCAAAAAGAAATTCCATTTTTACAAATCGATTTCGCTTTTCTCGGACAGGCATAAAAATAGCCCAAAAAATGTTCAGGCTAATGACAAATTAAATTGTTTGCACACAACAAAAAAAAAGAAAACAATAACAAGACCAGCGAAAGCATTAAAAAATTACGAAGCGCGCGTGCAAGAAGTTTGTGTTGCTATCAGCCAAAAAACAACAATAAACTGCGATAAAAGCAACAACCAAACAAAAAGTTTCTTATTTTTTTTTTGCGTGTTTTAGCAGCTCGCCGCAGGCCGCCCCTAAAGCAGCAGAACGCAAATCAAGAACGACAATGACGGCGTCAGACTCATCCTTGTCGCACTCCAGTTCCTGTAGCGGACACAAAGCGCGTGTTGAGCAAGTAAGCAAACAATAAAACTTTCTTCCTGCTCCTCGGCAACTCGCGCGCCATTTGGCGTTGCCTACTTTCAGGCGCAGCACGTGAAAACACCCAAAAAACAACAAACTGCCAAAACAACGTTGAGCACCTTTTTTTTTAGCGGTTACGTAAATTGAGATTGCCGCATGCTAAGCAGGGGTCAGTCGCTGAACGGCCTTTTAATAAAGTTAAAATTGTTAGTTTGTCTGGCATTTTTAATATATGCCACCCTGGCCAGGCTCAGCGGGCGATATTGTCGCTGCTTAACTGGCGCTCTAATGATAGAAATTAAGGGACGAACACTAGCTTACATAGTTCAGAAATTTATTTTCTCTTTACTTACAGATTTGCCCAGTAAAACAATTGGTTTAAAAGGTAAAAAAGGGTTGAAACATTTGATTATGGACATCCTTAAAAAAAATGTATGCAAGTTTTTTAATTAATATGGATAAATCTATAATACATACATATATTTGTTGTTGCGATTTAAAATTCTGAATTCTTTCTATTGCAATATCATAATATCATTGGTATGAATATGTAAAATTTGGTAACAATTTTCTTTATAATTCAATTTTAAAATGGTATAAATTAAAATCAACAATTAATTAAAAAGATATTTAAAAAATGTGGACATATTAAATATTTTTGTAATTGAGATCAAGTTCATTCTTTATTGTATAGAATGCAAATATTATTCAAATAAATGAGTCAGGGCTGCAAACCGGTATTGCATCGAACCGGTTCGAACCCGGAACTCCGACTTTTCTCTTACTGTAAACCGAAACTTAAACCGAACCTCTTGCGAAAAAAAAGATGAACCTGAACCTGTTCCGAACCAAAACATTCGGTTCGGTTCAAAAACAGTAGGAAGTCTTGGTTAATCGGTCATTTTATTGATAAAAGAAGTGGCATAGGCCAACAATTGCTGGAAGGAAATAATACTTATAAATTTAAATTGAAAATAATTCAATTCCAATGTTCAAGAAATCAAAAAATTAAAAAAAAAATTTTAAAAATTTTTATTAAAATTAATTGCTCTTTTATACAAATTTGGAAAACTTGGGACGAATCAAGGTTCGAACCAAAACCTTAGCACAAAAACCTTAAACCTTTAATTCCTGAACTTAACCATTGGAAAATTTTGTTTCAAACCCGCGAACCGGACCTCCGAAAGAATGATTTGGGCTTGCAGCCCTGAAATGAATAGTTATTTTTAAAAGAAGTCAATTAGAAAAACAGGAAATGGATCTTTATTGACAAGTTGGCGTGAATTGTTTTATAATTTATAATCAAGATCTGGACGATTACGGCCTAATCTGCACTCTTGTTGTATCCCAAAAATATTGTTGTCATAATTCTCAAGGCGAGACCCACTATTTCAGAGACAGAGAAAAGTCCGATGCATAACTATGGCCGCACACAATTTTTTCAGTGTACGTGTACTCAAAAAAGGGAGAGCACCATTTGGTGAATGCAGATTAAACGAGAATCCAAAATAAGATAAGCAAGAAAAAAACCACAACACTAGCCATGCAAAATTTACCGTTAAAATTTAATTTTCGTTTTATGCTTGGTGCACTACTATGGCCGCACAATTTATTTTCTCATTCTGTGTTTGGTTAGCGATGCTTTCGGTTGTGCCAATATATTTGATAATTAAAATTGACATTTTTTTGTGGAATAAAATAATATGCCAAGTGGATCTTAGCTTTCCGACGTCGAAAAGGAAAATTGCTCATTTCGGTAAATTGGTAAAAACAATTGGGCAGTGAAATAGCCAAAATGTTAAACGTAAAGATCCATCATGACTGATTTCAGTACCGTTTTCAGTACTGCTCATGAAAGTAGTGAAATTCAAGCCTAAACGATCAGGAAATAATAGGCTCTGCCTTTACTAAATTCATGATCGAAAGGCATGTAAGGTGGGCAGAAATGTTATCATATGTTAATGTAGAATAATACAATTTACAGCCGATTTTTCATCTTCAATCTTCTTAAAGTTCGCTCACCTAAGACAATTTCTCTTCTTTAGAGTGAGATCACTCATAGCCTTTCAGCCTCAAGAAGCCTCTAAAGTTTTTTTTTTATCACTCATACGCAGTGTTGCCATAGTTCTAAAACTAAAAAATTTATATAAACAGTTAACTTTATCTCGACCTAAACAAAAATTTAAATATAAATTATGTTAAGCAACCCAACAAAAACTCAAGAAATTTTTTTAGCTTTCTGGTTTTCATGTTTACGTGCTGCCGCTTTACTTTCCTGCTGTGCGGCTTCAGAGCAAAGCAATAGCACACTTTAATTTTTGTTTTTATTGTTTCGACTTTGCTATTGCAATCATAAACTTAAGAAGTCAAAGCATAGTGGAAAATATTAAAGTAAAAATTCAAACAAATACAAACCCAGCTTTCACGTTTTATACACCTTGCAATAGCTTTTTTCTAAAAGTTAAGACATGAAAAAGTTTCCTAAAAGCCGACTTTTTATTTTCAAAACAAGTAAGAAAGTCGGTCAACCACAAAAAATTGTGTACCCTGTACCTGAACAATGTGGACTGTACTTGCAGTTTCCATAAGTTAATAAATTTTAATAAAAGAAAATGATATTGGTAATATTATTGCTACCATGCTCAGACCAATATGACCAAACTATGACAGCCACTTAATGGCATCCAATATGCACAGCCTACAGTTCATTTTTATACCCTGTATCCATAAAAATGGGTAAAAAGGATATCATAAAGTTGTGCAAATGTATGTAATAGACAGAAGGAAACATTTCCGAACGGTCGCCGAAGAAAAAATGTTGCTTATATAAAATAACCGCTAAATTACTGGTCCGATCACTATGAAATATTTATGGTGCGTTGCTTTCAATCTTTATATTTTTTTTTTAAAATTTTATTTGAAAATTAATAAGCAACAAGCTCGCTGCGACTCGCGAACATCGAGCTATAAGCCAAACAAGCTTTAACACACAACGAGCTTTCAGATTGAACTTACTCGCAATTTCAATGCGATTGATTTTTTTGATTTGAGCTTTGTGTGTGAGCTTGAAATGGCTATAAGCTTTTTGATCAATAAGCTAGCTGGCAACGCATTTTGGGAAAGGTTGAGCAAGCAGGCTCGTTAGAGGTCTCCGGTGTATACTATAGTGTCCCTACTGTGCGGGAGGTTGAGGGTTTGATCCCACAAAAGTTCACCCTCAGCAGCTATTAGCGTCAACTGAGAAGTATGTAAAGCATGAAAGAGCTTCTCAATAAATTTTGCTGTTCAACATTTTGCTGACAATTAAGTTATAAGGAATCGAGCATTATTAGTTTTTGTATTAATTCCTAATCATGAATCAAACATAAATCAATGAGTCTTTAGGGTTTCGGTAAATCTTCTGCAGTTATTCTAGATCAAATCGACTAGCTTCCAAGCACAGTCGGCTGCTGCGTATAAAACTTTTCATACTTCATATTTTTTTTTATTTTTTATTCAAAAGCAAAAAATTAAATACTCACACATCAACTGATATACATTTTTATATTCCAGCTAATACTACTTGAGCTCTGCTCTCCACACTACGCTCAGCTTATTTCGCCCGCACACCTTTAATTTGCATACGTAAATCACAGTGCAAACTTTGGCTGCTGGGTCATGATGGCATTTGCCATTTGCCACTTGATTCGTTACAGGGCATTTCTTTTTACCTGCAGCTGGTGGCCACCCCCAAGTGGCCAGGCTTCTCACCTTTAGATTTCATGCTGGCTTTCCCTGCCATTTCACTCAATCTATCGATTTTCTAGACTCAGGTTGCTCGTTTGCCCTTGCATTTAATTGAAATTTGTTTGCCTTTGCAACAAAATTAAATTTTAGCATAAGCCCAAAACTAAAAAAAAAAAGAACTCTATTTAGCATTAACTGCAAAACAACATGAACAACCGAATGGACAGACACACACACACACACCTGACAAATGGACACAGATTGTCATACACGAATTGAAACTTTTTAGGTTACGCTTGAAAAACTTTGAATTTAACTAATACAAATGCGTTCTATGTATGTTTTATGTGCTGCAAACTTTCGAACCATTCCAAATTGACTGACTGTGAGATTTGCGATGCCATTTCAAGCGATAAGACAAATACGCTAAAATCCTGCGAAAATGTACACTTTAACAAAGTTGAACAAAAACTATTCTGAATGAACTAAATTCGACTTAATTAGAAACGGAATTTTGTTAATATTTTCCGCAATTATAATATCATTTCAGATTTCAATTTTTTTTAAGATTTACTCAAATTTGGGAAACCAAAAAGAAGAAAATAAAAACCTTAGGTTAAGGTCCCACAGGGAAATAATTGCCGAAATTTTACGAAAATTTAGTTAAACAAACGCAGCCGAAAATTTGTGGGACCGTTTGATTTTTTATTTTGTTGTTGAAGAGTCACAGCTTTAGGTTCAAGTCCTGAAAATTTAAGGTGAATATTAGCTGATTTGGTACAATTTTACATCAATGTTTGCGCAACTTATTTGCGCGCTTTTGGACCCATTAGCTTTAACCTGGGAGTTTAAAATTGACCGTTTAACGTAAAAAAAAAAAGCAGGGTGACCGTTTAATTTTTTTATGGTCTTTTCCGTAGTTGAAGGGAATCACACTGGGTTTGTGCTCAATTTGCTGTACAGCAGAATTTAGCGATCTGGGACGCTAGCTTTAAATGATTGTTTGATCGCATCAACCGCCGCGTCGATACAGACATTGTCACCTCAAATCTGAACCTGAACGCTGAGATCTCAGACCGTTTGTTTAAAGAGAATAGAGGTTCGAGGTGTATGGAACATTAGTATTTTTTTTACCAGGCAGATAGTTTTTTTTCCCGCCGCAATCGGAAAAAACGTATATCTTTTATAATTTAGAGTTAGGTTGTTCGAACTTCAGAATATATTCTACTCTTCTTATCGGCTATTTTCCGCGGACGAAGTGAGTTGCCACCCCACAATTTCAAAACATCTCAAATATCAATGGTGGTTGTTTGAAGCTCGTATTCACTCATCACTACGACTTACGTCGAGGCGGGTAGAACCTCATGGTTGTTCGAATTAATTCTTTATCATCCGGATACGAAGGAGTAAAAACGTTTAGGAGGGAGGTTTAAAAATGCGTATATATTTTCCAACAAAAACAAGTAAGAAAGTCGGTCAAGCCCGACTGTAATAACAGGTACAGAACCTGCCAAAGTTTGTATATAACCGAACAATTTTAAACTGTGTGAGTGCTGCCCATCACGGTTGTGGCCGGTGCTGCCCAGCATATTTATTTGATTTGCATTAGAACTCGACTATAGTTCATCTGATCAGAAAACGAAAAAATGGTGGACCGATAAATAAGGATAATTAAGAAGGTTCCATCTTCTAAATTGTGAGAGTTATGAAATATTTTTACAAATTTCGATTAAGCGGAAGGCTTGGCAAAAATGTGATTATTGAAATCTTTGACTAATCACTATATACATATGTACAGAAGGTGCGAAAAATGTATCTGTAAAATGGTAGAAGAAATGAGGCTGTAAAAGAATTGCGAGGGAGGCAGGTGGCGTGCGAAAATCAAAAATAAAGTTGAGCGGTGCGGTTTGCTGAGTTTTAAAAAAATGTGCCTACACGTTACCGTAGGCATACCTACGTTCGCCCTATTAGAAAGAAAATTGGCGGTAGTACCTTAGCCTAGCAAATTTGACTGATTCGTAGATGTCTCCCATATCCCGGCCGTCTGGTGTAGTTAAATGTCCGACTGCCATGACATCTCTTGGAAAGTTTTGTTGCAATAATTTACTGATTTATTGAAGGATATCGATTGCAGCCAATCTGTCTAAAAAAAGATTATAATTGTACTTAAGGTCTATATTGAAAGCCATCAAATTAAAAATTAACCCAATATTATTTCTGAGCTATGACTCTGGACCACTTTTGAACCGGTTCAACTAAATCAAAAATATTTTTTGTCTTAACTGAGAAATGAAGTAAAAGCATCTTTAATCTTTAAATGCTTATGTATATAATTTTTCAGAGTGTACGCATAAATGTTTTAAATGTAAATGGCATCATTTATTCTCACAATATTTCATCGCCTTTTCCGCAAGCTACCACGCTGCGTCTCAAATGTCTTTCGATAAATGGCTGGATAAATGATAAATAGAATGAATGCCTTTAGGAATTTTTGTTTGCCAGAAGAATGGGCGTCGGCTCTTGTTGTTTTTGTTATTCTGATTGCCGTCTCAGTTTGGATTTAGCTGTAAGCTAATCAAATTCATGGCTGGCATAATGATGATGCGTTGTGCGTTGTGAGTGTAGCCGCTTTTTTTTTTATAAATTGAAAATATAATTAAAGCAAACGTGCCAGTTGGGTATGTACAGGAATGTTTAAGCGGTAATTGTATTCAATGTAAACACATATTACTAATCAAAAACATTCCTTTGTTCGACTTCATAGTGCACATAATTTGTATGCCAATCAATGGAAGAAACCACAAAGTATTGTGAATTGTTCTGCTGGAATGCCAACCAAATGCAGGAAGCACCTGGCAAACTGCAAAAAGCAGTTAGAGGTAACCGGAACAGCAACCACAAACAACATCAAGATGAACAGGAACTCTTACTTTTGCTTTCGCCCAGGCAATCAACTAACCAACAAATTCGAAGAAAGCATTTAAATCAGATTTGCATTCTCTTGGAAATGGAAATGCCATTTGTGTCATTTCGTTGTTCGCATTCAATTAGCCTCTAAATACCAGAAATAATATTCGCCTTTGACTTCATTTGAGCAAAGAGCAAAACGCAAAAGACACAAATTAATAATATTAGTATTAGAGATTCCTACGAAACAACAGGCCTCAACGGGTTTCCCATTAAAACAACTTCCGTTGCCGTCTGAGCCGGAGCTGAAGTCGGAGCAGGAGTGTTTGTGTCATTAAGTGGTGCTCTGTTGTATTTGCCATTGAATTGTTATACTTGCGTTTAGCATTT
Organism: Lordiphosa mommai; assembly: GCA_018904225.1. Classification (NCBI taxonomy): domain Eukaryota; kingdom Metazoa; phylum Arthropoda; class Insecta; order Diptera; family Drosophilidae; genus Lordiphosa; species Lordiphosa mommai. The sequence goes on along the minus strand of JAEIFT010000421.1, from coordinate 182,548 downwards.
CGTTTCTCTGGCCAGGGATTATGGTTTATAATATTCTAATGCGACAAACGGCCTAAGCGAGGGTTGCCTGAGAAAAACTTAATAAAAGAAAAATGTTGCCAGAAGTGAATCTTGAATCGAAGCCTTTGAATTTAATAATGATGAACAACCTATGCTTTGCATTAATCGAGTAATCAGCTTAGAAGAATCTCTTCTTGTTATGAAAACATATATTTTAACATATTTAGCCCGTAGTTTGGCTTAATTTATTGCCTCGGTGGTATGGGTGGGAGGTGGACTGCTATTTTTTCTGGTTTGGCTAATGTGAACGGTCAAACACAAGAAGTTCAAAGACAACCAAGCCCCTTAACACGTCTCTTGATCGTCCAATATTTGAATACTGTACATGCACTCAGAAAAAAAAACCAAAAACTTTTTTTTCAATCCAGAAGTACTTGATTCTAGACCGTTCCGAGATATATTAAGTACATTTCGAACTAGAGATGCGCGCGTGACTTGTATGTAAACGTGTCACGGTGTGTCACTACGTTACACGACGTGATCGTGAGAAAACACACACTTTCGTGCGTGCGCATCCTTGATCCGTGCGTGATTCGTGCGTGTTAAAGTTAAGTCATGCATTTTTTGTTCTATTTTATTAATATTAGAGGGATTCCTGAAACTGATTTGCTTTTGATTTTGATTTCGTGAAACAGCTGTTCGCAGCTGCTCCATACAAAGGGAGCAGTGTGGCCATCCAACTAACATTAAAGGGGGCCTTATTGTCTGCATGTTTCATGGTCACACTGCGCGATTTGTATGGAGCAGCTGCGAACAGCTGTTTCACGATATCAAAGCAAATCAAAATCAAAAGCAAATCAGTTTCAGGAATCCCTCTAATATTCCCAAAACTAATTTGCTTTGATTTTGTGAATACGCTGCTCGCAGCTGCTCCATAGAAAAGGCCCATGACACTCATGATAGAATTAGGGTCTCTTCACCCAAAAATTCGGGGGTGGTTGATCTTGAGTGATCATTCGTTACCCCTCCTTTAACAGTGCATGAATCGTGCGTGACGCAAATCGGTTTAAAAAATTGTGAGCGTGAATCGTGCATCAGGAGATGTTTATTTCGTGAATCGTGCGTTACGTGAAGGAAAAACCGCTCACGCGCGCACCTCTATTTCGAACTATATTAAGATCTTTTTGACCATACTTTTAGGTCGTAAAAGTCTGTCCGCACTTAAAATAAAAACAAAATATTTCCCTTGAAGTTTAATAAATTCGAATTAATACTCCCCAAAACATTCTTGAAACCATATAAGAGTTCAAAGTGTTGTTAGGTAAGACCCATGAAATTCTTAAGTTGTTACCAATCTGTGCTTGAAACAATGGTCGTGTTCAGCAGAAAAATGGAGCGGTGAGCACGTATCAGAAAAAAATGATTGATCAAAAAGTTTCTGCTGAACGAATTGCTACATTTTGGGCAAACGCCTTTAGAAGAAAATCAAGACTCGGAACGTCGAATTTAGCTCACCTAAGAAATTGCATATAAGTAATCAAAGGTAGGTTTAATTATATTTTATAATTTATAATAATTAGTTCGTGCTCTACTCGATGCGGCTGCGTCCGTTGTTATTTGGTGTTGGTTTTTATTTTCTTCCTATGCATATCCTATGTATTAGTACAGTTTTCGGGTCCGTTAAAATTTTCATTAGGGAGGCTAGATTTTTAAATTTGTATAGGAATGTGAGAGGCTCTGATTCATCATAGAATTTTATTTATTTAAAGAGAGGCATTTTTATAAATTCGGTGGAATAAACTTTCTGTCTAATATATAGGAATCTATTTATAATATGCTTAAGGCTGTATCTATTGAGGCGTTGAGGGCGGGGGGGTGTTTGTAAAGTGAAGGTTAAGTCGGGAGTTGTGTGAATATTGTCAAAAGGGACCTACAAAGTGGTATTTGGGCCGGTTATTTACAGCCGATTAAAAAGCTCATATTTGCAATCAGTGTACAAAACAGGCCTATCTTTATCGATAACAAGCCTATCGATATACATATACAGCTGGTGGTATCAGTATCACTTCAAAGGAGCGTACTATTCCTTTGATACATGCTCCTCTATCATGATGCATCAAATTAGGCTATCATGATACTGGATCAGTCGCGGTCAGCAGAAAGATAATTGAAAATGTAATTGATCAGGGAGCAAGTTCTATTGCTGAACACGGCCATTGTCTCTGTATCGAATCACATATGGCTGCAAAGATTTTATTTTCTTGAGGTATTTAAAGTCCAATAAGGAATAACTCTAGGCCAGAAAGCTACCATTCCTCCATAAGTAATAGAACAAGTTGTAATAGAATCTGTTTTAAGGACAGATTCGTTTTAAAATATTTCTCATTTTCCATTGCATACTTTTTAGGCTTGGCATTTTAAGTTTATTTCGTACTTAGTCTAATCAATTTTTTACTTGAATTAAGAATGAGTTTTCTAGAATTTTTCGGCTAACTAAAGTTCCTAATTTAAGTACAACCAAAAACAAAATTTACTTAAAATTTTAAGTACAAAATAGTATAATTTCCATCCAATTTTCTGAGTGTGTGTAAGGTGCCCTCAATATAAGAAGTATCACAATCGCCTAGAGCTGGCACAGAAGCAATTCCTACAGCTTGCTCTTTGTCTTTTACTTAAACTTTCTTTTCTAGAATATTGCAGAATAATATTTGGAGTAATTGTTGTACACAAACTAAGACATTGTAAAATGAACTTTCCAGTGTTGATAAGTCAACTAAGATTCAAAGTTCCCGGTAGGAAACAAGGCACTTTTTTCCTCTTCTTCAAAAAACCGCTTAGTGATTTGTATTCCAAATCCAAATATGTCCCCACAATGTATCAAAACTCCATCAGTGTGCGGATTACTTAAAGACAAACCCTAGAATTTAGCTTTTTTAGTCTTTGAGCCGCCCTCGTTTATATGTTGACTTGATGAATATCCCTTCTCATAGTTCTTGTTTGCTTTGCACTAGGCCTATCCTTCTTTTGCATTTGCTTTTGCTTTTGATTCGGTTTGCCACTGCCACTGCTTTGGAACTTTAAAGACCCATTGAGAAGGTCTTTTGTGTATTAGTTAGTTGGTGCCTTTAGCCAGACCCCACACACACGCGCACTTTTTTTTTTTGGATTTTACATTTGCTTTTTTGTTTGTCTTTTTTTGTGTTGTGTCAGGCATGTGTAAGCGAGGTCTCCTCTGTTTGCCTTTGTCCCCTCAGGCCTAGTCCGCCTAGGACATTGTCTTGCTGGGCGCTTATTTTTTCCACAGCAGCCACATACACATGTAATATTTATGCTATTATCGATTTTACAGACGAGTTTCAATTGAGTTTTGGAGTTTCCCCTCAGATGAACCTGGCAAATTGCAATCATTATTCAGCTAAAAAAAAATGTAGCAGCAATTTGGTACATAAGAAGGCAGAATTTTGCTGGCAGGAGGCCCTAAGTAAGCCGCAATGTGGTCAACCGTCGGCGACTTTTTGCCTTATTTTAATTTTGACTTTTTAACAAAGTTAAGCAAAATGTTTGGAATTGAATTTGGGCACAGGACGAAATCATAAATGGTCATTCGGGCGTCGGCGCTCGCCTAAGTACACACAACTGTTTGCCGCTTGCCTCACTTTATTTACATAGCGAAGGTTTAAATTAAATTTTAAGCTGTTGATTTGCATTTTCAGTCTTCTTTGGCGAGTCCTGTTTATTGAACCCTGATTCGATTTACCAGCGGCAAGGCGAAAAAAGAATCAAAATCGGGCCCAGACTCATTAGACGCACTTATTTACAGGGCAAGTGAAAATGGCTTCTAATTAAGAAGCTCGTACACACACACAAAAAAAAAAGGTTAAAGCTTAGGGAAAGTTAAAAATTTTGTTTTTCGTTTTTTTTTGCAAACAATCTGCAAAATATTTCCATTATATTTTTTTTTGCCTTTTTAATGAAATTAGCCAAAGGCAGAAGCTGCCTGCCACATCACTCAGCTTTATGCCTTGGCGTTGGGTCGAGGCCTGACAAAATGAAATTAGCCGCGCTCAACAAAACCAAAATCAAATTTTGTACTACAAAGAAGATAAAAAACACACACACACACAGACACACAAGAAAAATACATAGACAAATGTCAAAGGCGTGTCTGGGGTAGAGCGAAGCTACCTAATTTACGCGACGAAGTAATTTTGAAACGAACGACAATGACGACAACGATGTCAGTTGAAGCATTTCGCTGGAAAACCAATTTGCAAACGAGTCAACAATGGCAGGAATGGCAAAAGTACGCATAGGCAATAAGGCAAAGTGCAGCTACTTCTTCTTCAGAACAGAAGTTGGCTAGATGGCTGCCTTCAAAGTGTATAAAGCTTGTTTGCTACAAGGCTTAAGGGCAAATGGCATAACGCAATGGAGCAAGTATCGATTGCCACCAGAAACCAATTCCTTTGATCCGTGAAAACTATTTCCATAGCGTTGAGAAAGAGACAACAGCTGAAGAAATTAGAGGCACTCAACTCAAACTTACAATGAAATCTATTGGCAGCTGTAATTACGGTAGACTATTTTTTTTTCTGTTTACTCGTGGGTTGCTATTTAAGTTCAGGCCTAGCTTACTTCTAGCCATTTTAGGACTACTTGGCCTTTTCCCAAAAAAAGTTTGGACTTTTATCGATAAAAGCTCCATACAACTCTTTCATGTGTGACCACGTTTGATATCGATTAACGATTAATCAAAAACTTACCTCAGCAGAAAAATGGAATTAACTCGTGAACATTTTCGTGCAATCATTTTTCACAAGAGTGCAACGATGAACTTAAATCTTTGTATGGCGATGAAGCACCATCCTATAGCACTGTGAAAAATTGGTTTAATGAATTCAATCGCGGGCGACGCTCGCTCGAAGACGAAGGTCTTGAAGGCCGTCCAAAAACAGTCGTTGTGCCAGAAAACATTGATGCCGTGCGTGAACTGATAATGCAAGATCGTCATGTGACATACCGTGAGACAGAGGCATCCTTGGGCATTTCTTCCACCAGCATACATTCGATGTTCCATGAACACCTAGGCGTAAAAAAGGTTTGTTCTCGTTGGATCCCGCACAATTTGACAATCGCTCAAAAAAAGGCTCGTGTGGATTGGTGCAAAGAAATTTTGAAAAAATATAATCGCGATGTTTCAAAAGACGTTGATAAGATCGTCACAGGTGACGAATCATGGATCTATGCTTATGAGCCCGAAACAAAACAGCAATCGACCGTGTGGGTCTTCGAAAACGAGCCAAATCCAACGAAAGTCGTTCGTGGAAGAAGCACTTCGAAGCAAATGGTCGCCTGTTTCTTCGGTAAAACTGGTCATGTGGCGACTGTTCCGCTTGAGCAACGTAGGACGGTCAATTCTGAGTGGTACGCCACAATTTTTTTGCCTGAAGTCTTTGGAGAAATTCGAAAAACAAACAAGAGAAGACAGATCATTGTGCACCATGACAATGCGAGCTCTCACACATCAGCTCATACCAGCGCCTGTTTGACCGACCAAAACGTCGAATTGCCCTGACTTGGCACCCAATGACTTCTTTTTATTCCCGCACATCAAGGGAAAAATGCATGGTCAACGATTTTCGTCGCCAGAAGATGCTGTTGAAGAGTTCAAAAACCATGTTTTGGAGGTGTCTCAATCGGAGTGGAAAAAGTGCTTCGACAATTGGTTTGAGCGCATGCAAAAGTGTATAAATCTTGCTGGAGAATACTTTGAAAAACAATAAAACCATTTTTGATCATAAATATTCTCGTTTTCATTATTAGGCCAGAAATATACATAGCAACCTACGTATTGCCTAAAAAATTTGATACAGACATAAACTAATTAAATTTTATATTCCATACCCCCCCAATCTCTCCGCGGCGTCGACCATCCCGCTAGCTGAATATTTATGGATCCAGAGGTTTGGGAAAAGATAATAGTCCGTGGGAGCCAAATCGGGCGAATAAGGTGAATGGGGAAGCAATTGGAGCCCCAAATCGTTGGTTTTTGTCATGGTTTCAAAGTGGACTTGCGTTCGGCTGCATAGCGCTGAAATTCTAATTACTTAATATAGTTAACCGAACACTGTTATTCGAATTAGTGGTTCAGGCTCAAGCTCGTGGCGTCAAAACAATACAAAATTGGATACATATTCCCACCCAAAATGTTGCATACCAAAATCCCTTCTACAATATTTAAATCATTATGCAGCTGCATATAGCAGCATAATTTAATAATGAACCAAAAACTGGCACAGTGCCAAGGTAACACAGACTGCGGCCAACAATGCCATGCGCCATGGCAAAAGGATAGAGCGTAAAGGGAAACACTGTCAACGACAATGCCCAACATTTTACTCAATGAATCATGGACAACAGCTGATTTATATTTATGAGGCGACACACTCACACAGAGACACTCGTGCGTGTGTTGGCAGCGATTTGTGTCCTTGAAACTATTCAAGTACAACCGACAAGTACACCAAGTGCCTTACTGTGCATTTGTGTGTCGTTCCACAGCGACCGCTATGGAGGCCATTGAACAATGTCATTATGTCTGGGTTACTATGGCTGAATGGCAAAGGAAAACAAAAGTCCGAGCCACCAACCAGATAATTGACAACGAGCTGCTGAAAATCAATTCACTGACTTTGCATTGGTTGCTGTCCTTGTCAGTGCAGGACAAAGACATGGAACGCGTTTTGACTGAATGAAACATTAAAGCCCCATCGGATTTCGTTGCTGTAGTGTTGGTTAGCCTTAGTTAATCAGCAGGATACAGGTGTGGTTTTGTGTGTAGACAGAGGCAACAGCAGCCGCAGGCGCGTCATTTGCGCTCTTTACTGTTTGATTAACGTTTTAACGATTTGTGCAAACAATTGCGGCAAGAACAGCAGCAGCAGCAGCAGCAGGAAAGCAGTAAGGGAATGTGTATACGTGGATTACCGGTTCCTTGTACACGGGGGCGTATACTTATGTACATACGTAAGTGCCGGGGCGCTTAGAAGTGTGCTATATGTTTGCTGTGGGCCAAGTGTAGTAATCTTAAGAATGTGTGTGTGTGTGTTTTTTTTTATTATTATTTTGTTACCTTTGTTATTTTGTTATTTTTACTTAAGCAAACAATTTTTGTTTAGGCATCTTGTACAGCAGTCAGTGTATCTGACATCAGGACAAAAAATGATATAATGATTTTCGAAATTACATTTAAGAGTAAATCACAGCAGGTGGTTTTAGTATATTTTGCGCAAGTAATAAACAAAATTCAAAAATATTAAATGATGCGTCTAAAAGGGCATAGCCGGTCTTACTAGGCAGTATAGCCCCCCTTTTTTTAAACAACCTAGTACCCACTTTTAAAATAAAACAACCGATAATAATTAATCGATTTTTAAACTTCTAGTACCACCCTGAATTATAATAACGATTTTTATCAAAAATTAAAATTTATTTACAATATTTTTATACTTTATTTACATTTAAGTTGTAAATTCACAGTCAGGTTTGAGAAATATTTTCAGAATTTTGGGGTGGGGTGAAAGGGGTTGAAAAATAATAAAAACAATTTAATTATTTATTTTTATATATTATAACCCGGCGCTCTTCGCTTCGCCACCATCAGTATAGCCGCCAAAATGATGAAAAAACGTTTGGTTTGAAGTCGAAGCTGCAGCACGTGTAAAAACGAGCCTTGACTCCAGAATCCGTCTGCTGCCCAAGTCTCGATCGCACACACAGCATATATTTTGTTCGTGTTTCCGTCTGTTTTCAAGACTTGGCGCCATGAATTACAAGCATTTTGTTTTTTTTTATTATCTTGCGCACGTCGCAATAGCAACCCCGCCAAGTTGGCGGCAATTGCCTTAAAAAATAAGTCGGAGCAATGGGAGCAAGGGCTTGCCCATCGCTGTTTTTAAACCAGACGTTGTCGTCAAAGACGCAGGCGGCCGAACACATTCGGCAAATTCACACAGACACGAGCCGAACACATGCCGAGCCCTTCGCAAAGAGGTAAAAACCTATTTTTAATCCAATTGGCTTCAAAATCGGTTTGTGAACACATTTATAGAAAATAATTAGACATTTGATTTCGCGGTGGTGGAATTTCCGCCCACAGGCAAGAATAATGGTGGGCGTATTTCGGTTCAGTGACAATAGCCATTTGTGAGCCGATCTGAATTAAATTCGTTTTGTAAGCTCAAGGGTCAGAATAAATGGAAACACGTGTTTTTTTATTTCGGGTAGTTCGTTGCATAGGTAGGAATATGGGAGCGGGGTGGGTTTATAGCCGATATGTTTTAAATTCGGTTGGAAAGCTCTATGAGCCTATTAAATAGTTAAAGTTTTTGGCTTTGCGCATACTCATCTCAAGGTCTTATAATGGGTGCCGGGGGGTGGTTTTAGCGTTTGTACGCTCAATGGGCAAATAGGTGGAAAATAATTTTCTCATTTCTGAAGGCCGGAAAATGGGGGGGGTGGGATCATTGCCAAACGTTTTTCATCATTTTGGCGGCTATACTGATGGTGGCGAAGCGAAAGAGCGCCGGGTTATAATATATAAAAATAAATACATATAATTGTTTTTATTATTTTTGAACCTTAAAAAAAAATAAATAAAAATAAATCCATCAATAATTTTTAAAAATTCCCAAAATTTAACTCTTAAGTTTTAACTAAATTTTTATACCAACTTAAAGCTAAGGTCCACAGGCAAATTATTTGGTTTTTATACTGTGTACTTATTAATTGCGTTAGTCACATAGGATTAAGTGTAATTGACATAAAAATTTTATGATTAAATATATCCTAACTTATTTCTAAACATTGATTTTACTTATAAAATACATTTGGTTCGGTTTACATAAATTTTAAGAATTTTGTCTTTGTAGGTGTATAATTAGATTATTTTTAAACTGAGTTGCGTTCCTAATAACTTTAAGATCATGTGGGAGTTCGTTCCACCTACGAGCCGCAGCAACAAAGAATTGATTTTCAGAGCGTGACAATTGTATTCTTGGACATTTTAGATTTTTGTTCTTTTTGAGGCTGCAAAATTAATTGATTCAAAAAGGTACGCCGGCTCTCGATCGATTATAATTTTATGTAATAGAATACGAATTCTAAGGCAAATCCATGATTTTAGATTTAGGTCAAAAATGCTATTGGCGAATTGTGTTATATGGTCATTAGATTTACGGTCAAATATATATCTGGCAATGGAGTTAAAAACCACTCGTAATTTGTGCATGCTGCTACCATCGCAGCTGCCGAAAATTTCAACTCCATAAAACAGTGTCGGTATTAGGCACGTTTTTGCAATTGTAAGCTTTATTTGTTCGAATATAATGCGACGCAAAGCGGCTCGAACCTACCTTGTTGAAGGCTAGGCGAGCACTGATTGGCTTTGCATGTTTTTTACTCTCTTTGCGAAGGGCTCGGCATGTATTCTGCTCCTGTCTGTGTGAATTTGCCGAATGTGTTCGGACTCCTGCGTCTTAAGCGATTGCATGACAATATTATGGTCAGCAAAGAGCAATTCTTCAAAATGTACATCTTGAGCTGGCGAGTCCCTTGATGGATATAATGGTTTTAAGTAGACGTTTTTGATATTTATCAAATGATTGTTGTCAGGCTCGAGGACAAGGTTGATTACACTGTTCAACAGCCAAAAGTATCCCGAACCTTTTTAACTAATTAATGTTCGTCTACCCATGCTGAACACGAGATGATAGGCCAAAGTCATATCTTAGTTTCCATTTCCAAGAAATTGCGGAAAAGGCATATTTTCGATTTTTTGACCTATTCGAATTTTTGGAGGCCACACTAACCATAAGTTGATGGGTTTATGAAGCCTATTTGATAGTAAACATGTCAATGCAACTTAGTAAATTCAAACACGCGGTAAAAGTAAAGCCAAAGGAGTGAAAAATTGCCTCTGAAGTCAAGTTTTTCTAGTTTTATAGCGTTTTTGTCAAACTAAATCATCTGCTACAAGCCAGTAGATTGGTCGGATATTTCTTGCAACCACACAATCATAAAGTTTAACATATGCACTAATTATGGCAATTTTGTTAAATTTATGACAGGTAAATTGGCAACGTAAGAGCCTTTTTTAACCGAAAATTAACTAGATTCCAACCCCAAATTTGTATCGGAATAATCAAAAGGCTACTTGATATAACATTGGCTTAAGTAAATTTTTATCCAAATGTAGACTAATAACATTCATGGAATGCTACGTGAAGATAGTGAAAGTAAGTAAATTTGTTTTATGATGCCAAAAAAAGGATTGATCAATTTTAAATAAGCTTACAGTGATTTGAACAGTTTAAATGCTTTGTTACGCTGTACTGCAAACTTGGACTGCCACTGCTGTTTTGTTCTAAAATCCTCTTTTGACTTTTGGGGTTCTGCATATATAATTCAAAGTTTGTTTCAAAGTAAATGAAAAGCTTTAGGCCCAATAACATCCATATAGAAATGCAAAAAGAGAATTTTTAAGGACATATTGCAACCCAGACTTTGAAATGATGATAACATATTTTAATTAAGCTGAGAATAATTTTCACTCCTCTTATTTTTGATGCTCGTTTTTCTTCTCTTTTTTTAAATAGATTTTTATTTTAAAATAAATTTATAATTTTTGTTTTCCTTCTAAGAGTCTATAACATCATTGAATAAATTTCTTATTTGAGGACCGTCGAAAATACCTTCATTTATTTTAGCTTCATATAATTTAACTTAACTTTTTTAACTTTTTATAATTCCGTCATGCTTCCACAACCAGCTAAACTTAACCAAGCATTCCATGAATGTTATAAGTCTACATTTGAATAAATATTTACTTAAGCCAATGTTATATCAAGTAGCCTTTTGATAATTACTATAAAAATTTTGGGTTGGAATCTAGTTGTCCTCCCATAAAATGAAACGTTGATTTTCGGTTAAAAAAGGCTCTTACGTTGCCAATGTACCTGTTATAAATTCAGCAAAATTGTCATAATTTTTGCATTTGTTAAACTATATGATATTGTGGTTGCAAAAAATATCAGACCAATCCACTGGCTTGTAGCAGATGATTTAGTTTGACAAAAACGCTATAAATATAGAAAAACTTGACTTCACAGGCCATTTTCCACTCTTTTGGCTTTACTTTTACCGCGTGTTTGATTTTTCTCAGTTGCATTGACATGTTTACTATCAAATAGGCTTTATAAACCCATCAACTTATGGTTAGTGTGGCCTCCAAAAATTCGAATAGGTCTAAAAATCGAAAATATGCTTTTTCCGCAATTTCTTGGAAATGGAAACTAAGATATGACTTTGGCCTATCAACTTGTATTCAGCATGGGTAGAGGAACAGTAATTAGTTTAAAATGTTCGGGATACTCACAAAAGGTCTCATTTTGTAGAACTGTGTTATAATTCAATAAACTACGAAAAGTCTACAAGAATTTTTAAACATTACACACATGAATGCATTAAAATGTTGTCAAGAATATCCTATAAAAATATTTCATATGCATTATATTGCGTTGTTAAAATCTCCGATATTGATATATCGTCTTTTCGACAAAAATATCGATATTGAATATATCAGTAATATTTCCGGCATCCCTAATTTTGAGTCCAAGTAAAATACAAGTTCAGTTTAGCTGCATCAGATTTGAAGAGTTCTTTGATCACTTAAAATTGTTAAGAACCCCTTGAAAAGAAAGAGAGATATTAACTAAATTTTTAAGCTAATTTCATGCTATAACATTGGTTTTGTTTTTTTTTAAATGTGTGCAAAATAACTGCAAGACTTATCTACAGGGTATGATATAAATATTGAGAACTTTAGAATTATTTACGTAGTTTATGCTGAAGAACTGACAAAGAAAAATTTATGGTATTACCTTCTAGCGGCAGTTCACAAAATTATAATTGAATTCAATGATCAAGGATCGATTGGAAAACACTCTAAAGAAGCTATCGAGTCTTGATATAAGGACAGTAAAATGTAACACGTAAGATTTGGTCAGAGTGCCTGGGGTGGTGGGTGGAGTGGTAACTCAACTAACATTGTTCTAAGCGAAAATGAAAGTTTTGTAAGAAAATCTGGAAAACCTTTGCTTAGAAAGCTTCAAATACTTTCTATTTTTATACACTTGAAAAGTGTATATTAATTTTGCCCAGAAGTTTGTAACGCATAGAAATATTCATTTCCGACCCCATAAACTATATATATTCTTGATCAGCACGACGAGTTGAGTTCAATTCCGTCTGTCCGTCCGTCCGTCCGTCCGTCCGTCCGTCCGTCCGTCCGTCCGTCCGTCCGTCCGTCTGTCCGTCTGTCTGTCCGTCACCAATCGTGGTATATATTAGTTTTATATGCTTCCATACAATTCAGTAAAAATTTATCAAAATCGGATGACTATAGCATATAGCTGCCATACGAACGGTCGGTCAAAAAACAAGTTCTAGTGAGGAAAACTTTTTTGTTTTCCATCGTATCGTCACCAACTTTGGTAGATATTAGTTTTATATGCTTTTACAAATTTTTGAAAAAATTGATCAAAATCGGATGACTATAGCATATAACTGCCATAGTACCGATCGGTCGGAAAATGTGTTTTACTAAGAAAAGTTTTATTTTATGGTATCAAATTTTTATTATCAATGATTTAAAATTTTTAAATATCTGATATCTATATCGTATATATATTTTACAGGTTAAATCAGTTGGAGTAAAGTTTTTCAAGTGTATTAAAACATCGGCACAGTCGAAGTTAGCTTTGCCTTCTCGTTTGTGTTGAAACACTTTTCTCTTTTTAATTTCGCATATTTTTATAATATTACTTAGATCAAGATCAACCAACCTTAAAATTGGGCTTCAATTTAAATTTCTTTACACAAACATTTACAGAAATAAAAAACAAACGCCTCAAATGAGTTTAAGTAACAATGTTCAAACTAAACAAGCAACCAGACAACAAAGCCTACGGTACGGCCAGATATAAGGGCACATTAAGGCACACTTGCGATCCAATTAGAGGCCATTTCGCTGTTCATCTCACTGACTCACATAAATAATGCATAAGCCATAATCTACGACATAATGCGTTGCCGAATTGCCACAGGCAAGGAGCTGGTAACTGGCACTTGTCTAAATTTTTCATAAACCTCTGGCAAGGCGTTCGCCTGGCAGGCCAACAAAAAAAAAAAAAACCATAACAAAAAATAAGATTAAAAAGCATCAAGCGTCAGGCAGCGAGTGTCGAGTGTCGAGCTCCAATGCGGCATTGTCAGAAAGCCAAAGGCGGGTGGACAGTGAATGAAATGACAGGACGTGCCTGGTTGTGGTCCAGGTCCCTTTTGCTGTCCCCAGCTTTGATTTCAACACGTGACATTTTGTGGCCGTCATATTTAGGGCAATAGTTGGCTAAGTCTGACAATTGTGTGTGCTCGGTTACTTAACGCTCGACTGCGTTTCCATTTACAAAAGTTTTCCTTTCCTAATAACTAACAATCTCAAGTTCCCCCAGCCATTGTTTAGCCTTTGTTCAATAGCCCCGCATACTTTTGTGAAAACATTAATGTAAATGCTGCTTTAATCACATCATATTATTAAGCTGAAGGTCAGGCGCATTAATTAAAAGGTATTTTACGCGCCACGCAACATGCTTATGGACCAAACGACAAATGAGTGATTTATTTTTTTTTTTTAAACACACTTCTTAGCTCGGCATTTGTTGGTTGTTGTTGTTTTCCTAATTAGCGAATGTGGTTGCAGCAGCCAGAGAAATGCAAACACAAAACTCTTCCACATTGCGTTTTATTTATGCTTATTAAAATATGAGAATATTTTGAAAAAAGTCAAGCCAGTAAGTAAATGGGTGAGCGCCATTTAAATTTTGTTGGTCGACATTTTTGTGGTGCCCTCCACATAAAAGAAAAACATACCAAAATACGAGCAGCTTTGGACAGCTCATGCAAATTTTTGGCGGCGCTTTCAGGGTCTCTCTAGCTGATTGCTGTTGTTGTTGTTGTTGTTGGTAGGACCATAAATTTTAGTCAAATAAAAGAAAAGTTTGCAACAACAAATCAATAAAACTGCCATCAACTAGCCACAAAGCCAGTTAGACTAACTTGGTGGCAAAGTTATTTCAAAAATGTGTGTAAAAAATATTAAAAATTACTCAGAGAATTCTAGAAAAACTTGCAAACAATAACCTCTAAATAATATATTAAGGGGGTCTTCCCCCTTCTACCTTCTAACTTTGAATAGTGTTTTATGAGTGTTTTTTTTTTTAAATTCTGGAGAGAAAATCATAAGAGCTTTTTCAGTTTGGTTTTTGGATTTTTGTTATAAAAAATAAAAACAAAGAAAAGCTCTTCTTGCCAAAGTTTTAATACACTTGAAAAACTTTACTCCAAATGATTTAACTGGAAAAAATATATATAGATATATTAAATTTTTAAAATATTTAAATCATTAATAATAAAAATTTGATACCATAAAAAAAAAAATTTTCTTAGTAAAACACATTTTCCGACCGATCGGTCCTATGGCGCTGTATGCTATAGTCATCCGATTTTGATAATTTTTCAAATTATGTGAAAGCATATAAAACTATTATATACCAAGATTGGGGACGCTACGATAAAAAACAAAAAAGTTTTTCTCACTAGAAGTAGTTTTTTGACCGTCCGTTTATATGGCAGCTATATGCTATAGTCATCCGATTTTGATAAATTTTCCCAGAATTGTGTGGAAACATATAAAACAAATATATACTACGATTGGAGACCGTACGATGGAAATCAAAAAAGTTTTTCCCACAACGACTTATTTTCGACCGATCGTTCCTATGGCAGCTATATGCTATAGTGATCCGATTTTGATACATTTTCCAGAATTATGTGGAAGCATATAAACTAACACATACCAGATTAGTGACGCTACGATGGAAAACAAAAAGTTTTTCTAACTAGAACTAGTTCTTAGACCGATCGTTCCTATGGCAGCTATATGATATAGTCATCCGATCCGGCCGGTTCCGACATATTAGTTAAACCGCCAGCCGATAGCTTTAAAACTGAGAGACTAGTTCGCGTAGAAACAGACAGACGGACAGACGGACAGACGGACAGACAGACGGACAGACAGACGGACGGACGCGGACGGACGGACAAGCGGAAATGAACTCGTCGTCCTGATCAGAATATATATAGTTTATGGGGTCGGAAATGAATATTTCTATGCGTTACAAACTTCTGGGCAAAATTAATATACACTTTTCAAGTGTATAAAAATGTTTGGATTTCGAGGGCTGTTCAAAATGTTATCGGCCTGCCAATTAAGGTCTCAAAAAAAAAGGTGTAAGGTGGTGGCCATGATTCCGGGACTCCAGGTTATCAGAATTGAAAACGGTAAATGAGGTTATGATCAGAATTGATGTAATTATATTATTTTATAAAATAAATTTCGATTTTTCAAGGTTTTTTTTGTAGTTTAGTGTAAAAACAAGTAAGAAAGTCGGTCAAGTCCGACTGTAATATACTGTGTACCTGTTTGTATCTAACTGATAACTTTAAAGTGTGGGGTCACACAAAACTGTGCAAGTGCTGCCCATCACAATTACGGGCAGTGCTTCCCAGCGTAATTATTTGATTTGCTTATGACTCGAATATCGTTCATCTGATCTGGAAACGGTGTACGGTGGATCGATAAGTAATGACGATTAATATTTGTCTAAATGGTTTAAACAATATGTCTTTAAAATTGTGGCAACTCTACCATCGTTCATCTGAACGGAAAACAATGTACGAGGGTTAGATAAGTAATAATGAGTAGAATATATCTCTAGAAGATTTGAACAACCTAACTTCAAAATTGCGGGATATTTGAGGTGTTTTTTAAATTGTGGAGGTGGCAACTCTGCTATTGTTCATCTGTTTGGAAACCGATGTATGAGGGCTTTATGAGTTTTGATGAGTAAAATTGTGGGAGTTTTGAGGTTTTTTTTAAATTGTGTGGGTGTCAACTCTAGTATCGTTCATCTGATCGAAAAACGATGTAAAAGGGGTTCGATAAGTAATGATGGGTTGAATACATGTCTTAAAGGTTCGAACAATCTATCTCCAAAATTGTGGGAGTTTTGAGGAGTTTGCCAAATTGTGGTTGTGGCAACTCTAATATTGTTCATCTGATCGGAAAACGATGTATGGGGCCCGATAAGTATTGACCAATAGAATATATTTCTAAAAGGTTCGAACAACCTAACTCTAAAATTGTGGAAAGTTTGAGGTTTTTTTTAAAATGCGGGGGCGGCAGGGGGAGTGGCAAAATTAAAACTAAACTTGATCTGCCTGAAAGTATAAGAATTATATGTACCATACAGTTCAAAACTCTATCTCTTACCATCTCTGAGATCTCAGTATAAAATACTAAAATACTTTAGCAAGAAAATTGCTCCACTAAAATGGATATATCTGCTAAACTATTTCGAATATTTGAAAATGGTTTAAAGGGGATGAAAGGGGAATGTCCAAGCTATAATAATAAGGCAAAACAAAAAAATTAAAATAAAAATTTTCAAAGGTAGAAGACCCCCTTAAGTAAACAAAGCAATTTAATATACTTACATTCTATTCCAATTTTCTGTCTTGAATTGTCAGCTTGAATTTAATCCTAGATCTGTGTGAATTCAAAGGCTTAAGGATAATTTACACTTTATCTTGTATCTATCTAATCACCTTTAAGACTAATCAAGTAATCATTTAGTATGAAAAAAAATGCTTAATCACACCCATTTAAGCTTTCATCTACTTTTATTTATTTAGAGTTTTCTTTTTGCTGTTGCTTTTTGCCTCTGCTTATCCTTATCCTTATTTTTGCTGCGTCTGTTTGCCAGCTTGTTTGCTTTTAGCCTTGTGCCCAAAATAAAAATAAAAAAAAAAAAAAACAAACATTTTGCAGAACAGTTCATTTAACTTAAATTGCCTGGTAATTGCGCTCAAATGTTTTGTAAATTTTGCTCATTAAGTGCAACACAAATTTCCTGTGTAGTTTATTTCAACAAGAAGTTGGACAATTTAAAAAGTTGACACTTTAAGCGCTTCCGCTGTCCGGTGTTTGGCTTCTGACGCTGTCAATATGCAACCAAAAGTGGTCAACCGCAGTGGCCATAATGCTCACTCGTTCGCCCCTTGCCCACACCAGAGCAATTAAAAGTCAGAAAATGGCCCCAGAGTGATGGAGCCGAACGCGTCCCCTGTTAATTTACATGGAGCCAACGTCATAATAACGTCATAATTGCCTTGCATCACTTGGCAAAGCGAAAGCCGAGCAGCAAATAGCAGGAATGGAAACCAAAAACAACTCAATGTTAATTGCCAGTGTGCTTAAACACGTCCAGCGAGAGAACCGGCAATCTGCACATGTCAATTTGTGTGTGTGTGTGTGTTTTGGGGTATGCAAGCGTTTTTAATTCGATGTAATTATTTATACATTTTGCACGCAATCGATTTACTAAGAGATGTCCATAATAAATGGACATTAACCATGTCGATCAAATGACAGGACCCAAACAGCATAACAAAAAAAGTAACAATATGTGACACAGTGGGTTAATTGAAAACGAAAATTGGGTATCTATTTAATTTCTGTGGTCGGAAATGTGTATTTATATGTGTTGCAAACTTCTGGGCAAAATTAAAGAAATACATTCAAGGCTGCACATCGGTACCACTTATTAAAAAAGAAGGTTCAGTTCATAATATAAAGAAATTTTAAATTAAAATTTTTAAAAGAAGGTTTATAAGAGCAACAGAAACTCTGTAAATGATAATAAAGATTTCTTCGAAAATTTTCTAAGATTATATACATACATTGACCTTTTTTTTTAAACTTTGGCATGGTCTTAAAAAAAAGTTGCACAATCAATTTCAACACTCAAGATTGTTTCTTCTTATTTAAGATCTACTAGCTAGATAAAAGCCTAAACAAACAAAAAACGAGAAGGCAAAGCTAACTTCGACTGTGCCGAAGTTTTAATACACTTGAAAAACTTTACTCCAACTGATTTAACCAGTAAAATACAGGATATAGACATCAGATATTTAAAAATTTTAAATCATTGATATTCAAAAATAGGATACCATAAAAA
The DNA here is from genome assembly GCA_018904225.1 of Lordiphosa mommai. Taxonomy (NCBI): domain Eukaryota; kingdom Metazoa; phylum Arthropoda; class Insecta; order Diptera; family Drosophilidae; genus Lordiphosa; species Lordiphosa mommai. The sequence goes on along the minus strand of JAEIFT010000421.1, from coordinate 164,354 downwards.
AACTTTTCTGAGTAAAACACATTTTCCGACCGATCGGTCCTATGGCAGCTATATGCTATAGTCATCCGATTTTTATAAATTTTTAAAAAAATTTGTAAAAGCATATAAAACTAATATCTACCAAGATTGGTGACGATACGATGGAAAACAAAAAAGTTTTTCTCACTAGAACTTGTTTTTTGACCGACCGTTTCTATGGCAGCTATATGATATAGTGATCTGATTTTGATACATTTTTCCAGAATTATGTGAAATCATATAAAACTATCATATACCAAGACGCTACGATGGAAAACAAAAAAGTTTTTCTCACTAAAACTTATTTTCCGACCGATCGTTCCTATGGCAGCTATATGATATAGTCATCCGATTTTCATAAATTTTTTCGAAATTGTGTGGAAGCATATAAAACTAATATATACTACGATTGGTGACGCTACGATGAAAAACAAAAAAGTTTTTCCCACTAGAACTAGTTTTTTGACCGACCCTTTATGTGGCAGCTATATGATATAGTCATCCGATTTTGATAAATTTTTTCACAATTATGTGGAAGCATATAAAACTAACATACACCAAGATTTGTGCCGCTACGATGGAAAACAACAAAGTTTTTCTAACTAGAACTAGTTCTTAGACCGATCGTTCCAATGGCAGCTATATGATATAGTCATTCGATCCGGCCGGTTCCGACATATTAGTTGCGTGCAGTAAAAAGAAGACTCTGTGCAAAATTTCAGCTTGATAGCTTTAAAACGGAGAGACTAGTTCGCGTAGAAACAGACAGACGGACAGACGGACGGACGGATAGACGGAATTGAACTCAGCTCGTCGTCCTGATCAAGAATATATATAGTTTATGTGGTCGGAAATGAATATTTCTATGCGTTACAAACTTCTGGGCAAAATTAATATACACTTTTCAAGTGTATAATTACGATATTCCATCCGATGTCAGAAGTAGTTTGATTCCGGATTTTTTCTAACCAAGTTAGTAAGAGTTTTATAATCCCGGAATTCTTAGGCTTATTTAAAAAACACGAGTTAGATTTTAGCTCTTTTTTTACGACCTCTGGTACTGAATGTGATGGTAATCCCAAAAATCTACTCCAAAGAGAGAAGCGTACTTTCTTTTTTTTTCTCGGGTTCGGGGATTCGGAACAAAAAGATTTCCCACGAGTTCGAAACCCCGAACCGAACCTCTTTAAAAATGTTTAAGGTCTGCAGCCTAGAATATATTTCCTTTAATTAATTTGTTTGTAAGTCTTCAATTGCCTTTATTGACTTATGGCACACTTTTGGAAAATGCCGGTAGCAAGGAAATTGCATTTTCACAAGAAGGCTATTTACAGTGTTTGTGAGTGAGTGGCTTCTCCTAAGAATGTTTGCTCTTTTTCAATTTTGGGTTCGCACAAACTCAAGCCACATGTGGAAAGTTGGCCTGTTCTTGCGGTTAAAATTTCTTAAAGTTTTTAAGCAGCATCATGTTCCTTCCTTTACCGCGAAGCAAAAGCCAACTTCATACCATCCTTCTCTTTGGTGCTGGCTCATCCATTTCGTCGAGCATGTCAAAACCACAACTATTAATTTTAGTGCATTTAGGCATTTGATTTTTATCTATTTTCAAACAAACAAGTCTTCTTTTAATAAGCTTCCAGGGGGGAGGCTCTGGGGGCTGAACTTCAAAATATCTCAGCTTGCTAAGTTTTTTTTACATCATATAAATTGTGAGAATATGTTGGAAAAGTTACATTAAAGTCATCTACAGAATAATATCCATCTAGCCGATGTCTTCTCCAAGAAATTTAAGACAATTTGCAAATTGCCTCAATAGTTGACAATGCCGGATTTTGATCTTTTCTTATGGATATGAATACTGAGGAAGAATAAGGAGAGGTTGAAGTAGTGCCATTTGCACTGTGTCTCAATTAGAGATGGGCGCTTGTCGAATATTTTCAACACGACATGAACACGAACGACATATTTCAAACACGCACTCCACACGCATGGCCAAAAAATTCAAAAACACTACACGACACGCACGACTTTATTTATTGAGGTTGGCTATCATATTTAGCAGACGAGTAGCAGATTTGAAAAAATGTGTCAAAAAATTAGAAAATATCGGAATCGGTGTCATTATTAACGTTATTAAGAGACAGAGAATGAGGAAATTCAGATTTATTACGCTTAGAATTGATGAAGCTATAGAAGGAGTTGGGATCTCTCAGAGTATTTTTATACACTTCAAAAGTGTATATTAATTTTGCCCAGAAGTTTGTAACGCATAGAAATATTCATTTCCGACCCCATAAACTATATATATTCTTGATCAGGACGACCTGCTGAGTTCATTTCCGCTTGTCCGTCTGTCTGTCCGTCTGTCTGTCTGTCTGTATGCGAACTAGTCTCTTTTTACTGCACGCAACTAATATGTCGGAGCCGGCCGGATCGGGTGACTATATCTTATAGCTGCCATAGGAACGATAGTTCGAAAAATAAGTCTTAGTGGGAAAAACTTTTTTATTTTCCATTGTAGCGTCACCAATATTGGTATATATTAGTTTTAGATGATTTTACATATTTGTGGAAAAATTTATCAAAATCGGATGAATATAGCATATAGCTGCCATATAAACGGTTGGTAGTTCTAGTGGGAAAAACTTTTTTATTTTCCATGGTAGCATCACCATTCTTGGTATATATTAGTTTTATATGTGTCAAAACAATTCTGGAAAAATTTATCAAAATCGGATGACTATAGCATATAGCTGCCATAGGACTGATCGGTCGAAAAATGTGTTTTACAAAGAAAAGTTTTTTTTTATGGTATCAAATTTTTATTATCAATGTTTTAGAAATTTTAAATATCTGATATCTATATCCTATATATATTTTACCGGTTAAATCAGTTTGAGTAAAGTTTTTCAAGTATATTAAAACTTCGGCACAGTCGAAGTTAGCTTTGCCTTCTCGTTTATGACTCTTGATAGGAAGCTTTTGTAGCATTGGATGTTAAGCAGATTTAATTTAAATTTTGCTATGCTGTATTTGGAAAAATGCGATTGCTATCAAGAGTTTTATGTATCGTTAGAATTTTATACGGAGCGCCCAACCATCATGGGAGGCTCTGACAGGAGCATATCTCCCGAGAAAAAGACCTTCTCATTATATTTGAAAAATGAGTGGCCTAGCGACTTCTTAATTTAGTGTTTTCGCGACCCGAATGACTCAGTGCGGACTCCTCAATTCGCCTATGATTTGTTGAAAAGGACTCCTTAAATCATCCTAATATAATTCAGACGTAGGGATTCTGGTTTGATTTTTGGCTCTGATAATGATCCAAAGAAAAAATAAATTAATTCTGGCGGCTATCCAACCCCTTCAGTTCCGCTCAGGCCTGATTCAGACCTGAATTCAGGCCTGAAATGGAAGGGCTGGTCATGAATTCATGGCAGCCTTTATATGAGTTTCAGGCATGAATTTAACATAGGCATGGCCTAGGACTTCATGACGTTCGCTTCTTTTAGCCATGAGAAGCATGGGTGAACTCATGGGTGAGTTTCATGAATGATTTCACTGATGATTTCAGGTCGATTTCATGAGTGATTTTTTGGGGTGATTTTAGATCGAATTCATGAGTAATTTCATGACTGCACAAAAAAATGTGTACTGGTGGACGGAGAGGGGGAGGGGTAAAGTTCTAACTCCACCGCCCGTGTCTGCCCCGCCCCTCCCCCACGCTCAGATTTTTTTATCTAAGTAATATTAATTCTCATGGTGAACCAACGCCGCTCTGAAATAAACTAAGAAATATAAATATTATTTAACACAGATTACCTTGTCTGGGGATCGAACTCTGGGACTTAGCACAAATCGAATGACGTCTCAACGCAGTCAGCCACCGCACACGCGTGCGGGAAGCGCTAAAGAGGCTACTTATATGAGCAACATTGTTTGTCTCTTTCCTTCTTATACACGTTACGCACACTTTTGCATTCGTTTTGCTTCGTTGTTGTTTTTTCGGCCTACGTTGCGTGAGAGGTCAGCGTGCAGCTGCATTCTCTTTCTCGCTCTTTTTTCTTATGTTTAGTCACAAAAATTACAATAATTATTTTATAAAAAATATATCATTATTTGAATAAATAATTATTCATATAATTAATTATTTATATATATCTGAATTTTATAATAAATTCTGATTTTTTGCCACAACATTTGAGTTGCGAATATGAGCAGAATATCGGTCATGAATTTGCAGCGCCAACTCAGCTCTGAATTCACCCATGAGTTCAGCCATGAAATGGAGCAATTGCTACCGCTGGAACTGAAGGGACCATCTCTTGGCCATTGCTGAAGATGCTTTGTTTTGTGATATCCTAATCTATATAATCAATTAAACTTTAAGGACTCATAAAAAATCTCTATATTTTTTTCCAACAAAAATTGTTCAATTTTTATACCCTTGCAGAGGGTATATTAAAATTGTCACGATGTTTGTAACGCATAGAAGGAAGCATTTCCGACCACATAAAGTATATATATTCTTGATCAGCATGACGAGCTGAGTTCATTTCCGCCTGTCCGTCTGTCCGTCCGTCCGTCCGTCCGTCCGTCCGTCCGTCCGTCTGTTTTAAAGCTATCTTGACCAAACTTTGCAAAAAGTCTTTAAATACAAATACGCTGCACATTTGTCGGAATCGGCCGGATCGGATGACTATATCATATAGCTGCCATAGGAACGATCGGTCAAAAACTAGTTCTAGTGGGAAAAACTTTTTTGTTTTCCATCGTAGCGTCACAAATCGTGGTATCTATAAGTTTTATATGCTTCCACACAATTCTGAAAAAATGTATCAAAATCGTATGACTATAGCATATAGCTGCCATATAAACGGTCGGTCCGAAAACAAGTTCTAGTGAAAAAAACTTTTTTGTTTTCAATCGTAGCGTCACCAATCGTGGTATATATTAGTTTAATATGGTTTCACACAATTCTGAAAAAATTTATCAAAATCGGATGACTATAGCATATAGCTGCCATATAAACGGTCGGTCAAAAAACTACTTCTAGTGAGAAAAACTTTTTTATTTTCCACCGTAGCATCACCAATCATGGTATATATTAGTTTTATATGCTTCCACACTATTCTGAAAAAATTTATCAAAATCGGATGACTATAGCATATAGCTGCCATAGGAACGATCGGTCAAAAAACTTGTTCTAATAAGAAAAAATTTTTTGTTATCAATGGTTGCGCCTTTCAAAAACTGCAAGGGTATTTAAAACATCGGCGTAGCCGATGTTAGCCTTCAATTTTTTTTTCTATTTTACTCAAATTTTTTGTGAGAAAAAGCCCACTGTATGTCGCTCTTATTGTTGGAAAAGGACAGCGAATGGGAAAGTTCAATCCTGAGTGGCATTGATGGGGCGGGTGCAAGGGCTGGCAATATGTAGCGTTGTCACGCAACCTAAAACAGTTTTTTCGTTGGAACTTTTCATTCATGAAATGTTCATCATTAGTTGTGATTAAATTTGACATTTGACTGACTGCCGCTTGGGACGCACCCACACAAACGATTTTGCTGTATGTAACTATTTCTTTTGTTGATTTTCCAAATGTTTTAAATGCAATGATATTTGAATAATTTATTTGCCACACTTGTTCATTAGCTTAACAAAGTTAATATATATATATATATATATATAAATATATATCTAATTTCCCACTTTGCGTGCCATTTGATTTAATTTTTTCATTACAAGCCCAATGCCGCCTTACGTGTTTGGCATGCTTGGGCAATCCCAAGGGACGCCAACCCCAACTCATTCATGATACACGATACAATTAATGGCCAACGGGAGGCTCGACGTTGTTGATTTGTGTTTGTATTAAGCAAGCGCCAGCACGAAACTGATTTCTGCACAAGCAATAGAAATCGAACAAATATTTATAACCCAAACGCCGGCCATCCGCCTTCCCGTCTGGCTGTCTGTCTGTCAGTCTGTCACTCAGTTGGCAGCCGGCAAGAGAGCTGCCAGGATGACTGCCAAGTAAACTACCGTAATTGAAAACGATTTCCTTGCGCGATTTCCAAGGGCATCGAATGGCGCCACTTTGGCATTGAATCTGGCTCACTCGCCCAGCGATTATCTGCCATTTTGTGGCATGTAATTTGATTATATGTATGTGTGTGTATGCAAGCAATCCTTTATCTGCTTACAGCAACATGTTTATCTAATTGACAGTAATTACGCATGAATCAAAAGGGAAATTTGCTAGGGCAGGCGAAATGTGTTAACCAAAAAGTGTTGCCTACCGTGAGGGGCAATGAAGCAACTAAATGTAAAACATAAACCATAAATATTATTATGATGTTAATCGTAGAGTTCAAAGGGTATAACTAAGTTCGTATTCTTGATCATCATCAATTGACTTTTTGCCAGATATTGCCACAATTATGCCAAACAGCTACTACAAGGGCAAACCAACAAACAAACAAGGCCAGTGGGAACAATGCCATAATGCCGGGGGGACACAGATTTCATATGCCAATGTCAGTGCCAAAGCCAAAAATATTCGATATTCCATTGTACGCTGGCTAGCCTCGCAGCCATCGGAAGTCGCCAACAGCGTGCAGCGTGCAAAATTGCATTTGTGTGTGTGTGTGTGTGTGGCAATAATGTGGCTGCTGCATTTGCAATTTTCGTAATTTGTTCGCCAAGCAAACAGCCAAAATAAAAGTTTGTAAAACTTCCATCAAGTGCAGACGTCGACGCCCACCTGTCGGTCTACCGGAATTCTCTGACTTTTTGATACTTTGGCATCCTCTTACCGTAACGGCAAACTGAGTACAGAGATTGGCCATTCTGAAATTCGGCCTTTTCCTTTGACCTTGTAGTTCAATCAAGTACGAGGTTGCTTCAAAAAGTGTGTGGAACTATGTGAGGAATTTTTTTAAGAAATGTGTTAAGGATTCAAAATAAGTTTCAAAGAACAAATAAAAAAGTAAGTGAATACCATTAAGTTGTGAAATGGTAAATGGAGAATGAATTGAAAAACAAGTGGGCAAAACTAACTTTGTCACAGACAAAGTTTACATTTGCTTTACAACTGAGCATTCATTTTGTGAAGGTTCCCAATACTCCTGGCAGGAGTATCTGTAATCTATAAGGTACTGAGTAAGGTAATAATTAAGTAAATAACTTAATGAGCTTGGCCCAAGTGCCACCCTCTTATTATTTTTTCAAGACTTTCCTGCTGCCTTTGAGTTGGATTGACAGCGCCTGGGTCGAGAATGCACGTGTCCATTAATGAATGGCAATTCAGAGCTTTATTTTCCTATGTAAAATGCCACTATTTATCCTTTTCGGTTGCTTTCCTAACCAAGCCAAAAGAAAGCAGATGAATAAAACATAGACAAAAGTAAGAAAAGGCAAAAAAAAATTAAATTAAAAGTAAAAAAAAAGGAGAAAGAAGAATAATAATGGAAACAAGCAAGGAAATAAAAAAGAGCAACTCTTGTAGTTCATCTAATTAATATCATAGCAGCGACTGCAGCTTGGGCAGCATCTGTAGCGAATGTATATATTCGTATGAATAAAAACAACAAAAATTTTGGGTTACTTAATTGAATTTGAAATGATATACTTACTCGCTTTCTATAGGGTTGACCTAACCTTAATAAATCGCTTTTCATATATGGGTCATAATTTTTGAAACCGAACAGATTTTAAATTTATCATTATTGATTTAAATAAAATAAATAAAATGCTAGCATCGATTTTTAAGGGGCACACCCAGTGTAACCTCCTAAAAAAAATAGTCAAAATTCGATTTATGATCAGATCAAAAAAACGATAGGTCATGGTATGGAGAACTATATAAAGAACATGTCGAAAAAAATCGGTAATTATCGGATAATTACTCCAGCAAATTCGTAAAATGCTGTTTACAGAAAAACGAGTTAATAAACGCTAATGAAATTCTCTAGCTGCCAAAGTCAAAAACTATTTAAGATATCGTTTTAACACTTTAATACGTTATTTTTAAAATTGTAATCTATCGAAATATGAAATTTCACACAAGCTGTGCCCCTTAAATACCCTTGCAGTTTCCTTATTTTATATTTATAAGCAATGCTTTTCTGATTTTCTTACAAAAATTTCATTTTCGCTTAGAACAAGATTAGTTGAGTGATTACCCAAGCTGACCAACAGATGGCGCCACTTTCTTTCCGTTTGGTATATGGGGGCTATATGCAGTGTTAGGGAGTACCAATGTATTTGTACCTAGGTACTTACCTAGAACAAATTTGGTGTTCCTTTTACCTTACCTAGGTATTTAAAAACGATTACCTTTACCTTACCTAGGTACAAATTTTCATGTACCTTCTCAAAGGTAAGGAATGGTACTTTAATTCCAAAAGAATTTTGTTCTCAGTAACGCCAACAAAATCTAAGACCAAATTTGTACATTTTCTTCAGAATAGCAAATTCTACGGGACTTTTAAGAAGACGAAAGAAATGGTAAAGGTCAGAAACTGTTTCTGAACTAAATCAATCGTCCTGTATATATAATACTGGAAACCAGAGGCGGGAATAATCTGGTCTATTCCCGTGTCCGAATTCCATCAATCGGAATTGGTGAAGGGTCTTATTTTCAAGAAACGATTAGACGATTTGGTTTATATATTTTGCCATCAAAAGAGTCGAATGAAAATAATGTGAACATTTACCAATTCGGATTTCACATAATTTGATCAAAAGAATACTGGAACAGGCCGAATATTTTAAATTTGGTCGAACCACGAAAGGTCATCATTTTACAGATATTTATATTATTTAAGTCCATGTGACCAAGTGATAGAGATCTTAGGTCATTTTGCAACGAAGCCGACAAACTGGATCGTCTAAGAGGCACAGGGCTAAGGTCATAAAAAGGAAAGCAGTTGAGGAAGGAAAAAAGGACGAGTTTTAGAATTCAGTAAATATACAAGAAAATAAAAATGCTAGATAAATTTAAAAATTAAAATTTACTTTCTTTGGTTAAAATAACTTCGAGTTCTTACGTCAGAATTTTTGGATTACTATTCAAAAGTACCTTTTAGTACTTTATTTAAGGTATAAAAAATCAGATACCTTTAACTTACAGGTATATTGGCATTTTGTACCTTAAGGTAAAAATATATTTCCAATCACTGGCTATATCTATTATCCGATTTCAATTAATCTCATTCAAATTGTGTTAAAGCATATACTATTTTCGATTAACAAGTATAAAGACAAAAAAAGAAAACAATCAAGTTTTTCTAACTAGAACTATTATTTGAACCGATATGGAAACCAGGGATTAATCCCGAATTGAATATCGGTTCCGGTACCTGTTGCGGTACGTACCGAAATGAGAATATCGGTTAATGGATCTAATGGAACGGTTTTCGGTTCCCATACGGTACTCAGATTTTTAATTCGGTTGAACGTTACGTAACGTACAAGTATAATTTTTTGTAATATTAAATTTTTTTAAATATTTCAAGATATCTATAAAATTAAGGATGTAATAAAACTAAGAGATTGTGTTTTAAGAATACGCCACATAAAAACGTTTTTAAATAAACCGATTTCTAGCCCTTTTTATTTTTTGACGAACAATTTCGATTCTGTCCACGCTTTCAGTGGTATCTCTACAAAACAATCTAGAATTAAGGAATTATCTATTCTTATGTTGCCAAGACAAAATCGACGTAGAACCATTTCTCATAAAGCTGACAAATATTTCTAAATAATGATTCGAAATAATCCGCTCTAAAGTCTGTCGTATCCCAGTTAAAAATAGATATCTTTAGCGATTTGGATAGATTTGATCCCATACTATAAGACTACGGTCCAATACAGCTCATAATACGCTGGTAAAATACTCAAAGGGGTATATGAGCTCTAAAAAACACAAAAACAGATTGAAACATGAAATCTGCGTTATATACATTATATTTTTAGAAACAGAGTTTTTTTAAGGCGAACTTTGATTAAAATCCAGAAACTTCATTTCTTAAATTTATATTATCATTTATCTAACTTTTCTATATTATAGGGCGAATTTAATACCGTTATTAGCGTTTCAAAATGGTTCCGATTTTTTTGGTTCCTATAATAACGGTTAACGGTTTTTGGTTCTCAAAAGAATTTTAATATAGGTTCCGGTTTCGATACCGGTAACTGGCCTTAAACGGTTAGCGGTTCCGGTTACGGTTACGGTATTATTCCCTGGTTAATAACAGACAGTTTCCCATAGAACCTGTTTCGAGCGATCTTCTTTGGCCGGTCACGGTCCAGACGCTACATATATTTAACACTTTTGTGATTTAATAGCATAGAAAACAGACAGACGGAGAACAGGTAAATTAACTCGGTTATTGATGCTGACAGTTCTATATATTTATGGGGAATATATATACTTTTAATGGTAATATTAACATTCTGAGATTTATAATTAGATTTGTAGTAACGAGTATATCAAAGTCGAGCAGGGCCGACTTTAACTTAAGCTCTTGTTTATATATCAGTGTATACATAATATATTACATCTACTTGAAGTTGGCAAAGGAAAGTTATATGAGAGCTTTTCTAAAGGTTCCACGAAACAAGTTTTTAATGAGTTTTTGTTTGTCTTATGCGTGTGTGTGTGTGTGTTATGGTTCACTTTAATAAACTGAAACCTTTTTACAAAGTAAACCAAAAAAAAATCAGCTGGGTTCAGACTTTTGTCTTTGTCAGAGTCGACACCAAACTAATTGCTCCTTAACTGATTTCAGGCACAAACTGAATTTGGGTTTATCAATCGCGCGTTATGCAGGTGGCCACAAATCACTGGCTCACACACAAAGCCAATTCCAAGTTGGGTTTCTTTTTTTTTATCATGACTGAAATTTGATTAAGTGAGTGCGGTACAAATGTGGCCATCAATTTAAATCAGTTGGTTAAATACAATAAATAAGGGTTACAGTTGAAAGTCTGCCGTTGGCCATATTAGTGAGCATTTTTAACCATTTTTTTCCCAGCCATAATGGCCAGGCATCAGTTTTGGCCAAGGTGAATGCAAAATGAATGTTTGACTTGGGATGGCGTCATTTAATCAGGTAAAGTGATTTCACACACACGCACCAGCAACTTATCATTTTGCATATGTGTGTGTGTGTGTGTGTGTGTGTGGGTAGGAGTGTATGGAAACACGTAGACAGGAAGCCGGCTCAGTGCCAGCTGATATTAAGGTAGTTTAACCTTACGCAACGACCCAACGACTGTAAATTTACCCCAACCGACGCTGTCATGCAAAATTCCTGCACCTGGGGCCACGCGACTTGCTCCTTTTTTATGTTTGCCCAGAAGGCGGTGAACCAAAATTTATTTCCATTTCGCAGTTATAATGTTTCAATATCTCGCTGCGTTTAAGCATCTGTGTGTCTCTCTCTCTCTCTGTGTGTGGCCATTAAAGCAATTTAAGCAGGATACGTGCTACCAATTGATGCGGCTTGCATTTGGAGTTGATATCTCTGTGTTGAAGAATTAACAACCTTTTACCAATTGATGGCTATAATTGGACCTGAGCCTGAGCCAACTAATTGGCACGTGCTGAGTTTCTAATGAGTTGCTAAAACTTCTGGCAGCTGCTGCTGCGTCAGCAACATTCGTAAAACTGATTTATTAAATGGCCAAACGGAATGACTTTTGCATTTATCAATTTCATTGCTCAAACCATGCACAGCTAAAGCTGTGCAAAATTATTGGCCAAAGGTGACCAAGCAGGATAATTGAGCGTTCAACTAGTTGGCAGAAATGTTGCAATACAATAAATGGAGTTTGCTATTAAAAATTAATTCAATTTTAATGCGTTGTCAAATCGAATCAGAAAAATGTATACTAATTAATTATATTCACCGCTAAATTATTTCAATTAAACAAGTAAACAAAAAGTTCGTTAAGCCCTACTGCCTATTGATTTTGCATATTACATTTATAAATCGGTATAGGATTACCAAAGTAATGGCGAAATATGGCAAAAAAAAAAAGGAAGAACAGAAATTCTAAAATTCTTCCAAAAAAACTTTTACCACAAAAAAACATGAAAACGAGAGTTAGTTAAGGTCGGCCCAGCCCGACTACCCGTTTTTCAGGATGAGGATTATTTCAAAATCTTTTATTAAATCTCTAAAATAACATAAAATGTTAATATTAACATTAAATGTAAACATTAACATTAAGTTGGCTGACTGAGCGCACAGATTACCCAAATATGCGAACGAGAAGGCAAAGCTAACTTCGACTGTGCCGAAGTTTTAATACACTTGAAAAACTGTTCTCCAACTGATTTAACCGGTAAAATATATATAGGATATAGATATCAGATATTTAAAATTTTTAAATCATTGATAATAACAATTTGATACCATAAAAAAAACTTTTCTTAGTAAAACAAGTTTTCCGACCGATCGGTCCTATGGCAGCTATATGCTATAGTCATCCGATTTTGAAAAATTTTTCCTGAATTATGTAAAAGCGTACAAAACTAATATATACCAAGATTGGAGACGCTACGATAGAAAACAAAAAAGTTTTTCTCACTAGAAGTTTTTTTTTGACAGACCGTTTCTATGGGAGCTATATAATATAGTCATCCGATTTTGATAAATTTTTTCTGTATTATGTAAAAGCATATAAAACTAACATATACCAGGATTGGTGACGCTACAATGGAAAACAAAAAAGTTTTTCTCATTAGAACTAGTTTTTAGACCGATCGTTCCTATGGCAGCTATATGATATAGTCATCCGATCCGTCCGGTTCCGACATATTAGTTGCGTGCAGTAAAAAGAAGACTCTGTGCAAAATTTCAGCTCGATAGCTTTAAAACTGAGAGACTAGTTCGCGTAGAAACAGACAGACAGACAGACAGACAGACGGACAGACAGACGGATGGACGGACAGACGGAAATGAACTCAGCTCGTCGTCCTGATCAAGTATATATATAGTTTATGGGGTCGGAAATGAATATTTCTATGCGTTACAAACTTCTGGGCAAAATTAATATAACTTTTCAAGTGTATAAAAAAATATTTTCATCCGATCCTTCTGAAAATTGTACAGCCTTAGCTATTAAGCATTTAAAGGTTGATTTTTTAAGCGGTGTTTTTTTTTTAAATCGAATAAAACACTCAATTTGCTTCATATATACAAAATTTTTATTGGAATCGATAAATTGTCCTTTGTCATTTACGTTTTAAAGATAACTGCAAGTAAATGTTGTCCGCGGCTCTGTTTCAAATGGTTCATTCGAAAGATCCAATTTTGTTAAACACAATTTTTCAATAAAACAGCGGATTTTCATGGAGCTGTTCCAAGGCTCATTCAGCAAAAATTTGACATTGTGGTAGGTCATTCGGATTCGATTCTTGCAGAAGCTATATTTTATAGCCTTACAAACCCAAATCGACACATACAATTGTCCATGTGGTTGAGTAACACATGACCAATTGCTGAAAACGGCGCCGGTTTGATAATAAATTTCAACAATTTGCAATCGATGCCCGTTTGTATGTCTTTCCTTGATAAAATGACAGAATATACTGAAAACTTTTCACGTTGACAACCAGTGCTGCCGGCCTTGGAAAACTTAACTCTTAAAAAATATATATAAATGCAAAAGGAGAACTTAATATGTGTTTAAATGTAGAGCTATTCAATATTTTTAATTGCAGGGACTGGAGATGACGTTTGAAATAAACTTCTTCTGAGAGCTCACACAGTTTGTGATTTCTTCGTGAACTGTGGAGTCTCCTTTTTTAAAAATTGGGCAATTTTTCAAATCTCAAACAAATATATATACTCTATAGGGTCGGAAATGTTTCCTTCTGTCTGTTATATACACATGATACACTTTTTACCCATTTTTATTGGGTACATGGTATAAAAATAAACTAAACTGGTAACCAAATTTATGAACTCAAAGCAGATGAAGTCAATCTTGTTAGATTGGTAATAGATATTCTTCTGATAGCATGACAGTTGTTTTTCCATATTCCATAAGATATCGCTATACACTTTACTAAGACCCCCCACACACCCGTTTAGGTTCATGTTGAGTCTTTAAAAATTTAAAGAAATATTAAAAATGTTATTAACAATATTGCTTAGTTTGGTCTATGAATCAGGAACTCAGAGCGCGATGGAATTTCTCTTAAATTTGAAGAAGCTGAGTTACCAAAAACAAGCACCGAACACTGACGATCAATGACAGAAGACATAACAAAGTGAAAAACCATCAAAGACTCCACCAAGCTAATTCACCAGACATTGCTCCTTCCGCAGACCACTGTATCCGGTTGATAACTTCTTCTCACAAAATTAGGTCGATTCCTGGAGCAATTTGTTGAACGCGATTCTCGAATGCTGTCTAAAATATAGGAGAAAATTTGTAAGGTATGCGAAATAAAATACGAACAATTTTCCCAAGGCACGTAAAAAGTTTTAGGAAAGAGAACCACAGGACGAACTGTAGGAAAAGTAATGTTACTATGACCAAACAACCCAAAGCAGCCGAAAAAATAAAAATTTCATTATATTTTGGGTTCGGTATTTAAAAAAACTTAAATTTTTAATGTAATATCGGATATAAAGAGTGGAAAAATAATGAAGAGAAAACGTGGGTGTGAAACAAAATGCAATTTATAGCGTAGTGAAGTGAGAGCCAAACTATAGGCTCTGGCCAAAAAATATAATGTGAGCTACAAAACTATAAATAAAATATATTAAGGAAATAAAAGAAACGTGCCTACTGTATTTGAACAGCAAAAAGAAACCATTTAAAACCGCCAAAGAGCACTTTCTAGAAATTTGTTCTTTTCACAGTAATCAAAAGTTTGTATTATGGATATTGGCGCACTTTGTTCACAACCAAAATTTTTTTAAGGGCCAATTTGATAAGAAAGGTATACTGCAAAGGGTATAAGCCCTAATACATTTATTCCTTGATCATAAAAATTAAAAGGAAGCTTGCGAAGATTGATATAAGCGGAATACAGAAGGCCATGCGCAAGGTTCCCCAAAATATAAGGAAAGCCGATCGCTATGTTCACGGTACTTTAAAGTGTAAATAAAAACATTTCTAAAATTGAGGCTTATCAGATATAATCTATATTTTCTCCTACTCTTACTTCATTTGGTCGTTTTTCA
This sequence comes from Lordiphosa mommai, assembly GCA_018904225.1. Lineage (NCBI taxonomy): Eukaryota > Metazoa > Arthropoda > Insecta > Diptera > Drosophilidae > Lordiphosa > Lordiphosa mommai. Next base: position 149,123 of record JAEIFT010000421.1, on the reverse strand, counting down.
ATCCGCATACTTTACTTTTATCAAAATACTTAGCTTCAATTTCCCCAAAATTAAGCTTCAATATGGTACACCCACCATAAATTTTTAATAAAATTGAATAAACCTTATTTAATTGCTGCGCTTTATGGTAAATATGCAAAATTGGTTCTTAGTTTGCATTTCATAAAATGCAGCGATTGCCAAAAATTGTTGCTGTTGTCGAAATTGTAAAGCATTTTTATGCTTCATCATGCTGAATGAAACCAAAAGCCTTTGGTCGGCCGTGGCGTTGGTGGAGAATTTTATCGTGAGTTGCATGAGGGCCAGCGTAGTTGCAATTTTTCAATTTACACATTTTCCCACGGCTTATGAAAATTTCATTAATTTTGGTCTTTGCTGTTTGCCACAATAATGAAACAAAAGGAAAATTACAAATTTCGAGAAAACTCATATGTGGGAAGCATATTTTGTGTTTTTGTGGTTGCAATTTAATTCATAGATACATATATACAAACATTATTAAGTAATTCCTCTCAAAACGGATATTTAGAATAAGCATATGTTGATTATTATGCGGCGCGTCTTTAAGGTGGGTGGGGAAGGGTAAAAATGTAATCACCAAGCGATTGGCCTCAACCTTGTCCTAGGGCTCGTCCGTGTTGTCGTTTCTGTGTCCTTGTCGTGACTCAATCGCCGCCGCACACTTGCCCACGTTTGCCCAGGCGTGGCTTGAATGGCACCGATTTCTTTATCATGCGCGACATGAACTGGCCACCACCGGACGTCTCCTCGCTGCCCTCGCCCAGCAGTTGCTGAAAGTCAATGCTACGACCCAGGCGTGGTGTACGCACGCGATATGTGGGCTCTACTCCGCTGCTTTGTACTGCAAAATGAAGGGTGAAACCAAAGCCTAAGGGAGACTTGGTACAACTTACGCTGCCGGAGCTTCTGCAAGAGCAGGTAATAGGTCAATGGCGGCATGTTATCCAAGTCAAATTCCTGAGCCTGTGGTGACGGCACCGCCACACTGGCCTTTTGTAACAGGCTATTCTCTTCCAGCTCATCAATGATATCAGCCAGTTCTTTGTACTCGCCGCCGCTCATGGCGCGTTTTTGTCGCGCTTCCGTTGGGGAAGCCGTTGCTGCGGATGATCTTTTGCCTGGGCTGCCGCCCAAACTGATGCGATTTGGCAAATCCAGTTTGTTTGTGCCCTGAACAAACAACAGCAAAAAAAAATAAAGGAAATTTTTTTAAATATTTCTCTTTCAATATATAGAGCCCGGCGGCTTTCAAAGTGTCGACACGTGTAAAGTTATTTTTATGTTGCCTATTTATGTGCATACGTGAGCTGCTGTGTGTGTGTGTGTGTGTAAGGGAGTGCGAATGTGCGAGTCAAGCACTTTATTGTTTCAATTTACAGCTTGGCTGGCAGCGGGTGACGCTTGATTAGACAACTCAATGTAGATTGAAATGCCAACACCTTAAAGCGGCTTGTAAATCGCACAATTGACACACACACACACACACACACACAGGATGTGTGGCTGAAAGCATTTTCTCTGTATTTTTCTTTGAGCAGATCAAAACAAATTTAATTTAAGCAGCATAGCTGAATCCAATTTTATCAGCTCCCTGGGAAATCCCTTTTTAAATTAAAGAAGCTACACAGTAACACAAAAAAAAATGTTATTGGGTGCGTTCAACAGAGACACTTGATCACTGATCAGCTTGATACAACTGCTCTTATTATTTAGCATACTTTTAGGGGGTCTTGTTAAATTGACATTTGGACAAGCTTAATGTTATTATCATATTAAACACAAGAGAAAGAGTAGGCTACGTAAATTACCTAGAAATATATTACTGATCAGGGAGCAAGTTCTATTGCTGAACACGGCCATTTACTCCATTTTTTAGTCTGCAGCTTAAATAACTTTGTTTTTGATTAATGTTATATACAAAATATAAAAAAACAAACAAAATGCTAAATAAAATTAAGCAAAAAGTCAGGTGACTCCTTAGCTATCTATATACATATATAAAAAGTTTAACCTGACTGACTGACTGACTGACTGATTGACTGACTGATTGGGGACCCTTGCACAGGCCAAACCGTTAGAGATAGCAAGGTGAATTTTTTACTGAAGTTGCATCTTACTGACTGACTGACTGATTTATGAGTACCTGACTGACTGACTGATTAACTGATTGACTGACTGACTGATTGGTGACCCCGAATTTTTTACTGTAGTTGCAACTTATTCTGAAAGTGAGTGACTGACTGATTGATTGACTGATTGACTGACTGATTGACTGACTGATTGACTGACTGATTGACTGACTGATTGACTGACTGATTGACTGACTGATTGACTGACTGATTGACTGACTGATTGACTGACTGATTGACTGACTGATTGACTGATTGACTGATTGATTGACTGACTGATTGACTGACTGATTGACTGACTGATTGACTGACTGATTGACTGACTGATTGACTGACTGATTGACTGACTGATTGACTGACTGATTGACTGACTGATTGACTGACTGATTGACTGACTGATTGACTGACTGATTGACTGACTGATTGACTGACTGATTGACTGACTGATTGACTGATTGTTGACCCTGAACTTTTTACTGTAGTTGCATCTTATTCTGAAAGTGAGTACTGAGTTCTGACTGACTGATTTATGAGTACCTGACTGACTGATTGAAAGTCCGTTCCATGTGTTCTACCTATCGCTTTCGACCCTAAAACGACCCAAATCGTATGGGTATAGGGACGTTTTTGGGATCAAAAGCAATTTGTAGAGCACATTGGAGTGACTTCCAAATTTTGAAAAATCATCCCCCAAAAATACGAAAAAGGGTCGGAAAACTGTTGTATGAAGAGCTTTTGTTTTTTATCCGGACAACTCCAAGCTTATTATCACATATTGGAAAAAAGGAAAATTTGCAAAAAATTCATGAACAAGAAAATGTTGTCCTACCCAAACCACACTCTTTTTGACAGCTCTATCTGTGTTCACTTTTGTTGGAAAATTCACCCATCCATATTTCAAAATATGTAACACATTACATTAAAAGTTTTGAAAATATTCCACGAAAGTCGGAAAATGGACGAGTTTTATTTTTAAAGCTTTAAATAACAAAATATTACCAACGGGACTTTCGAATTTTGGAAAGTCCGGAAAACTGGAGGAAAAAGATTTAAAAAATTTGTTTTCCAATTTGATCGAGTCATTTTTAAATCTCCCAAGCGGAAAATAGGCGGAAAATTTATAAATGAAACTCTCTTTATTTTCATTAATACTCAATGTAAAAATAAGCGTTTGAGCTCTACTTAACAAAATGTTAAAAATGTTAAATTGAAAAAAAAACATGATTTTGTTATTCATGCTCATGTTTAAATACTTTTACACAAGTGCCAGCCAGAGAAGCCACAGGTATACGCTAGTAGTATATAGGCTGCTGGCAAGCTTTAATTTGAGCACTCGGAATTGGGTCAGAGGGAAAACTACACCCACAAAAAAGAAGTCTGTGACTTCAAATGGCACAGAGTATATTACAGTCGACTTCCAACGACTTTCTTTTTCGTTTTCTCTGTGTACACTAGATACCATAATAAGTTGCCAATAGCAACGCCAGCCGTAGCTTAATTAAGGCTTTGACAATTCTTAATTGACAGTCAGGATATTACCAAAAAAAAAAAAAAAACTGCAGCTTTACAGTCAAGAGGCTGCAAAATGCTCAACCTTAACTTTCCTCCGAAAATAAAACTAATTAAGTGGCGATTGTGCCTTTTTCGCTCTCACCTGCAAACTCCTGGCATAGTTGATGCCGACTAAAGCGTAACAGGATGCCACGATTAGCAGCAGTGTGCAATAGCTTGGTCTGCACATAGCTGTACGTTTACGAGCGCCACTACGGACACACACTGCTGGACAACAAAACTGCGAATCGGCGGGTTGAACTAAACGTCTTACTTGTGCCGCGATGCGCGTAATGGCTGCTGTTCAACAACTGATGCGTGCTATGAGACGAGCAAGGACATTTTATAGCCAAATGCCTGGAGCTCACACGCTGAGACTGATTGGGTTATTGAATGACAGGCGCTAAATGATTTGTTATGCACTTCTAATTCCAGCCAAACTGGTTGGCTCTGGGCCAGCAGTAAACAAGCGACGGCGGACCCTCCAAAAGCCTTAACGGAAGTGCTAACAATTTGTCCTGCAGTGCAAAGCCCAGCATGGTACAGTGTGAAAGGGTAGACAGAGTATTGGGGGTGCGTTTTGAAGCAAACAGGTGCCTGATTTAAGAGCTTTGGAAATGCAGCAGTAATGAGGAGTACGAAATTCGAACGAATATTCGGCGCAAAAAGCAATAAAAATCGGTTACCGTTTCATGTCTAGGCAAATGAAGCTATCAAAAACTTAAAACTAACCTGACTACGATAAGTAAAAAAAATCAGTTAAAAGCAGGAATTAATCCCGAAACGAATATCGGTTCCGGTACTTACCGAAATGAGAATTTCGGTTAAAGTTTCTCCTTCGGTTTTCACATTATTTCAGTTTTCGGTTCTGATACGGTACTCAGATTTTTATTTCGGTATATCGGTACATAATATATATATAAATTAAATAATTTTAATTATCTCAAGATATCCAAAAAATTAATGGATAGAACTAAAAAATGGCCACATAAAAAACTTTTTTTTAGTATACCGATTTCTAGCCATTTGTATTTTTGGACGAACAATTTCGCTAAGCGCTTCTGCACTTCTGTACCATCACTCAGAAAAAAGCACCTAGAATTAAAGAATTTTGTATTCTTATGTCGCCCAGACCAACTCGCCTTAGGGCCATTTCTCATACAGCTGAAAAATATTTCTTAATAATGGTTCGAAATAATCTGCTCTAAAATCTGCCGTATCCTTATCAAAAATAGAGACTTTCAGCGATAGATTTGAACCCATACTATAAAACTTCGGTCCAATATAGCTCATAATACGGTGCTGAAATACTCAAAGGGGTATATCAACTTTAAAAAAACACTAAATCAGATTGAAACATATAATCAGCCTTAGCTTTCCTTTTTATTAAATTTTTCAAAATTTCGAAATTCGATTAAAAACTAGAAACTTCACTTCTTAAATTTATGTGATCATATTTCTAACATTTCTATATTTAATGGAGGATTTTTTAAGACTAATAAATATTTTACATTCAATTAGAGGATTTATATTAAGCAAAGTAAAGTTTTCCTGTTTTTAATAAAGTTTACCTATATCTTATATATCTTAAAAAGAGAATTTGATTATGGTTCTTTTTGAAGGGCGAATTTCTAAAATGTAAGACAGTTTTTTGAGTGTATATACTCCTATTTACCAATCAAATTATATATATTTGATATATAATAAATAGTAAGAAACCGAAACAGTATTAGCGTTTCGGTATGGTTCCATTTTTTTCGGATCCTTCTATAACGGTTAAAGGTTTTCGGTGCTCAAAAAAATTTTAATATCGGTTCCGGTTTCGATACCGGTACCGGGCTTTAAACAATTTATTTTATATAACGGTTTTAGTTCCGGTTAGGGTGATATATCCTGGTTAAAAGCTGAAGTCAAAGTAATTATACTCTGTACTAGAGATGAGCGCGAAATGGAATTCCCGAGGGACCCAAATCGAAATTCTTCCTCAGGCAGGTCAGATATATTTTAAAATCTTTGGAACGACCCAATATAAATTAATATTTATTATATTAGAACATTTCCATTTGATTTCTATCCTTTGATTTAAATCGAAGCATTATACAAACATTCTAAAAATAGAATCAGCAAATTAATCCTCTATTTTTCTGACCCTTAGCATTCAAGACGCGATTGAAAAAGGTTTTTGTCCGAAATGTTGCTTCTAGGTATTATAAACTCTTTGGTTTTATGCAATTAAAGCAAACGTATCTTGCTAGCGCTTTGATTTTAATCATGTTCGTTTTATTCCAATCGAATCAGCTCAACAACGATTGTATAGAAACAGAATTAAATCAACTCATATGACTTTATGCATGGGCTGAGACACACAAAAACACAACTGCTGCACAAAGTCGCTGCTCTAAACGCTGGCGACGCAGGCAGCGGCCAAGTCGCGATGCGTTTAAAACCTAATCACTGAGTTTGGTTAAGTGATTTAATGTAAGCAAAACTCATTTTGCTGAGTTTACTCACAGTCAACCGCATGATCGTTTGCCGGTATGACGCTGATTACATTTAACGCTCAGTTTTATTGATTGATTGAATGTGAGAAGGAAATTTTTGTGTATGATGAAATCAAGAAAAATATGATTTTTACGTCAATTACTACGTTTATGCTCTTAAATCACGCTTTTTGCCCCTCAAAGTATGCAATCTTTATTTTCTTGAAAAGTTGCTTATTTGAGCGACATAATTTAGATTCAGTTATGGCAGCATCATACATTATTCACATTGTGACTTCACTCAGATTGTCGGACCAATTAAAAATATACAAAAATAAATAGTATTAAGGCTTCTAAAAAAAATATTTATATTCATAAATATAGCATACTTTGAAGGATAAAAATCATGTGTTTTTATTTGTGCATAAACGTATGTAAATGATTGATTATTTTAAAACTTACTCTAAGGGCCGATTACTCATCTTCTGCATAGCTCTATTTGTCAAATAAACCTACAAATAGCAGAGTAATTTTTTAAGTTTATCTGACACATAGCAGCTATTAAGTAAATGAGAAATCGGCCCTATGCTATTAGTTTTCTCATATACTTCTGAATACTGTGGACGCTAACTTCTTATTAAAAAACGAAAATTAGCTAGCTGAGCAAATTGTTTCGCATCTTTACTTATGAGGGTTCCGCCACATATGAGGGTTGACTAACTTTTCATCAGAAAGCAGAGATTCTTTCTAAATAATCTAAAAGATTTCAAATTAACACTTGACCCAATGTACTCTACTTCATACCAGCAGGCGTTCAAATCAACGGCATCCTGTTTTATGCAAATCAAAGCGAGGGACAAATCTGGCACGCCCCAGCGGAGTCAATGCCAATCGATCAATCTTATTTAAATGTTGACAGTTGTCGTCACATTGTGTCTAAGTTGGAAAGGCTTGGTGTGTGCACGCTTCACCCCAGTTCCAGGCTTATTTTTAAGCCGCATTAACATCAATTTGTTGAGCAAACAGCTGTGCACCTAGCCAAGGACAGAGAGAAGACTCACTCTGGCAGGGCCCTTAGGCCGAAAGTTTGTTTGAACAATAGACTTTCTAAGAATTTATGCCGATTGTGAAATCAATTGGTCAACAAGGACATTTACAGAAGTGTTGAAAAGCTGTTGAGTATTGGTTAAAGTTTCAATTGCAGCAAATCACAAGCATTTTCAATTAAAGGACTTGGGCAGCTGCAGCACGTGTGGCATCCATCCATCAACGGCACCAATTCACTTGGCAGTTTTCCATAGTTGATGTGGGCGGCTGGGCGTTAGTTGTTGCAAAGTTGTCAGTGTAATGTTTATGTTTGCCACTAATAAACACACACATGACCCGCACGCTTGCGAGCATGAACTCAAACCAGCAGGACATTTATTTATTTAGTAACTCAAAGCGGGACTGTAAGTATATAAATATAGAAAAGACAGGCCTGTACACTTGAGTGACTTATTTATTGACACAAAGCTGAAAATTTAATTACAATATAAAACGACGCGTCGTTTCAAATGTCCCGAGTGGCAAATCACTCAATGATTTATGAGGCTAAAGCAGTATTTTAATCCTGGTTTACAACTAAATTGTTATTGTGGCAATCTGATACAGGCTGTCAGAGGAAACAAAGAAATGGGTGTGAGTTTAACACTGTCAACTTTCAAGGGTAAGGGGAAATAATATAAAATAATAATAATTTTAAACAGTTCTTCATTTGTGAAAAGTCCGTCAAAAACCAATTTAATGACCAATATTGCATTAACAGTTAGGACAATCAACCAAACTTTTACTCCACGAAACAGAATTAGTTTGTGGTTAAGCTCGCCTAAAACAACTCACAACAAAACCACATAAAACAATGGACAAAGCACATATATACAACAAACACAAACCAAATTGTATTAAACATAGCTTGGACATTATTTACCATATTTCACTTCAATTGTTTAAGTCAATTTTCGTTTATTTTCAAGCCAATAAACTTAGACAACATTTTGCCACAACAAAGGCCACGTGCTCAGTCAAATTAAAGGCAGACTTTCAGGGCTTCACAAAACTTTAAGGGCTGCATTTCATAATCAAAGTTTTCGGTTCTATGACCCCTGGGGTATACTCTTTTAGAAAATAAAACTTTTTTCACAAATTACAATTATTTTTTTTTTTTGGTTCTTTTTGCCAAATAAATCAACTTTGAGACCATTGAGGAATGGTTCATTTTCTTTTAAAAGGTTTTCAAGTAGTAGATAAAAAATGTACGTAAATGTTCGTTGGTTAATTTCACGAGTGTTCTGATGTGTCTGATCAGAGGAGGCCGACAAACTGAAAATTATTAATTTCAAATAAAGGCCTGATCTCAGATGACATTAATTTTATTTTCGGCACAGTGCTTCATACGAATAGAAACACTTTTGCATAACTTTGCAATTAGAATGCTTTTGAACAGCTGTAATATTTATACGTGGGTTTGTTCTGGCCTAGGTCACTTCTAGCCATTTTAGGACCAATTGGCCTTTTCCCAAAAAAAAGTTTGGACTTTTATCGATAAAAGCTCCATACAACTCTTTCATTTGTTACCACGTTTGATATCGATTAACGATTATTCAAAAACTTACTTCGGCAGAAAAATGGAATTAACTTGTGAAAATTTTCGTGCAATCATTTTTCACAACTTTCGACGTGGATTATCACGACAAGAGTGCACCGATGAACTTAAATGAAATGATGAAGCATCATCCTATAGCACTGTGAAAAATTGGTTTAATGAATTTAATCGCCGGCAACGTTCGCTCGAAGACGATGGTCGTGAAGATCGTCCAGAAACAGTCGTTGTGCCAGAAAACATTGATGCAAGATCGTCATGTGACATACCGTGAGATAGAGGCATCCTTGGGCATTTCTTCCACCAGCATACATTCGATATTGCATGAACACCTGGGCGTAAAAAAGGTTTGTTCTCGTTGGATCCCGCACAATTTGACAATCGCTCAAAAAAAGGCTCGTGTGGATTGGTGCAAAGAAATTTTGAAAAAAGACGTTTATAAGATCGTCACAGGTGACGAATCATGGATCTATGCTTATGAGCCCGAAACAAAACAGCAATCGACCGTGTGGGTCTTCGAAGACGAGCCAAATCCAACGAAAGTCGTTTGTGGAAGAAGCACTTTAAAGCAAATGGTCGCCTGTTTCTTCGTTAAAACTGGTCATGTGGCGACTGTTCCGCTTGAGCAACGTAGGACGGTCAATTCTGGGTGGTACACCACAATTTGTTTGTCTGAAGTCTTCGGAGAAATTCGAAAAACGAACAAGAGAAGACAGATCATTGAGCACCATGACAATGCGAGCTCTCACACATCAGCTCACACCAGCGCCTTTTTGACCGCCCAAAACGTCGAATTAATGGGTCATCCACCGTACAGACCTGACTTGGCACCCAATGACTTCTTTTTATTACCGCACATAAAGGGAAAAATGCGTGGTCAACGATTTTTGTCGACAGAAGATGCTGTTGAACAACCTCAAAAACCATGTTTTGGAGTTGTCTCAATCGGAATGGAAAAGGTGCTTCGACAATTGGCTCGAGCGCATGCAAAAGTGTATAAATCTTGCTGGAGAATACTTGGAAAAACAATAAAACCATTTTTCATCATAAATATTCGAGTTTTTGCTTTTTCTGGCTATCTGAGGTTTCCTTTATTGAATTCAAATATTGTAGTCAACAAAATCGTTCATCAACATTGGATTTTTCAATGTTAAATCGGTAAAAACACGCCACTGTGTGATGCCGGGTATATGACTAATATATTGTGTTAAAGAACGCCAAGTTTATAAAAATATCGTTTTCTCCTCCAACAAAAAGGCAACCTCGTTGTTTATTTTCCAGTTGCCAGTGTTCCGCAAATTGAGTGTTATGCCAACAATGCAATATTAAACACCAACAACAACAACGAACGCTCGTTCGTAGCAAACTGCTGCCTTGAAATCGAAATTAATCATATTTCACATGAAATTGAACAATTTTTAATATGAGATTCATAAATTGTGTATAAAAAAATGTGGATCTTTTTGTTGCCTCCTACAACTTTCAACAATGTAAACATTTCGCATTTTTTGTTCCCAACAATTTGCTCTTGTAAGCTTTATCAGTTGGCTAATCCTCTGACAGTTAAGCCGCCGATTGGCGTTTCGCTAATGCCCTTCAACGCCCACTCTGGCTTGGCCCCAGTGAACTTCCCGTGGCGGCGAAGGGATTTAATTGAATTAGTTGTGTCCTGGCGGCGGCGCTTTGAAGTTTGCACTTTGCACCCGCCCACAAGAGGTACCGTGAACCTCAAGCACTTGATGTTGACCCAGTCGAAGCAGCCTGCCATCAGCCTGGCGCACAATGTTGACGTTTGCGCTTAGCCGGAACTCAACTGCCGGAAAGGCCACGGCTTTATTGAGTTTCCGGCAAACGCAACGCGCTTACAAAACGAGCAACTCGAGACATTAATTATGCCGCAATGAAGCTAAACAGAGCAGTTGGGTTGGGACTTGGCCAGTCAACCGAGCAATAAATAATAGAGTCTGAGCCTTTGAAACCGCAAACGGTTTAGATAGAAGCGAATGATGTGCTCTCTTATTTATCCCGACTGAACCCAATCATGGAAACATTTTGTTGCCAATCAAAGATAGTATTTGACTGGACCAAGTCAACAAGGCAGCTGGGACAGACACGGGGCGGCGCGCCGTTTGCGGTTGTGTGTGTGTGTGTGTGTGTGTGCACTTGTAAATCCATAAAAAAAATTGAATTCAAACTGGTGAAGGACAACAAAAAATAAGACAAAAAATTGCAGCGATCTATTTGTGTGGCTGCCAAGGGCAAGTGAGGAAACAGCCAAAATGCTTCAGGATAGAAGCATATTTTTTATAGATCTGGACTCCCAACTGGAAAAATTATTAAACAATTTTTTGATTAGTTTCAAAATGTATTTGAATTTTTTGGGATTTGTAATTTTGTTTAAAAAATCGTTCCTTTTTATACCCTTTAACCTGTTAAATGGGGAAAAAGGGTTTCATGAAGTTGTGCAAATTTATGTAACTTTATTTGTCAGAAGGAGTCATTAGCCTACGTGTACAACTTACTACAAGTTCGTCTTTTGAACAGAGTTGGACTTACGCAATTTGATTAATATTGGAGAACTGGCTCATCTAGGTTTCTCTTCTATGTAAATTATTTCATGCTTTCGACTCAAGCATGATATTCACCAGAATATCAATGGCTGATGTACACCCCAAGCTTAAGAACCGTTTACTCATCTTCATGTTTTTCAAATCCAGGTGCTTTATGATCAAATATATGTTGCCTACTTCTAGACAGCATTAAAAATATCTTTGCTTGGGTCTACAACTACCCGAGTATGCCTAAAAGTAGGCAACATAAATTGTCTTTAAAAGCTCCTGTATTTGAAAATCATGAATATAAGAAAATGTTCCTAAGTCACTTCATTCTTCTTAAAATTTTGGACAGACAAAGAAACCGTGTTCTTGGGTAATCGACTGCCCGATACAGGCTGGCCAGTTTAGTTCGTTTGCGTGCTTGAACCTATAAAGGTAGAAATTAAAGCAACCGTGTCCGGTCAAGAGTTGAATTAGGTAGTAAGTTAACTGTCCATGCCTTCTGTTTATGCAGTTTTCTATATTTGGAATCAGTCTGTCGGATCATCGTTCGTTGGTCGATGACTGCTACCGCTCCTGCCACCTTTCCAGTGTGACCTTGCGTGCCTTATTTCTCTATGTGCTAGTTGACGGCTTCTTATATAACTACTTAGAACAAAAAACTTCCCAAATTTTAAGAAAAATTTTCCATACTAATTTTCTTCTTGTTATTTGTTCACTCAATGGGTACAAATAGTAAAACATCTTATTCGCAGTGTGCTTTCCATTAACGGCGAAGTCTCTCTGGCCACTCATCGATCAAAGTGCTCACCTCAGGCATTGGGAAATTGTTTACTGCTCGAAGACAAAGACTCAATATTTGGCAGTCAAGTAGAGCAAGCCAAAACCTCAAGAACGGACCACATTTGTAGTCCAATAAAGGTCCAATCAGGTCTGAGCTACCAGCAGGCCAATCCTCCATAGAAATGAAGTTCGGTACAGGGTATTTTAGCCATGTTTGAGTTTTTTGCTATTGAACTGTCTTGTTGAAGGTGTGTTTGCAATAAATGTCGTATTGAGAGGCTTCACAAGCTTTTTCCAAACGTCAGATTGATACACTTTCGCCGAAGTTTTGTATTTGATTTATTGATTTTTGCAGGCCAATTCAACAAGACGATTTTCGAGTGAGCCCCATTCCATGATTGCGAACAACTGAAGCCAAAAATTTTTGATGCTGTTATAAAGCATAAATGTCACTTGTCAAATAGCCGTCAAGTTGGAGTGGATGCGTTGAATGGTTCTCAAGAACGAGTGTGTTCAATTCATATACCAAACCAATTGCGAGTACTGAGAAATACGCTGCCTCCACTGCCTTAAGGTCAAACTACAACTAAAGTTTTAAAGTAGCCCCAGACAGGTGCTGCTTTTGCCTTGATTGCCTTGGCCCTCCAATGGTGAAATCTGACTCCTTTTTCTCCTTTTCCTAGGTAAGAACGTCATTAGCGTGTGTATGAACATTCCCAATATGCAAATTCATTGGAATTGGAAATGTTCTGTTAAAAAACTCACGGAAAATTGTCTAGTTTCCGTAATGAAAAACCAAATCACAAAATATTACGGTATAAGGTGCCGCCAAGGCTGTTAAGTTGCTACATAAAAATTCAAATTCCCCTTTTACATTTTACTTATGCATTTTTTTAACTGCCAAAAATCTTTGTTGAATTTAAAACCAATTTTCAATATAAATATTATTATATTAATCTTAATCTGAGAATACAGGTCTCGAGATTTAGGTTGGTTTTTTTAACAAAGTATTGTACATTGCACTCATGTGTGTATTTGTTATGATATAAAAACACACTAAATCACAGATATACGGGGTATTTCATAGTCGTTGCCCTCGTCTTTTACTTGATTTTCATAACTTTAAACAACAAGGCAGCAACAACATCCAAAAAGAGAAATAGAAACTATTCCTTTGATGTTGTTTGCTTATACTTTTATTTCTTTTTTGTGTATGCACAACGGCGAGCCTTATCTTTAACCAGGTAGTTGCCTAACAAAGGGTTGTTAGTGAAATCACGAGTGCGTTGTCTTGCATCGCTGGGGCTTTTATAATGAACTGGGAACTTGACTTTCTCAAGTCTGACAAAAAAAAGCTGAGTGCAGAAGTGCAAGATATCCAGAAGTAGTTAACAAAAATGAAAATACATAATATTTAAAACATAAAAATTTTAAAATAGTTTTGAAATATTCTTAACGTATCCCTAAGTAGTGTAAGCTAAGGAACACGAAAAAAAATACAATGCCAAGCCTAAAATGCAAATTACTCAAAGAAGAATCCGTTCTTCAAATTCCCAACTGGTTATATAAGGTGTAGTAAAAAGAAATCCCTTTTTTGTATGAAATTGAAGGGTTTATCTACAGAAATCAGACATTTAATCTGCTGGTTAAAATGATCTTTTAAAAATATCATTTTTTCTACTAATTTAAATAGTTTCTTAGACGTCTTCCCGTAAATTACTGACTGCGTTGAGCCGTCACCAAGTTCGGTTCGATCCCCAGACAGTCAATTTTTTTTAGAAAAGTCGTTTTGATATTTTTATCATATCAGTTAATCTTTGTCATATCGGAGTGAAACTAATATGAAAAAATGTGGAAATGACTGCCATTTCATATCAATTTATTTTCTCTGTGTAGTATATAAAAAACGATAAGTCAAATATGCGCCATTTTGTTCGATAACTTTCTGCCATTTTGAAGGTAATTTCATTATACCTCTCTCATAGAAACCCTGGTTTTCGCAAACCTCTCTTGAAGCTAATTTATCACCAGCAAAATCTAAGATTGAGTTAAAAATAGACATACAATAACAAGCCAAAAATGCAGGTTATTTACGGACGAATCTGTTCTTAAAATTCCCAACTGCTTCTATCACTTTGCTTATGGTGGATTTTTGACCTACAGTTATACCTTTTTGATCTTTGGTTTATTTATTTCCTTTGGATACTTGCTGCCTCATTTGAATCAATCCAAAGACTTCGTTTCAAGAACTAATTAGAAATTGCAAATTGTGAGCTTAACCACCGAAATTTTGGAAAAGGTTCGGTTCGGAGATTCGAACCAGTGAGGAATCTGGATCCTCTGAACCCCAGATTTTGGTTCAATTTAAATAAACATATCGAGAATTTCTTCCGGTTGAAAAATTACGAAATATTGTAAACCGAACATTTTTTTTTTGAGTCAGGTTCGAGGGATCAAAAATGTAGAAGGTTCTGTTCATGGTCCGGTTCAGCCAATTTAAGAAATCCGAACCGAACCGGTTCTTAGAGGTTCGGTTCAGGACCGGTTTGCAGCCTTTATAAGATCATGTTGTACATACTTATTTTATGTTCACATATTTTTTGTTTCTAGAACGTATTGGGGTTGACTTTAGAATATACTTAAAAAAAAATGTTGTTCTTATTGTAAGTATGCAAATTATTGATTTAATATATGATCAAAATCAACTTCAAAGTCTACAAAGTTTATAAACAATCAAATTAAAGTCTACAATCAAGTTTTTTGGGTTTGATAAATCGAATTTTGTACTTGAATTAAGTATTGTCGTACCATTGACTTGATTTAGTAAAAAAATACATGATTTTTTTTCTGAGTGTATATAAAACAAGGCTGCAAACCGGTCCAGAGCTAGACCCCTTCAGAACAGGTCTGACTTCGGGTTTTAAGGGTACCTCAAACCGTTTAATGACCTCCCGAACTTGAATCCGAATCGGTCTCTTCTATTTTCGAATATAGTTCGGTTCAAAAATTTACTTAAAATCTCTTTTTTAAGAACTTGTTTAATTTTACAAAAAAAAAATATTTTTTATTGGATATTGGATATTTTGAAAATAATAATCAGCCGGGCTCCCATATTCACTTTCGCAAACCTTTTGCGATTTAGAGACCAAATTTGCTCCTAAAACCGGTTTGAAATCGCAAAATTTTTGCGAAAGCGAAAATGGGAGCATGGCTGAATAATATAGAACAATCCACTTTTATTGAGTGGATATAATAACAATTTTATTGATCGAAGAAATAAAAGTAAACCAGTTGACCAATGATTTACTTATTCCAACAAAAACATAAAGGAGCATATCAATAAGTTTGCTGTCGTTATTTCACATTATGGAAATCCATCTTCAAATAAAATTATGCAACCACAAAGTGGGTATATACCGAACTTGATAAATGGAAAAAAAAATCTTAACTTTAGCAAGTTCATAATTCTGAATTCCGTATATTTTTCAGTATCTAAGTGCAGTTAAGTGTTGGCTTTTAAGTTAATCTATTATTCAATGTTTCTTCGTTACAAATATTGAAAACATTTCCATTTTTACCTTCAGCTTTAAAAGCAGAAACTTGTCCATATGCCATTGCCCTCCATTTGTCGACACTTGACAGCCCTGATGTCTGTCGCTGGAGAAATGTAGCTGCGACGTTTTGCTTTTTAAATAAAATGCATTCCAACTGCTTGCAATGCGTATACACAATAAATATGTTTTCCTTATTTCAATGCGTCAGGGGACGAAATAGGGGAAAACTGAGAGTTTTGCACACTCAACCGATTTATATATAAAGGAAATGATTTTACATCGTTTCACTACCGCTTAAAGCTTTGTGTATTTCGATTATTTAATAAAATATTTATTTATTCATTTGCAGTTTTTCGCGTTGAAGCATTGAGCAGTAAGTTGAACCATCAAAAAAAAATAAAGAAGCAAAAGCCAGGCGATGGCGCACGGTGGCAGCTCTGAGCAAACACTCAAAGTCCGTGCTGCTGTGGACGTTGCTGATGAGCCAACTGTGATGAAGCAGCAGAGGATGATGATGATGATGATGAACTACGGGTCGCTAGTTTGCATTGCAAATTGCAATTATGCGAGTTTCAAATTGCACAGCGACTAAAGTCACATAAATCGAAAAGTGAAAATGTCTAACCAGAATTCCAGCCACAATTTTAGCCCAGCGACCACAAGAATGACATTGCCCACAGTAACAGCAACAGCAACATCAACCGCATTATCAGCCGTACGACCAAGCAATTCGATTGCAGCACTTGTGACAGGTAGCACGGCAACAGCAGCAATCACCACAACTAGCAACAATGGCAGCAACTTCCAGCTGACAACAACAACAACCACAACAACAACAACAACGACTTCGCAATTTGTAGATGTCTCCTTGACTTCGCTTTCATTAACTGCCACATCCTCTCCTTCTCCCTCTCCTTCCGAATCCTCTTTCGAGCTCTTTTCAACTCTGGCCGCAAACATAACAGCAAATGGCAATATCAGCAGCTTCATTGAACCAGAACTCGAGGAAGACAGTTGGCTGGACTTATCTCTGTTGGTGCTCAAAGGATTTATATTTTCGTCAATTATACTCGCTGCAGTGCTGGGCAATGCTTTGGTCATCATTTCAGTGCAACGGAATCGAAAACTACGGTAAGTGCAGCACTTGACTTTAATTAAGAGTAAAAAAGAAAGGTGGGGGTGTAGAGGTTACCCTTTAGCTCAAGCAATAAATGCAATTTAAATGAGCGACAAGTGGAATAATAAAGCATAAAACGAAGTTAAATATGACACACAAGTCCAGGCAGCGCGAACAGCAGCTACAGCGATGACAACCTCGTGTTGACAGGGCGCCCTAGAGTGCAGTGCAAATAACTGTAGCATACATTCCAGCGCGCGAATTTTTTATGCGCCACGTTTATGCATTGTCAAGCTAAAGTAAAGAAAGGTCCTGGCATTTGATTATAGACTTGACGTTAGCTTTAAAAAAGGGTCTGTTGTCATGTTGATTTTATTCAAAGTAGTTTCCTTTTAGGTCAATACACTTATTCCATTCTGTCCGTAATGGAATTTTCCGAAAGGTCTGCAAAATACTCCTCCGCGACGTGCCGTTCATTGTGTTCTCTGGTGTGTAATAGTGGATCCAGGTCCAACGGCAGGATAACTTTTTTATATGCGGAATCTCGCCCAAAATATGGAGAGGGCTCTTAGTACTAATCCTTGTTAGTGCTCAGTTCTAATACTTTCCGGTCAGCCAACACCATTTTATGCATTTTTTTTTATATTGTCCTGTGTGATCGCATTGGAGGGCCTGCCGCTGCGGACTTCATCGGCAGTAAAGTTTCGGCCACCATAAAACTCAACGAAACCAATATTTCACGTGTAATCTAAAGCAGGAAAAAAGTCCCATAATATTTATCCAACTTTCCTTTAGTTTCTTTCGCCGTTTTGACCCTCAAAAAATAATGTTTTATGAGAGAACGAAATGGTTTTTTCCATAATCAACTCTACAAACAAGTCAACAACAATCAGCTGTCAAAACAAAACTAAGGGCTGCATCGCGCTGAAATTTAACAAGTCTGCCTTAATATGAATAGAGTATAAGGTACCATAATCTTCTGTCCGTCATGTCAGTCTGAAATTGCATTGAAACAGAAATGCTATCTCCTTCCTCAGTTTTGAAGATTTCTTGACCAAACTTAGCAAAAAATCTTTAAATAGGCTGCACATTTGTCAAAGCCGGCCGGATCGGTTAACTATATCGTAAAGCTGCCATAAGAACGATCGTTCCAAAAACTAGTTCTAGTGGGAAAAACTTTTTTGTTATCAATTTTAGCGTCTTTAAACTTGATATTTAGGAATTCTTTGTGCATGTTTTTATACCCTTGCAGAGGGTATATTAAAATTGTCACGATGTTTGTAACGCATAGAAGGAAGCATTTCCGACCACATAAAGTATATATATTCTTGATCAGCATGACGAGCTGAGTTCATTTCCGTTTGTCCGTTGCCGCTGTCCGTCCGTCCGTCTGTCCGTCTGTTTCTATGCTATCTCCTTCCTCAGTTTTAAAGCTATCTTGACCAAACTTTGCAAAAAGTCTTTAAATACAAATACGCTGCACATTTGTCGGAACCGGCCGGATCGGATGACTATATCATATAGCTACCATAGGAACGATCGGTCCAAAAACTAGTTCTTGTGAGAAAAACTTTTTTATTTTCCATTTTAGCTTCACCAATCGTGGTATATATTAGTTTTATATGCTTTCACACAATTCGGAAAAAATTTATCAAAATCGGATGACTATAGCATATAGCTGCCATATAAACGGTCGGTGCAAAAACTAGTTCTAGTGAGAAAAACTTTTTTGTTTTTCATCGTAGCATCACCAATCGTGGTATATATTAGTTTTATATGCTTCCACACAATTCCGAAAAAATTTATCAAAATCGGATGACTATAGCATATAGCTGCCATATAAACGGTCGGTGCAAAAACTAGTTCTAGTGAGAAAAACTTTTTTGTTTTCCATCGTAGCATCACCAATCGTGGTATATATTAGTTTTATATACTTCCACACAATTCTGAAAAAATTTATCAAAATCGGATGACTGTAGCATATAGCTGCCATAGGAACGATCGGTCTAAAAACTAGTTCTAGTGAGAAAAACTTTTTTGTTCATCGTAGCATCAAATCGTGTATATATTAGTTTTATATCTTCAAAATTCTGGAAAAATTTATCGAAATCGGATGACTGTAGCTATAGCGCCATAGGAACGATCGGTCAAAACTACTTTTGTTATCAATGGTAGCGCCTTTCAAAAACTGCAAGGGTTATTTAAAACATCGGCGTAGCCGATGTTAGCCTTCCATTTTTTTCTTGTGAAAGTTTGTTTAAAATCGGGCGGCTATAGCATATAGCTGCCATAGTAACGATCGTTCCAAAAACTAGTTCTAGTGAGGAAAACTTTTTTTGTTTTAATGTTTGCGACTCCAAACTAAGTATTAATTTATTCATATGCATCTACACAATTCTGGGAAGTTTTATAAAAATCGGGCGGCTATAGCATATAGCTGCCATAGGACCGATCACACCAAAAACTAGTTCTAGTGGGAAAAACTTTTTTGTTATAAATTTTAGCGCCTTCAACCTTGGTATTTATTAGTTCTTTACGCATTAACACAATTCTGGAGAACTTGATCAAAATCGGGCGACTATAGCATATAGCTGCAAGTAACGATCGTTCCAAAAACTATAGTTTTAGTGAGAAAAACTTTTTGTTTTCAATAATAGCAGGAAAAATTGCTCTAAATCGGACTAAGAAAAATCAAACAAGTTCCAAATTCTTTACTTGTTTTACATGTTTTCAATCCAATTTCCAGTAAAAACAAAAACATTATTAATTAATTCTAGTGCCAATGCATGTTTTCGTTGTTATTCGAAATAACAAATATATTCCAATTTTGGTTGACTTTCTTTACCACAAAAACAAAAACAAATTAGCGTCACTGAAATTTACAATTTGTTTTGAATTTGTTCATTGTTGCAATTTCGTCAAGTGTTTATGTTTATTTTTCCAGTGATTTGCTGTCACGTACAATTGACGTTGATTTGTTTAACATCAATATGCCCGTACTTTACTTTTGTCGTATGCGTAGGCTCTCCAGTAATAGGATTATTTACTCACTCTGTGGCATAATTAGTTTCCTGCATAAGGTCTTTTGTTTTATGTGTATTTGTCGTCTAACATGTATGCGGGTTGGTATAAAAAGTAGTCGACCTAAGTAATAAATGAAACATTGTTATAACATCAGCATGATTTTTAATAGGATTATTTGTCAGCTGATTGCTGTCAAAGGCGGAACATTGTGCAGAACAGAAAAAAATACTTAACATTCAGTCACAAATCAGCTTTCCTCGAGAACGAACGTGCCACAAAGCTAAAAACTACACAGCAAGTGCAAAGCACCATGGGAGACCCTGCCAATCGACACAAACAATTGATATTCACCGTTGACAAAACAAAACGACTCAAGTTTATATCACAAGGCCCCAAATTCTTGATAATTTCAAGAACAGACTGTAATGAAACTCTTGCAAATATTTCCCCCTTTTTGGTTGTAAAAGTAATCGAAAACATTTGCGGAGGCAAAGTCAACAATGTTGAATTAATACGCTATAATGGAACCCTTCTTGTAGAAACTAAAAACTTTATCCAAGCAGCCAAACTTATTACACTCACTTCTTTCGCTAACACAATCCACGTAAATGTCACTGAACACTATTCCAAAAATTGTTCCAAAGGTGTAATTTATTGCAACAGCCTCCGTAACATACCCGAAGAGGAAATTGCAAATGAGTTAAAAAATCAAAATGTTATCGAATGCAAAAAAATTCTTAAAGAAGAAATAAACACCTTTAAAGAATCGGGCTTAATTATCTTTACCTTCTGCATTGCTCAATTACCAGAATACCTAAACATTGGCTATCAAAAAGTTGCCATACGTCCATATATACCTCAGCCACTACAATGCAAAAACTGCGGTAGACTAGGTCACCCAACAAAATTTTGCAGAAGCAACCCACTCTGCCTACATTGTGGCAGTGCAGCCCATATCGACCCTTGCAACAACCTTTACCGCTGTATCAACTGCACATATAATGGATTTGCAAATTATCAACACAGTTCACTCGATCGCAGCTGCTCTTCATACATAAAAATCAAAGAGATTCTGGCCATTAAAATTCTTGAAAATACCACTATAAAAAACGCTGTATTACTATACAAGGAACGTCATCAACTCAGCTCAACATACTCTACGGCCGTTCGCGGAAACCAAGAAATCAACACCAGCCAGGCCCAGCCCCAGCCCCTACAATCTACTTTGAAAGTGAATTTTGAAAAAGGAAATAGCACACATCTTGAGCAAACCGCTGTCAGAGATATGGAAGTTAACCAATCCAATGATAGTTCCTCCGATTCTCAACTTTAAACCCCAAAACTTAAGTCTCTAAAATTATTACAATGGAACATAAATGGATATAACAACAATAACTACCAGTTCCAAATGTTAATTACTAAAAAAATAACCAAAGATTATATGTCTACAAGATCCACATCTACCCCACCCCAATTAACAACACGGCATATCACTCTAACTAATCCAACAATACCTATGGAAGCACTGCCTTATCTGTCCATAATTCTATCCAACAAGAATCCTACCCTCTTTATACTGACATACTCAGTAGCCACTCTCATTCAATCCAAAATTAAATAGATTATAATCTCCACATACATAACCCCAAATAAAAAGCTTTACCATAAACAATCTTAGACACATGTACAACAACTAACCCCAACTGATTAGGCAACAGGCAACACAGTCTTCAAGTTCGTTAACCAATATTCCTTAACTACTCTTAACGTCGCGACGCACAGTGGCGCTCTTAAAACAAGTGAGGTTGCAAAAATCAAAAATTGTATGTGCGCCTACGAAATAATTTGAATTAACTCATCTTATGGGAATTTCGTTATCGATTTCAAATATGCAACCCTTAATAAAATGCGATTTTTATTTAAAAAGATATAGCGGTTTAAAGATAACCGATTTTCAGTTTAAAAAAAAAAAATCAACAAATCTTTGTGGTAAATTTCGGATCCATCTTTTAGGTTGAATATCACGAGCGAAACAAGGTAACGAATCGCCCTTTTTCTTATATTTAGTAACGATGAGTATAATTCCAAAACATTCTAAGAATAGTTCTGTTTGAAAACTTTTTGTTTCTTCAGTATATTGGTAAATGTCAGTTTTACCAACTGTTCGAAAATTTTTCATTATTTCGCTTACTTTGATGAAAATTAAAAAAAATTTAATTTTTGTATATTTGCCATCATCTTTCAAAACTAGTATATCTTTGTTTATTCCTTTACCTAATTCAAAAAAATGATCAAAACGGAAATATAGAGTGGTAAAGTTGTTTTTATCGTAGGTCAACTGGATAAGTTATTTCACATTTGAGATTTATAGAGTTTTTTATTGAAAATGTTATTGAAAAGATATAGGATAATATGTTGGGCTACAACTGACATTATTACGATGAAAATAAAAAAAAATTGTATTCTCTTGTTATTCCTTTACCTAATTCAAAAAAGAACAGCTGCCCGTCCCCACCTCTACGACTGTCAGAGGTAATATAGGTAAAATAGATAGAATCTTTCGATCCACTTTTTCATGTTTTCGAAGTCACGAAAAGAGTTTAAATCCACCAATTTAGTTTTAAAATGATTAATCTTTTAGATGTTTCTTGTCTTAGCAAATAGTAAAAAAATGATTGAAAAAAAAACTTTAAAAAAAAATAATAATACGGAGAAGGCAAAGCTAACTTCGACTGTGCCACTTGCAAAAGTTCACTCCAACTAATTTAACCGGAAAAATATATAATATAGATATCAGATATTTATAAATTCAAAATCATTGAGAAACAAAATTTGATCGAGTTACCATAAAAAAAAATACGTTCCTTATTAAAACACATTTTCCGACCGATCGGTCCTATGGCAGTTGTATGCTATCCGATTTTGATAAATTTTTCCAGAATTATGTGGAAGCATATCAAATTATTATATACCAAGATTGGTGACGATACGATGGAAAAAAAAAGTTTTGCTCAATAGAACTAGTTTTTTAACCCACCGTTTCTATGGCAGCTATATACTATAGTCATCCGATTAATATACATTTTTCCGGAATTATGTGAATGCATATGAAATTAATTTAAACAAAACAAAAAAGTTTTTCTAACTAGAACTATTTTTTGACCGATCGTTCCTATGGCAGCTATTTAATATAGTCATCCGATCCGGCCGGTTCCGACATATTAGTTGCGTGCAGTAAAAAGAAGACACTGTGCAAAGTTTCAGCTCGATGGCTTTAAAACTGAGGGACTAGTACTAATTTTTAAACATTCAAGCCATAAAAAAGAACAAAATTTAAAATTGTAAGAAATATTTTTAATTTCACAAATTTTGACTTTAATAACCATTAGGTAAGCATCTAGTAGGCGTAGCACTCCTTTCAAACATAGGTTTCGTAGGTTGAACAATTATCTATCATTTGCCATTTAAATTATTCAATTATCTCATTTGGTTCGAAAGTTAGGATTTTTGAAACGAAAAAGCTTAAATGGCACCACTGTGTGACGGTTCCCCAACCCACTTCTCAACACACAACACATATCGATCTATCCCTTACATCACCTATACAAAATGTAAGACAGACTCCTCATTATCCAAGAAACGGCAAACATTATAAAAGGTAATCACCCAAACCTCCCCGAAAAAACAGCCCAGAGTAATAATTTGCTTTGCTTATAACTTGAAAACGATGTATGGTGGACGGATAAGTTATGATGATTAAAATATATGTAATCTATCTTCAAAATTGTGCGAGTTATGAGGTTTTTTTTTCCAATTTTGGGGGAGGCAGGGGCCTTAAAAAAAAAACCAAGTTAAATTTTATCTGCCTGCAAGTATTTGAATTATATGTTTCATACACCCTGAAACGGTGCCGAAAAAGGACTTTTTTCTAAATTTCAAACTTTGAATTTAATCTCGATGCCTTAAAGAAAATAAAATGCTAGGCGTCAACATTATTCGTTCAGGTGTCCCACGAGGAAGTCGTTTTCTGGCTTTTTTTGTACACAGTTTATACGGCTGATCTTCCCATTCTTGACTTAAGAGGTTTTTTTTCTCCTTTCCAAAAAGGGAGACCCTTTTTTTTTTTTTTCTTATTTCAAAAAAGTATGACGATATTTTTGTGTTAATTATTTTTTGTTGCTTCCCTCCTGCTTCAGGTGGGGATATTTCAAACAGTGTGTCAAGAGGTTTTCGTAATTTTATCAAGCATGAGAGGCTTGAAACCAAATTCCCATATATTTCTGTGGCACCTAAGAATTGAAATTTAGTAGGTAAAGGTTTCTGTGTCATTCCCCATGACATTCGAAGTCATTTTTAATACATTGACAAATCCTTTGTTTGCAGCAGGCATCAAAAAATTGCTCTTGAGAAATAAATTCATTTTTACTTTTATTAAAACGAATTACTTATCAGTCGCATATGATTTCATGTGAGTGAAAGGGAATTAGTCTTTTTTTTTAAATTGTTCTCCCCTGCTGTGGTCAAATGATACTTTGCCTTAAGTGTATAACTAAATTACAATTTAAAGTGAGTGTGTGTCCTTTTATGTAAATTTCCTCCCTAGACACCAATTGGTTTCCCGTATAAACATCGATTTTGAAACTGCATCTAGCTTAAGACTGCAGGTGGCAGGTGTTGCCTAGTCAGCCGAATGACTTATGACAGCTAAGGAAATTGTAGCATAAAAGGTGACCTGATGCCTGATGCCGGTGGCAGGCATTAGGTGCACGAATATGGAATGTAATGCTAAACCCTCTAGGTGCTGCAAGAGGAATGTCTGTTCGTTTGACATGGTTGCAGCGCGGTTGTTTGCCCACCACGAGCTACACTTAATATTGCCCCCATTTCGTTTTTTTTTTTTCGCCTCGTTCGCAGCGTAATAACAAATTACTTTGTTGTGTCGCTGGCAATGGCCGACATGTTGGTGGCACTCTGTGCAATGACATTCAACGCATCTGTGGAACTATCTGGTGGCAAGTGGATGTTTGGACCGTTCATGTGCAATGTGTACAACAGCTTGGATGTTTACTTTTCAACGGCCAGCATATTGCACCTGTGTTGCATATCGGTGGATAGGTGAGTACACCCACACACACACACACACACACACACACATCAGCTGCAATCAATGGATGGTCTTTAAATAGATTTGCCCCTTCCTGGCGTTAAATCAATTTCAATACAAAGAGACTTGAGAAACAATTAATTACTGTGAAAGGCGCGCACATCAAACGCAAACATTAGGCTCGGTTTCTCCGGGTATGATGAATGCGGCCCCAATGATTTGCAGCTTGCCCGCAGCCGCCCCACTGGGCTGTTAATTGGAAGCACCAACAATGGTTGGGCCGGGCACTGGCCACCGGAATGGGTCTTTTGTCTGTTTTAATTAATTTGTATTTCACTCACCTTTCGATAAAAAGAACGAACAGAATTCAATGGAAATTACAGAATTAATGATTACGGCCGCAAAAACCCTTGAAATGATTTGCGAAACAAAAAGCTTTATTTAACCATTTGGAATATGTATCAGATAAACGAGGAAATTGAGAAATGCTTCCCTTGGCACATATTGCATATGATTTCCTTCCACCCACAAAAGAACGGCAATCAATTTGTAGAACTCAAAGGCAACCGGCTGGCACCTGTGCCGTCTGGCACAAATTCATTTCCATTTATTAAAACAGTCTTTCTTCATCCCACCCACTGTCCGTACACACAGATACTATGCCATTGTGCGTCCCCTGGAGTATCCATTAAATATGACTCACAAAACGGTTTGCTTTATGCTTGCCAATGTCTGGATATTGCCCGCCCTCATCTCATTTACGCCGATTTTCCTGGGCTGGTACACCACAGCGGAACATCTGCGGGAGATATCGCTACATCCTGACCAATGTTCCTTTGTGGTCAACAAGGCCTATGCACTCATCTCAAGCTCGGTTAGCTTTTGGATACCGGGCATTGTTATGCTGGTGATGTACTGGCGCATCTTCAAGTGAGTATTATGCGGTAAGAGTTAATTGCATTTACACTCTGCGGTGTAATTCACAGGGAGGCTGTGCGGCAGCGCAAGGCTTTAAGCCGCACCAGTTCCAACATATTGCTGAATAGCGTTCATATGGGTCACACCCAACAGCCGACAAGTCTGAGCTATTTGCATCCCAGTGACTGCGATCTAAATGCCACATCAGCACGCGAGGAGACGCACAGTGCACTAAGCAATTTGGAGGTAAGTGCAATTAAAGCATTTTACATGGGGCAACAGGTTAAGGGTTTCATAAGAGAACGAATACGTGGGTCGACTGATGAGTCCTGGTCTAATGGGCATTGTTTTTGAAATGTTGCCTACTTTTAGGCCGCTTTTGTAAAGTATACGCGGATCGATGTAGATAAAAGTGGTCATATAACCGATTTGTCCGAAAGAAAAAAAAACTTCCATTTAATAGTATAAAAATAAAGAAATATAAAAAGTAAGAACTAAAAAAGCTTAGTGGCAAAAAAAAATCATGATTTAACGAATTCGGGCAAAATTGGGCAAAAACTTATTAAACTATTGTATAGAAGAAACTTTAATGAACAATATTGCATTAACAGTTACATCAATCCGCTAGAATCCATTAAACATCTACTCCACAAAACAGAATTACTTTGAGGTTAAGCTTGCCTAAAACAGTTCACATCAAAAATACATAAAACAAAGGAAAAAGCACATACACCAAATGAAACTCAAACGAAATTGTATTAAACATACCTTGGACATTATTTTCCATATTTTACTTAATTTGTTTCAATCGACTTTCGTTTATTTCCAAGCCAAAAAATTTAGACAAATTTTTGCCACGTGCTGAGTTAAATTAAAAGCTGACTTTCAGAGCTTCGCCAATCTATCAGTACTGGATTTCATAATCGGAGGTGTCCTGGAAATCTCTAGAGATTTTTATATAAACAAATGCATTTCGATCTAAACTTGGATGACATTATCTAGAAGAAGAGATCGACACTAGATCATAAGGATGGAAAACCGTACGAACGAAATCTACATGGCTTTAGGGACAATTTTAGCCACAATTTGTCTTCTAAGGAGAATTGTCGTTGGTATTAACGAGTCAGCAAGTCAGAGTATGCTTTAATGAGAAACAAAAGGCCTTTAATGAGACTGAGATTCCACAAACCAAAACCTTTTGTCTATTAACGAAAAATTGTGATAATAATTGTTTATAAAAATTTAAAGTGTCATTCCAGCCTAAGGCTGAGCTCACATTCTAAGCCTTCATGTTGTATTTCAATGTCAAATGATAAGCTTTTCACAATGAAAACAAGCCTACTAGATTGTCATGTCTCCTGCGTCGAACAGTGTGAACCCAGCCTAACTATTATTTTATTTTACACAGTAATTCTTTTCTTTCCCTTTTTTTGGCATAAATTCTATTTCTGAATATTTTCGCTCCAAATTAGGCTAATCCAATGTGGACTTACCAAGATTCGCTTGGTTTTGACTATATAATCGAAATAAAGGACTTGCTCCAACTTTGTGGTTTTTTAAGCTATTGAACTTAAATTCGACTTGTGCTCATATTTTAAGCTCATAAGATGACTTACAAAATGTTCAATTTGGATCACTATATTATATATGCACCAACTTTGTTGTTTTTCAAGATATTGAACTTAAATTCGGTAAAGCTCTTAAAAGGACTTACAAAATCGGGTTTGGTTTGGACAATTTTTTCATGTCCGACTGCCGACTAATAAAAAATTTTGTTGGATTTGACGAAAAATAAGTCCCGATTTTTTAAAAACCGGGCATTTTGGGGCAAGAAATGTTAATTATTCTTTAATCTAAACACTTTTGGTAATAACTTTGCATTTAAACCTTTACGCAACGGCTCGCATTGCAAAAGTTATATTCCACAAAAGATGGCTACTTCTGTTAGGCTTACCTTAAAAATACACATTAACCACACACGGCACAATTGGACAAAAACAAATAACAACAACAAAGGTGTTATAAAACTATCATTTCACATAACAGTAGCACAGCGTTTTGCTACTTTACACTTTTTGTTTTGCTTTTTAATTCTTAAGCCGACGTACTCAAAGTTGTAACATATTTCCGTACAATTTCACAAAAAAAGGGATCAGCTGACTTTAACTGGCCATGAATATAACTGTGTTACCACAAAGTTTGAATTTGTTTCATGTTTAAAATATGCTATTAAACGAGAAGGCAAAGCTAACTTCGACTAAGCCGAAGTTTTATTTTTAATATTTATAGGATATAGACGACAGATATTCATAAAATCAAAATCATTAAGAATCTGATTATTGACTTCGAAATTTGATCACTCTTCCATCAATAAAATAATGTTTTCTTAGTAAGACACATTTTCAGACCGATTGGATATAGTCTTCCGATTACGACCTAATTTTGCAAATCTGTTTGAAAGCATAAAATCAGGGATGCAAACCGTTTGGAAATATGGAGTGGATCGTTTCTTTGGTTCACTGAGTTTTTTAACCACCGGTTCGGTTCATAACATGGTTTTTGCAGCAGTCCGAACCGCGGTTTTCGTTCGGTTCAGTGGTTTAAGGTAAATATAGTATCACGCCTGATCCGTATTCCGAATTTCTGAACTTTCTAAAATGAATCTTACGATATTTTAATTTATTTTTTTGAAATCTTTTTCTTACAATGCATTTAAATAACTTCGATTCCTAATCTTAATATATTATTTATATAGATAGAAATCAGTTACCGTTCATATAAGTATCAATTGGATTGCCAGCTAAAGCCAAGCAAAAGGAAGCGTCGTTCTATCTTCTGAACGAGAAGAAGAGAAATTGCCTAATTCTCAGATACAATATCGTAGTGTTTACATCATTAAACTCATGAAAAAACTGAACCGAACCGTTTTTTTAGGTAGTTTTCGGTTTGGTTCAGCATTTTCGAAAGAACACCGGTTCAAATAAGCGGTTCGGTACGGCTTGGTTCAGAACAGTTTTGCATTCCTGCATATAATATTCAGAATTTCTGAGTTTAAGAACGCTGTTATCGAAACCAAATAAGTTTTTCTTACAACGACCCTTTTCCGACTAATAGGAACCATGGCAGGTATAGAAAATAGATATCCGATCTTAACCAAATTTTTTTCAACTACTTAAAAGCATATAATATACATAATTCCTGCGTTTGAAGAACGTTATCATGGAAAACAAAAAAGTGTTTCTCATTAAGACCCATTTTCTGACCGAAATTTCCTGCCCGTCAACGTGTCGTATACTTAATTTTTGACATGGTTAAAATAAAGTGCAATTTTTTTTTTTTTTTTTTTTTATTCCAACACTGTTAATTGCTTAAATTGGTGTCTGTAGAGAGTTCTTCTTGGGTTTGGCACGGGTCTTCGTCCATAATTGCCTCGAATTCGGCGTCAACAAAGGTTGGTGGCCTTCCTTCGGTCTCCTTGTCAAAATTCCCTCTTTTTAAAGCCATCAGCCAACCCAGATGTATCTTTGGCACCATATTCCATATTCATAGCTTAGTTTAAAGACGCAGTAACACACACTTATCCACACAAAGTCCAAGCCAAACATTAAGCAAAGACAAACTCTTGAAATGTTTACCTTAACCTGTGTTGCCCTGTATAATTGTTGCCTTAACATGCCTTTACGGGTATACATGTAACTTGTTGTCACAGGACATGCTGCAACCGGCCACGGATGAGGACGATGACAGGGACGAGTGCGATGAACTGCGAGTGCCATCACCACCGCCGCGTCGCCTTAGTCGCAGCAGCATCGATTTGCGTGATCTGGAGCAGGAGCGCTATGAGAAGGTTACGCACACCGATAGTGCACCGTCCATGATGGCACTGCAACAGCCCACGCACACACACAATCAGCTGCAACCGCCAGCTCCAGTATTCAATCCACAGATATGGACAGAGTCTTTGGCAGTGCCAAAGATGCCATCGCCACAGACACAACCGGAGCCAACACACCAGACGGGGCCACCGCAGCAGCAGCTAAGCCTAACCAGCGGCAGTGGGAACAGCGAACCGGAGCCGGAATCCACGGCCTATCGCATATTCGGTATGAATAGCGATGAGAGCGAGACCACTGACCATTATGATACGCATCTACCGCTGGCCGAGGACAACAAGGCTTTGAAGCGACTAATCGAGGACAATTATTTGTACTTTAAGAAGCAAACGGGTGGCGTAGCCGCACCAGGTGGTGGCCAGTATGCTGCCTTAAGTGAGTCCGACTTCATACGTCTCAAGGCCGGGACAGCTGTTAGTGGTCGCAAGGCTATTGCCTCAAGCGACTCCGAGTTTTTGCGCACAATTAGCGAATCCAAGGCCCCCTTGGATCAACTGCCCAGCAAAGAGAAGGGTTTCAACTTCCTGTCCCTTTTGGCCAAGACCAAACGCTCCAGTGCCGAGTGCTTTGCCCTGGAAAAGAAGCGTCAACAGGCCAACTCCGAGGGCTCGAGCTTTTTTCGACGCTCACGCAATCGCAAGCTGTCCCACAGCTACAACGGAAGTGCTGGCGGCGGCGCCAAGGAACGTAAACTTGAGCGACGTGCCCGACAACACAGCGACACCGACTCGACGCCCAATAAGCCGGATATTCTGCTGGACATCAATGTGCTCAGCGAGCAGAGCGGGGCGAGTGTCATTCAGCAGTTCAGCGATGGCGTCCAGCTGATTGACTTCAGCAGCGATGTGGACGGAGTGGGTACTGGCGATGATCTGGCCCAGCTAGCCGATTGTTTTGGTGAGTCACCCCAGCAACCGGCCACACCTCCCCCATCGCTGTCGCCGCCCGAATTGCCCGAGCAGAATGGCCTGCTTATAGCCAGCAGCTCCGAATTGGCCGAAATCTTTCGCTCGCTTAGCTTTCCGCTGGGCGAACAGATTATACGGGGCCGTCATCGGGCGGCCCCCCAACGCATGAGCACGCTGAGTGATCAGGTGTGCGCCAACTATCTGATGTCCCCACCGAACACACCGGCCGCCCCCCCTCCAGCTGTTACAGCCACTTGCTCCTCCTCGCAGTCGGCGTCCATCAATGTGTACTTCCTGTCGCCGCCGCCGCATGCGACTGGGCATGGTTATACGCCCAGTGACACTTCTACGGTATCGCTGGACGTGGTCACGGCTTTGCCGCTGCCACAGCCCACGCCTCAGCAACCACTCAACATATCACCCAAGCCCGAAATCATACTCGACTCCACCCTATCGCCCGTTGACGGCGAGCACCGGGATGTAACATCGCCTCTGTTCAAGCGCAAAGATAGCAATGGTGTCTGCGAGGCGGATGTCAGTGTATCCGGCGGACGACAACGCAGCAGCATCCTGGCTGGCTATGATGGCATTCAGAATGTACGCAAGCGCCAGGCCTCTGTGGTGACCTACGATGTCAATGTTATCAATTTCTCACAGGAGCATAGCGATAGCCGCAGCTACATACCCATGGGGCGCGTCTCCACCAGTTCGGCAAGTAAGTAACCAGCATATAACTTAAGTAGAATGGTAATACAAGTAACAAAGGGATAAGCGAAATATGGGAAAATCTGCGAGCAAATTCGAACAAATACTATTTAAAATATTATATATTTTGGCCGAAAATTAAATTAAAACGAGCAAGCGTTTTGCAAGCACGAGGAATAATAGTTCAAGCTCATTTTAGCAAGTGAGTAATATGAGCAATTTTGCTGCTAATATGCTATCTCTTTGGCTCGCACATGTTGATTTCTCAACGAGCTGATTGTGTATTTTACAATCGATCGCAGCGACTCGTGCTCAACGAGCAACAAGCTCGCAGCAACTCGTGCTCAACAAGCAACAAGCTGGCTGCAACTCGTGCTCAACGAGCAACAAGCTCGCTGCAACTCCTGCTCAACGAGCAAGAAGCTCGCTGCGACTCGTGCTCAACGAGTGACAAGCTCGTTGCAACTCTTGCTCAATGAGCAACAAGCTCGCTGCAACTCGTGCTCAACGAGCAACAAGCTTGCTGCAACTCGTGCTCTGCGAGCAACAAGCTCGCTGCGACTCGTGCTCAACGAGCAACAAGCTCGCTGCGACTCGTGCTCAACGAACAACAAGCTCGCTGCAACTCGTGCTCAACGAGCAACAAGCTAGCTGTGTATCGTGTAAAACGAGTGACAAGCGAAACGAGCTATTATACAGAACGGGCTCGTCGATTGCACATGCCCGCTTTTTCAATGATAAATAACGATTTTTGAAGCTTTTGTGATAAGATAAGCTTGCTCTTATCGCATTTTTCGAAAGGTTGGGCGAACAGGCTAGTGTACGCTCGTCGCATGTCTTGGATTCTCTCCCTTTTTCCCTTAAACCTCAAGTAATCAATAGCTCTCACAAGAATGCGGGGATGGATTCCCAATTGCCTATGATCAGCAAGTTTAGTCTCAAGGCATAAACGCAAAAAGCCACAAATGTTCGTACGAAGCATTAAACCAATTTCGCCTATCCCTTAAGTAAGTATGTATTGGCGAAAGCTCTCTCTTCGAATTTTAGGCAATGTTTCTAGCAAGATAGTAAATAATTTCACTTTATGTTAGATGCACCCGCAGAGTTCAGACACAAAAAAAAAATGGCAAAATGCTTCAAAATAGTAAATAAACTACAAATGTGTATCCCGTGTTTTCTAGCAATATATTGTGTACTCGTTTATGTCTATTAATCAACTGCATGGCCCGCATGCGTTTTATACTGTGCCCACTTCAATCATTATAACCCCTTAATGTAAACTATTAAGTCTTCTTCAACTCTAAATCTATCTGTCTCTCTCTCTCTCTTTCACTTTCTATTTTTTTTTTTAATGTGTGTGTATGTTAATCAAATCATAATATTATGTCCAATATACTTACTTACTCTAACCAAACCAACCAAATACAAAAACTTCACCAAACTCAAACCAAACCAAATTCAACAAACTCCAAGCAGAGCACGAATTTTCCAATAAATCCTCGCTAATTCGACGCGGTGGCATCTGCATTTTTGTGGATGAAGACGAGGCCGAGATCATTGAGCAGAAGCCGCGTGGCATTAGCTTTGCCCCGGTGCCCAACAGCCCGCTACCCAAATGTCCGCTCTGCGGCGCCGACATCACCAACTCCAACGACACCACAGATACCACAGCCTCTGCCTCAGCCAATGCAAGTAGTAATCGTAGTAGTCACACCCAAGCTGCACCAGCTCTAGACCAGGAGCGCACACGCTTCTGGCACAAACGTACGGCGGCGGTCACAGCATGTTGGCAGCAGAGCAAAAAACGGAGGCAGCGCATCAAAACCGGATGTAGTCAGTGTGGTGCTACCGGTGAGTTTTGTTGTCTCCCTCTCTCTCTCTCTCTCTCTCTTTCTTTCTCTGTTTGCTCCCCCGCCCAGTCAATTTCTTGCTATTTGACTCCATCATACTTTCCTTTCACATAAATCGCACATTTTGCATCAGATCAACGCACACACATCTGTATATAATCCTCGAAATGGTAATATCATAACGACATTGGGTTGGATTTTAAAATCAGAAAGTTTAGTTTGGATTTTTATTTAGAAATTTGTTAATTATGTGGTAATTAATTTAGAATATTACTATATCTAATAAAAAGTTCCAATAGTAAAAAATTAAAGTACCATCAAAAAAATTAAAACTTCTGAAATTAAAACAATAAATAGAAAGCCTACATCAGCTCTTCTTAATTTATATTTATAAGAATTACTTTTCCTGATTATAGGCCTCATTCCAGATAGCATAAAAATTTATTTCGACACTATGCTTCATATGAATAATACAGCTTTTCAAAAGCATTCAGCTTTCAGAGCTTTCAAAAGTGTTTCTATTCATATGAAGAACTGTGCCGAAATAAATTTTTATGTCATCTGGAATTTATAATAGAACAATTTGATTTTCCCTTAAAACCAGTTCTAATCAGACCAACAGATGGCGCCACTAACTGTAATCATTTGACTAACCAAGTCAGAAGCCGAAATGGTATGGGAGCTATACGATATATTTATCAGATTTTGATCAAACTTGACAAAATTGTGTTAAAGCAAATAATATTCACCATTAACAATTATACAGACGCTACCATTGATAACAAAAAAGTTGTTCTCACTAGAACTAGTTTTTTGACCGATCGTTCCTATGGCAGCTTTACCCAATAGTGATCCGATTTTGATAAAACTTTCCAAAAGTGTGTATTAACTATTATATTTAACTATTAAATGCCTAGATTTGCGATGGTACGATGGAAAACAAAAAAGTTTTTCGTACTAGAACTATTTTTTTGACCAACCGTTCCATTTCATATACCCTCTGCAAGGGTATAAAAACAGTAAGCCCGGGAATAATGCCCCAGGAGGCTTAAGAATATTTGGATCAGGGATTGTAGCTATTCTCAAGAAGAATATGTATGACAAATTTCAAGTCACAAAGTCTACTGGTTGACTAGTAATCTTTAAGTAGACTAAATCATAGATAGTGATCCGAAGCTCTTTAACGGTCGTTCGGTAGAGGGACTAAAACGAAAAAAAATTTCTCTTTGTTGTCTTTGCGCCAGCTTCATTCCAGGATATTGGCCGTGTTCAGCAGAAGAACTTGCTTCCTGATCTATGATATATTTTTGGTAATTCACATAGTCGACTTTTCCTGTTGTATTTAATATGATATTTACATGAAGCTTTTTCAAATATCAATTTAACAAGCCCTCCTAAAAGTATGCTAAATATTAAGAGTAACTTTATTAAGCCGATCAGTAATCTAGTGTCTCTGCTGAACGCGCCCATTGTCTTCGTTTTTGATAATGTGGATATGCGTTTGCAATTTATTGTAATCTAGGTCTCTCTATCTCGTGTTTACGTTCTTGGTGCAAACGTTTAGTGATAGACTCCCCATGCCTAATATGTTAGGTTATGCTTTGATGAATTTGATCGCCCGAGAGCGGAAGAACCCAACGAAAAAAGATAAAAAGAGAGGTGAAGGCTTACGCTTTGCTTACCTAAAATTATGTGAGTGTGGTTAAATGGAGCGGATCAAAAAATGTGGTTGTGTTGATGAGTGCTTCAGTCGAAAAATCACATTTTTTCTGTGCTCGCCGATTGACACAGCCATGACTTCCATGAATGGTCACATCTACGAAAAACTGAGCGCTTTTTTGATAAAGCTTTCGTATGTTTGACTGTGTCTGTCTTACTCAAGATGTATCTATTACAGGTGTGGCGAACAATAATATTTATAAACTCGAAGCTTTTTGCTAAATGCACAAGAGTGAGACAGACAACGTTGGCATGCATGCATAGCAAACTGACAATATGTAAGCCAAGATGTATCTAACAAGGTGTGGCGGTTAGACAAAAGCTCAAGTTTCAAAGCTTACATATTGTCAGTGTGCAGATAACACTTGACGTGAACGGTTGGTCCACGCACGGCTGTTTTCTTCATGCGCACATGTATGCGCGAACGACTTACACCCACATACATACAAAAACATGTGCGTGCATCTCAATTGACACCAGCAAATTTTTAGTGTGCCCATGACACTCGGTGCGTACGGCCACTCCACGCTTGAGCGAGTGGATGGGCTCGTGTAGCGCACACACACACCTTCATGCAAACGATGTCTGTCTCACTCTTGCGCAGTTACCTCCTAAAGCTTTTGAGTATACAAATTGTACTAAGCGCCACACCTTGTAGATACACCTTGGTGTCTGTCTTACTTTGTCGTAAGCGAGATCCCGTACTGCTTAGACCGGATTTACACGATGAAGCAAACTACAAGAATTTTTTGAAAAATCTCTTGCTTGTAGGAAAGAGGAGTAGAGGGGCAAGCTACCCCACCACACCACTTTCTCACAAACAAAAGCTTTATAAAAAACTTCATAAAGTTTGCTTCATCGTGTAAATGCGGTCTTACTCTTGTGCAAAGTGTTCGAACAAGTTCCCTCAGTCATTCTCACTTGAAGCTTAAAGCTCAAAGCCAAACCACAAGTCTCCATTCCCAAATCCAAGCTTATACTTTTGGCCCTTACACCCTGCTCTTGACTGATAAAAAGGTACAACATTCAACACCTTTTTTTTTTTTTTTTCAAGTACCAAGGGGATCCTAACTTTATGTTGGTCTTGTCCACACCACCCAACCACCTGATGCCTACCTACGTTTTCGTCTCTTCTTCGCTCTCATGCTGTACATAATTGTTTCCGTTTTGCACGTACGTTTGCTTTGCTTTTTTCTGCGCCTCTTCTTCTTGGCCAATGGTTTTTTTTGCATTATGATTTCGTACTCAGTTCGTGGAGCTGTCTTGTGTCTCATTCAACGGCTGACGACCCATAGCCCGGAGACGAGAACAAACTTGTTTGCCACATCCTGTTGCTCTGCTGTTTTGTCTGTCTGATTTGTGTTGTTATTTTTCTTTCTTTCTGTACTTTCACTTTTCCACAGATGTTTTATGTTTTTGTAGGGCGGGAGGAGAAGGAGGGGGGCTGTGTGTCTTTGTGATAACAAGTGTCCTGTGTAAATATTTTCAATTGTTTGCTTCGTTCTTATTACTTTTCCTCCGCCCCATACACACACACACACACACACTCCCATACAATCACTCGAGGAGTTACTCAGGCAGACCCTTCGAGCAGTTAAATGACTGCTTAAGCTGGGAGGTGTGGGTGCCATCAAAACAACAACAAAAGCAATATTTATGTCAAAGTTAAACATGGACAAGGACACACAAACAAAACTTTTTGCATCCACATTCCACAGAGATAACTATCAATTGCCATAGCAAAAAAAAAAAAAAAACCGACAACTTTATGCGTGCCACATTGAACTTCATTAGCCAATTGCCTTCATTCCAATCCTAAACTCTTTATCTGACCCAACAGGCGGCTCTGTGCGACCGGCAAAGGGCTGGAAGGCCGAACATAAAGCCGCACGCACATTGGGCATCATCATGGGCGTTTTTCTGCTCTGCTGGCTGCCCTTTTTTCTATGGTAAGACCCCGAAATGCCAAATGTGTATACCAATCCGTTGAGGTGTCTATTCTCTAGGTATGTCATCACCTCACTGTGCGGCTCCGCCTGCCCCTGTCCCGATGTGGTTGTGCTTGTGCTCTTCTGGATTGGTTACTTCAACTCGACGCTGAATCCGCTTATCTATGCCTACTTTAATCGCGATTTTCGTGAGGCCTTCCGCAATACGCTGGAGTGTGTGCTGCCCTGTCTGGAGAAGCGTAATCCCTACAATGCTTACTACGTCTAAATACGACAGAAAGGCCGGTGTAAGTGATATTCGATACTCGTAGCAGCATAAAAACCTTTCAAGCTAAGCAATACTCAATGTGTGTTAACTAAGTAAATTACGTATACGTCGTGTGTACTTATTTCGATTAAGCAAAACAAAAAACAATAGGGAATTTAAATGAAATTGAAAATCTGCCCGCACACACAACTACTCTAAACTTATAAATGTTGTTTGTCTATGTGGAAAAAAAATATACGTAAAAATAAAACATAAGCGATAAGCAGGAGAATTAGTGCAAATGATTTATGCATATAAACAGGGAGGGGCAAAAGATATTAGATTAGTACTAGAATGCCGGCAAATGTCTATTCAGCTTTGACATTTGACAGGGTTGCCAAGATATTCCAGTCTAATGTTTTACATGGAAGAATACCCCCGCAAGCGCTCTGAAATAGTTGAAATTTACTAACTTTAGCAAAAAATGCCGTATATACACCAAAATGTCAGATTCAGAATTTCATGACGAAAAAGTCACAGTTTGAGGGCATTTGTGTTACCATCAACCAGGGTTATCCGAGATGATTTTGTGATGCCAATATCGTCAAAAGCGTATGAGGCAGTTCTGGTTTCAACAAGACGGCGCCCACCGCACAAGTCCAACAACGATTTTCTAAGAAATGTTTCCGGGCCGTTTATGTCGAAAAGTGGTGATTTGGCTGGCCACCGCGCGCCCGAGCGCCGCCGACTTCTCTTGTGGGGATATTTGAAGTCAAAGGTTTACGTTAACAACAAGGACGTAGAGAGCTCAGGACAACACGTGAAGAAATAGCCGCTACGGCCGAAATTTGCGAAAACGATGGAAAATGCTGAAAAAGGGCACAATCGCCATCACGCCAGAGGGCCATTGAGATATCAATCAAAAATGATGTAAACAAACTACTGGAACAAATTAAAGATTAAGATTGCCAACCGCCAAATTTTTTTTTTTGATTTTTAAAAAAACGGGTCGTATGGGCAACCTTAGTAAATACTTTTGCCCCACACTTTATAAGATGGCGCTTAAGTAATCATTAGGCGCAAAAGTAATCACCTCATGGAAGGAAGGACTGTGCAAGTCGAAAAACAGACATGACCAACTTCAACTGTTTCGCCTCTATTTTGGGTCCTAGAAATTCAACTGCATCATCTCGATGGTTTCATAGAAAAAATTGTTTTTCTTTAGTTTGTTTATTTGCTCAAAAAAAATGGATTTTCCCATGCCAAAGAATAGCTTTAAACTAAGTTTATTAAACCAATTTTGTACACTTAAATGTTAAATTAATTTGAAAACTCTTTTTGTATATTAATTTAACTCAGTAAATCACCATATGCTTTCTAAAAAGACTTCTCAAGCTGTCCTTGTATTTTACAATTGGTTGATTAGTTTTGCACCGAATGATTGCTTTTGCGCCAGCATATGTCCTTGCTATATCGAACACTATATGAACTTTTTCTAAGCTATGTGAATTTCTTAACCCATTA
Organism: Lordiphosa mommai; assembly: GCA_018904225.1. NCBI lineage: Eukaryota > Metazoa > Arthropoda > Insecta > Diptera > Drosophilidae > Lordiphosa > Lordiphosa mommai. The sequence goes on along the minus strand of JAEIFT010000421.1, from coordinate 110,451 downwards.
TTATTTTTCGATCATCATTTTAAATTTGAAGGTAAACAGCCCAGTCGATAATGCCATGGCCGTCTGACTGTCTGTCCGAATGATCGCACTGATCCCAGAGATGGTAATAGCTAGAGGTTTAAACTTTAAAGCGTATGAAACATAAACTTCTTATATTTGCAGGCAGATTAGAAGATTATTTTCAATTTTTGCATATTTAATTTGAACTGTGAGAACAGTCACTGATTAAGAGTCACTGAACAAGAGTCACAGAACAAAAGTGACGAAACAAAAAAGAAAAATTGTAGAGCAACTTGTTCACTTGTTCCCCTTAGTGAACAACTGCAATTTGTTCACTCACTCCGGAACAACCCAACTCTAGGTTGTAGAAATATTTATCCTTCTCAATTAGCAGAACTATTTTTTATTTCTCATACCTTCTGGGTTGCGTTTTTCAAAAGTGTGACCACCAAATAATATTATCGGGCCTGTTCCCGCTTTTGATTTCGATCAAATCATGCGGAATCGGAATTGGTAAATGTGCACGTGTCCAAAAACCGATTGTATTATTGGGCGAATAACTTCATATTTTCATTTATCTTAGTTCGACTGTTTTGAAGGCAAATTCTCCAATTGTTTCTTGAAAATAAGAACCTTCAATTCCGATTGATCGAATTCGGAAACGGTAACAAGCCTGTATTTTAGATGGATTTCTTGAAGTGATTTTAATTCGCTAAAATCTAAATCATTTGAAGGAACGACCTTTTTTGCGCACTGATTTAATTTAGATATCGTGTAAAGCTGTTTGACAATTGGCGCTAAAGTAAACAATAGCGCGAAATCACAAAACGCCGATATAAAATGTAAAAACTATTTTTGTCATTACAAAACAGAATGTAAACAAACACCAAGTTTGGTCGCCTAATTTCCTTCGAAGTGTACAGTCACACTACAGACTAGAGAAATATAGACTGAACGATTGCGCTGCTTTTTTGGTTGCGACGCTCTCTCTCGATTGTTCGAGAAAAAAAAAAACACTGACGGTCGATGGTTTGAGAGAGAGAATTGCGTCGAACTGAGGTTACGAACTGCTGTTGCTTAGATTTTCAGTACAAATTAGTAGGCCACATCATACACGTATCGTTCATGTCGAACTCGTACCGTTAAAAACGCTGCCTTTGCTGGCAGAGAAGAGGGACTGAGCAAACGGGCAGTTTAGGTAAGTTTGAAAGCAAAACGAAATCAAACGAAACTAGCCTCGGAACTGATTATGTTAAATCTATTAGTATGTCCTTAATTCCCTTACTTTTCTGGGCACACTGCACATTTTGTATGGAGCTACTATGGACAGCTGTTCGACGAAATCAAAATCGCAAGAAAATCACTTTCAGGAATCGCTCTATGAGATATTAATTTAGTATATTTTGTTCTATTAAGTCAAATATGTAACATAATGAAGATGTATTTTCACTTATCTGAGTTCTCATATGAGTTTCTCAGTTCAGTTGCTCAGATAGTGTTAGGCTGCGTTCACACTGTCACAGACTAGAGCAGTGTAAAGCGCGTCCGTATAGCGTGTGCATAGGCAAAGGTCGCTGTAGCAGTGACGTCGCACACCGACACTATAAGCCTACTGCGCTGCAGTGAATTTCGTATCGGTTGCCATGCACACATGCATATCTAAAATATGATTGTATTGTATGCCCTACACTGGTCTAGAGATATAGATATACATAGGAAAATACGAATAGAGCGAAAATGACAACGAACATTTGATTAAATTCTGATTGAAATGGTGTCGACTGAGCAATCGTTGAGTCTATATTTGCTAGTCTGTGGTCAGCAACATTGCTTTTTATACCCACCGAAAACCCTTTGTTCTTCCACACCGCGTTCATAACTCCGAAATTCCATCTTTGTCAAAATCTACCACCGGGTCTAGACCCCTTATTACAGTGCAATTACGGCAAATGGCCCAGTTTGTGTAAACTTCTAGTAGAAAGTTTGTTTTAGTCAACAACAGACTGTCTGGATCAACTCATTTCCGTCTCTAGAAACTCCATATCGACTTTCATTTAGACAACACACATTTCAAATTTGTAAAGTATAATTTTTAATTTCAAAATTTAAGTTGAATTAAATTTAATTAAATGCCAATATGATTGAACATAAGTTTGCAACAAAGGTTTTAATGGATTTCAAAAATTTATTTAAAATGAAACCATCAAAATCGAAGGTCCATCGAAGTACAATTATTTTGCGAATGTTTGGGTTTAGCTTTAAAACATATTGTACATTTGTTTAGATCAGCGATGGGCAGCTAGTGGCCCTTACAGCCCGGGTCCACATTCGAAGAGTTGAGATGAAAAATGAGTATAAAGAACTTGTTAATGATTTAGAATGAAGTATCTGTTTTTCAAGCTCTACAACAACAGTCATCCACACATAAGGTTGGGTACCCTTCTGTTAATTTTCCGAATTTTTTTCGGATTATTTTTTGATTTTGATTTTTTTTTTTGTAGTACTTAAGTAACTGGCATAAACTAGTGTGTTAAGTGTATGTGTAACTAGCGAAACCAAATATACATTAATCGTATTAAATTGTTTAAACAAAATTATTCAATTTCAAGCAGAATATTGACAATCTAAACAAAGTATAGCAAACACACATTCGTATCAAGCAACAAAAAAACAAACAAAAAATCTGTCAAAACTGTAGAAAACTGCGCTAAATTTCGCTAAAACGAAAAACTCCTTGAAACTTTGTTAAATTTTTTCGGTTCGGGACACTTTTGTGATAGTTAATGAAATTTTTTAGTATTTTCTAGTTTTTATTGATTTAAGTTGGCTAAGGTAAACGCTATGTTACTACTTATATACTTATACATATATGTGTGTGTATGTATGTATGTGAATGTATTTCTATGTGCTACTATTTGCTGAGTAAAAAAGTAAAATGTTTGAAAAACACTTTTTGCATAGACTGTGATTTGAAATTTTATTTTTAGGCACCAAGAGAAAGAGATCTCTCTTAAGATTTTGTATGAATCAGTTTTTAGTTAGTTGCGCCATGCCCACCATCGAGCATACATCTTCGGAAGCTCATGAGGGCGATGCCACTTGTTTGGCCTATTTCAATCATCAGCTGTTCTCCGGCGGCGCTGATGGCAAAATCCGTGTGGGTATTTGTCTAGACATGGCAAAATTCCACATAATACTAATTGCTGCCCTTGCAGATTTGGTCGGACACGCTGCAGCTGTTGAACACGGTGCAGGCACATGAGACCTATATCTATTGCATGGCCGTGAATGAGCACGGGAAATTATATTCGAGCAGCTGCGATGGTCAGGTCAAGTTCATGATGCCGCCCTACGAAGATGCTTCGGTGCAGGAATTATTTCGCTGTGATGATGCCATTCAAGCGATGTACTGTGATGGCACGGTTTTATACACGGGCGATGATAAAGGTGTGGTCACCACCTGGAGCCATGATCGCATGCTTTTCAAGTACAATCTGGTGGAGGAGGTAAAATCGCTGGCAGGTGAACAGAAACTAATATACACCGTGCGCGATCTGGATGTGGTGGTGTCGCTGGTGCTGGAGGGCAAGTCGGGTAGGTATAGCAATAAGGCTGTGCTACCTGGAAAATCACCATTGACTCTACTGGGACCGCTGGTTGAGGGCAAGCGTAGCTATCTAGCTTTTCTCGATCGCTCGGGCATGGGTCTACAGTTGGTCAACAATTTGCCTCAAAAGAAATTTGCACACATTTGGCAATTGCCGGTAAGTTACTATTTGCATAAACCGCCCCATAGGAATGAATTTGTTTTGCAATTTGATTTATAGAATTGTCATGATTGGATTGTCAACAGCATTTGTGGAGATGAGCAGTACTTGTATTCCGGCGGCTATGATAGCAAAGTCAAGGGTTGGTCCAATTTGGACTCTGCTCAGCCTAAGGCTCTGGGCGAAGTGCTGGTCGGCAGCTGTGTGAACTGTATTTGCTGTGGTCCCAATCATTTAGTTTATATAGCCAGCAGCGATGGTTACATACGCAGTGCGAAATTTATTTAGTAATTCTTTTAAAATGCGCGCCACTAGCGGCACTGCCAACACATATAAATGAGTCGAGTATGGCATAAGATAAATTTTTAACGATCTGGCAACTTTGTATACTGTGTCACATTTTTTTTTTGGCGAAAGCGAAAAACCGTTGACTACGCATTTTTCCCTTGACTTGGAAAAAAAGAAGTCATTGGGTGCCAAGTCAGTGCTGTACGGCGGATGTCCCATCAATTCGACGTTTTGGGCGGTCAAAAAGGCGCTTGTGTGAGTTGATGTGTAAGAGCTCGCATTGTCATGGTGCACAATGATCTGTCTTCTCTTGTTCGTTTTTCGAATTTCTCCGAAGACTTCAGGGAAACGAATTGTGGCGTACCACTCAGAATTGATCGTCCTACGTTGCTCAAGCGGAACAGTCGCCACATGACCAGTTTTATCGAAGAATCAGGCGACCATTTGCTTCGAAGTCCTTCTTCCACAAACGACTTTCGTTGGATTTGGCTCGTCTTCGAAGACCCACACGGTCGATTGCTGTTTTGATTCGGACTCATAAGCATAGATCCATGATTCGTCACCTGTGACGATCTTATAAACGTCTTTTGAAACACCGTGATTATATTTTTTCAAAATTTCTTTGCACCAATCCACACGAGCCTTTCTTTGAGCGATTGTCAAATTGTGCGGGATCCAACGAGAACAAACCTTTTTTACGCCCAGGTGTTCATGCAATATCGAATGTATGCTGGTGGAAGAAATGCCCAAGGATGCCTCTATCTCACGGTATGTCACATGACGATCTTGCATTATCAGTTCACGAACTTCATTAATATTTTCTGGCAAAACGACTGTTTTTGGACGACCTTCGGTTTTCCGGCGAGCACAGTGCTATAGGATGGTGCTTCATCGCCATACAAAGATTTAAGTTCATCGTTGCACTCTTGTCGTGATAATCCACGTCGAAAGTTGTGAAAAAAGATTGGACGAAAACTTTCACGAGTTAATTCCATTTTTCTGCCGAGGTAAGTTTTTGATTAATCGTTAATCGATATCAAACGTGGTCACACTTGAACGAGTTGTATGGAGCTTTTATCGATAAAAGTCCAAACTTTTTTTTGGGAAAAGGCCAATTGGTCCTAAAATGGCTAGAAGTGACCCAGAAACTTAAATACCAACCCAAAAAAAAAAAAAAAATAAAAAATTATACGGTGGATAGTCCAGCTGCAGCTCCAAGTTTACCCCTAAAAGGAAATTCCCAAGATATAACGACAAAATCATTTTTATTTTAACTTTAACAACTCGCCTCCTGCACATGTCTATTCTCAAGACAATCAAATGCCACCTGCGCCTCAATCCAACGTGCCACGGTAAGCAGTAACTCTTCGTTAAGACTATTGCTCATTAGTTGCAAGCTGAGTGGTAGTCCGGCTCGGGAGAGACGCACAGGTATGGATACAGCTGGTATTCCAGCCATATTGGCGGGCTGTGTGCAAAAATCTTGCACGGCACATTGATCACGATTTGTTAGGGAGACAAACTCCTTGTAGTGTGGAGCCTCTGTTAGGGTAGTGGGCGTGAGTAGAATGTCCACCTTTTGTTGGCCAAAAACTTTAGAAAAATCCTCAGCTATCAAGCGGCGCACTCTTAGCGCCTTTTCAAAGTAATGCTCGTAGTTCTTGCGCAAGAGTAAGAAATTGCCGGTGAGTATACGCGTCTTGACCACCTGGTTAAAACCCTCCGCACGCGATTGAGCATATAGCTGTTCGGTGCTACGTTCATCAGATGCCCGATGTCCATACTCGATGCCATCATAGCGAGCCATATTGCTAGCCACCTCACACTGATTGAGAATGGTGTACACAAATATACTCGATGCTGTATGAGGTAGGGATACCTGCTGAACACGAGCACCAGCACACTCCAGCAGATCAGCGATTTTAGTCCAAGTCTCCAAAACCTCAGCGGACAGACCCTCACAGTGGTATTCCTTGGGAATGCCTATGCTTACAGATCTCAAATCGATTTGATCAATTTCGGGCAGTTGTAGGTGTCGAAATGGCTTTCTTATGGTGGTGGAATCTTTTTGATCCGGTCCGGCTATGGCATTAAGAACCTTCACACAGTCATTCACCGAACGAGCAAATATGCCCGGTACATCCATGGAGTTGACCAGGGGTATGAGACCATGACGCGAGACTAGACCGTAGGTGGGCTTTAGACCTACTACACCACAGTAGGACGCGGGATTGCGTGTGGAACCTCCTGTATCAGAGCCAATGGCGCTGGAAAGCAAAAAATATCATTTTTATTTAACGTGCAATCGAGCATAAGCTTAATATTTGCGGACAAATCACAATTTCCTTATAAAGTAAAAAAAGTTTAAAAACGTGGTTCGATTCATGGTCCGGTTCGGGAAACCCAAAAACCCCGAACCGAACCGGTTTTTAGTGGTTCGGTTCCGGACCGGTTTGCAGCCCTGTTTATAACTACTTTCTGTTGTTTTGGTTGCTACCCGTTCTATTATAACTTCGGATTAAAGGATTTTTAAATTATACCGGTACATACCGGTACGTACCTGTATACCGAAATAAAAACCAAGGTAACGATACGGAACCGAATACCGAAATAAACTAGAACCTAAACAGAACCTTTTACCGAAACATTAGTTTTGGTAAGTACCAGAACCGGAACCGAAATTCGATTCGGTTTGATTCACTGGTTTAAATCGATCCCAGTACTTCTAGAAACCGATCCGAAAAACGAACATAAATCTTTATAACAGGGGCATTCCCTTTCATTTGTGATCACAACATTTGTTCGATCTGTTAAAATGAATTTTCAACATTTGCCGTTAGAATCCGCACAGGAAAAACACGAACCATCTCTAGTTGAATGTCACTTCGTTTTTTCGCTAACTGGCAACCCTATAACAGCTGATTACTGCCTCGCCAACGGTCACACTGCGCTGTTGTCAAATATCGAGAATACGACAAATATTTACGAAAATTGCAATTTGTGGGCATTATTTTTGGCCATGTCTGCGCTCTTTCGTCTCACCAGCCGCGCCGTGGCGCTGCAGCGTACCCTGGCCCTTAATCAGGCAGCTGGACCAATGCGTGCGTGCCGCAGCATTAAAACATCGCCCAAGAAGGACGAGACCATTGCAGCCCCCGCCAGCGTAACAACCGAGGAATTTGCCAATCCCAGTCCCAAGAATTGGCAGAGCTACGGCTTCGATTACAAGTCGGAGGTGGAGGATCGCAAATCCACTAAAGCCACATTCTTTGTCACCGTCACCCTCTGCCTGGTGTGGGGCACTTTCTATTGGTCCTATTTGCCCGACACGCATATCCGCGATTGGGCCCAACGCGAAGGTTTCTTAGAGCTGCGCCGACGCGAGCAGGCGGGTGTGGATCTAGTGAGTCCCAACTATGTGGATCCAGCCAGCATTGAGCTGCCCTCCGACGAGGATCTCGGTAATACGGAGATTATCATTTAAAAACAATTTAGCTTAGTTTGTTATGTAATGGAATGGTCCGCCTGTCGGTGGTGCGGGCTGAGTGGTATACCGAGCTCGTTAATAAATTCAAATATAGCGCCGTGAGATTTAAATTTGAGTTATGTATGGTGCGGAAGGGACAAAAACAAATTGTTAAAAATTGAAACAATTGTGTTTTTGGAGGTTAGAATGAAGCGGGCAAAATGTAAACAAACTTACGCATAACAGAGACCAGCGGCCACTGCCGAGGCTGAGCCTCCAGAACTGCCGCCGGCTATGCGCCATTTATCCTGACTTAAATCCTCACTCCAAATGTTTTTTGTGGGCCCATAAATGGAGTCTACGGTGCCAGCGCCCATGGCAAATTGATCCATATTGGTTTTGCCCAGCAGCACAGTGCCGGCCTGGCGAAGACGTGAACAAACTGTGGCATCATAGGGCGGCACAAAGTCCTGCAGCATGCTGGAGTACAGGAAGTTAACTTATAATCCTCATTGTTAATTAAAATAAATAGATTTACCGTGAGGCACAGGTGGTGGCCAAGTGGGCGGTACAGAAATTATCTTTTATGGCTATGGTAACGCCATCTAGGCCACTTGGGAGCTGTTTTCTTTGCTGATAGCGCTGCTCGGATGCCTGTGCTTGCAGCTGGGCCTGCTCCGGTGTGAGACGTATAAAGGCATTTATGGTTTTTAGCCTGTCGGCATTTGCTAAAGCCTGCTGGGTCACCCAATTTGGAGATAGTTGTCCTTCGGCATAACTGGCAGTTAACTGAAATATAAGGGATTTACGGTTGGAAAAGGAGTTCTAGCATGATTTGATGTGAGGTGTTACCTGCTTGATGTTGAACTGTAGGTGACGCCGCATCGTCCAATTTAGGCTTAAATCAAGCTGCCAAACGAGAGTTGGCCAAACTTTATTCAAGAAATGCTACAAATCAAATTCATAACAAAAGGTTGCCTTATTATAGCGGTGCTTACTGCAGCTATTTGACAGCCGCACATATACGGTCACACTGGTTGCCAGGGGGCGAGCCAGCATGTTTGCTGAGAGGGGATCAAAATTAAAATGAACTTAGGAGCCAGATACATGTAGAAAACAAAATTAAAAAAAAAAAGTTATAAAATAAATTAATAAAACAAAAAATATTATTTTGTAAAGACTTGCGAGTTAATTACACACGTATACTTGTTTTTGGGCCAAAGCAGATAGCTATCGTTTCTTATGTATTTTTGAGCGCTAAATTCAAATAAATCGTCTGTTTTTCCTGGTTCTTCTTGTTCAAAAGATTATAAAATAATTGTGATTGGTTTAAATTTTCAACCACATTGGTGTTTATGTAAACTAAGATGAATAAAGATACTAAAATAACCAAAAACGGAAGTTAAAGTTACAACTGATTAACCGTAAAATAATAGGATATAGATATTTAAAAATTTTAAATCATTAATAAAAAAATGATTTATTAAAAAACTTTTCTAGTAAAACACATTTTTCGTCTGATCGATTCTATGGCGCTACTCTATGTGATCCGATTTTGATAATTTCAGAAATGTGTGGAAGCATATAAAACTAACACATACCAAGATTGGTGACGCTACGATGGAAAACAAAAAAGTTTTTCTCATAGATTAGTTTTTGACCGACCGTTATCGTTGGTCGATATTGTGTGGTAAGAGCTGGCAAAATTCAGCGATAGTTTAAAACTGGGGACTAGTTTGGTAGAAACAGACAGACGGCGCGGGGAGCGCGTTAGTTTGTGGTGGGATATTCAGCGTTACAAACTTCTAAAACTTCAAGGTAAAAAAAATCACTTTTTTCCCAATTATTAATAATTCTTAAATATGTTTCAAAAATTTAAAAATTTGGGCACATTTTTCAGGGATACTTGAGAATTGAGACTGTTTTAAGTCAATGGTTCATGGAAGTTAAATACCACCGATTCGGTTGTGTGACTTTTTAAAACTAAAAATAAAAAAAACATTTAAAGAACTTCAAAATCTTTCAACCTGACTGACTGACTGATTGGTGACCGTCGCTGTTCTGTATTAAATTTAGTTTGAAAGCTCTATGGGTCAATTAAATAGGAAAATAGTTTTTTGCTTTGCGCAAATGCACCCTCAAAGTCGGGTAATGGGTGTCAGGGTAGTTTCAAAGCCAATTTTTATTTGTGAACCGAACTGAAAATAGAAAATTCACTCCAAAATTAATGAAATTCTTTTTGTTAGCTCTACGGGCCAAATAAAAAATTGTTTTAATCTCATAATACCCAGCTAAGTTCGGAGGTTCAATGTCAAAGCTGATTTTTTCACCTCGAGGAGGTGAACGCTACATAGAGCAGTAAAAAAAAGTTTTCCAAATACAATTTATTTACATTACAAATTTATTTTTATTTTATTTTTAAATAGACCAATGTGTCCACTTTTTTACTACAATTTAAAATTTTTTTTTTACATAATTGTGCTTTTAAAAGTAATCTCAAAAAAACTGTAGAAATTTATGATTTTTTTAACTATTCAGCGCTCAAAAATATATAAAAAACGATAGCTATCTGCTCTGATCAAAAAGTTGGATTTTATTTGTAAGCCTGCGATATTGTATGAACAATTTCCGATCCCCTTAAAGGTTTATACACCCCCACCTACGCCTCTGCCAAGGGGCAGATGTTATTGATTAGAACAAAGCTTAAAATCCATTTGGCAGCTGTATTGACTTGCCCTGGCCGGCAAGAGATTTCACGCAAACATCATAAACTTATTTAACATCAGCCACGAATCACTTAACATACTTAAATCCAACTAATCTTCAAGCTTCTTCAGACCCCAGACAGACTTGTGATTTTGTTTTGACATGGCCAAACTGGATGAGCGCATTGGCTTCATTGGTGGCGGTAACATGGCCTTTGCCATTGGTTCCGGCCTCATTCGCGGTGGCATAGTTAAACCCAGCCAGGTGCTGGTGTCGGGTCCGCACATAGAGAATCTGGCACGCTGGCGAGATTTGGGTGCCGTCACCACTGATGAGAATTATGAGGTAATGGAGCACACGGATATCATATTCATTTGTGTCAAACCGAACATGCTGGGACCCTGTACGGCTCAGCTTAAATACAAGCATGTGCCATCGGCCAAGGATGCCAACAAGCTGTTGGTGTCGGTTCTGGCGGGCACAAATCTTCAGACACTGGAGGAGAAGTTCGAGTTTTTTGACAGTGCTGGAGCCAAGCTGATACGAAGCATGCCCAATACATCGATGCAAGTGGGTGAAGGTTGCACGGTTTATACGGGCAACTCTAGGGTCACTCATCAGGATTTGGAGAAGGTGCATTTAATGTTCAATGCCTTGGGCGTGGCTCAACAGGTGCCCGAATCAATGATTGATGCAGTGACCGGAGTGGCCGGCTGCGGGCCAGCCTTTGTGTATACCATAATTGAGGCTCTAGCTGATGGCGGGGTCAAACAGGGTGTACCCAGACAGATGGCTCTACAATTTGCAGCTCAAACTTTGCTGGGAGCAGCCAAGACAGTTTTACTAACGGGCAAGCATCCGGCAGTGCTGCGCGATGAGGTTTGCTCGCCGGGAGGAGCCACCATTGTGGGTGTGCATGAGCTGGAAAAGGGCAATCTCAGGTGAGTGAGGTTTAGGAGAAGTAGGTAATCCAATTAAATTAATTCCTTTGCAGAGCCACCCTCATGAATGCAGTGGAAAAGTCATCGCAACGTTCGGCTGAGCTGGGCAAGAAATAGAGGCTTGATATTAATATTATATAAATGTAAACTTTAATGCATATTAAATTTCATCCTATTCTCGATCCTTTTTGCTAACATATTCCACACACTTGGAGGGATCAGTGGGAAAGTATTCCTGGCATTTGGTCATCAAACGCTTGAGGCCCTGTATATACTTGCGTTGCGTTTCATCGTTCATCACATGCGCCACATTCTTGGAGAAGATCTTCTCACGACCTGTACGCGCATGAATACCCACCATGGTCACACCAATGGGCCAGGGGGCATTCCCAATGGCCATCTCCAGGTAGGCATCGCTGGCCGTTATATAATTTCGATTTAGCAAATGTTTGCAAATATCCCTTAGACTATCCAAAATATCTTCGGGCAATGTGTGATGCTTCAGTTTGCGAAACAGCGGCTTCACATACTCCTTGGTCTGCGTGTAAATGACCCTGGTCATTTTCACCTTCGTCGATAGTTTTTCGTGTTTGCTATATTTGGCTATCTGGTCATTCCACAGCTTCAGCAGAAAGGTAAGCAGTGTAATAATAACATCCATATCATAGTCTTTGTTGCGTCCCATCTTCAGGGCCATGGTTTGTATGCTCTCCCACGAAATTGACTCGTCCAGCTCGGCCAACTCCGATTTCTTGTCCTCTTTGGTTGTGGGTGCATTGGCAAACATTTCCTGCAAATAAGCGGCATCCACTTGCTCCATGGCTTCTTGAAAATCATTACGGAAACCCCGATTGGCCTCCGGCTGGGAAATCTCACACTGGCGCAGTCGGTCAAAGGCCTCGGGTTCGGTTTCGCCAAATATTAGTATGGGCTCGCCGCGTTCTCTGAGACGGCGTATGACCTCAATGCGGGGCAAAATATTCTGACCATCGGCCACAAAACTATAGGCACCCTCGGTCGCCTGTCCCTGGGCTTCGACCGACTCCTGCTTTTTGTATCCCACCTTCTGTAGCACCTCTTCGGTATCTTTGGCATTGAGATCGCCGCGCCTGAAGTACCTCTTTTTGTCATCGATCAGTTGTTTCTCTTCAAGTAGCTTGCGTTTGCGAGCAATTTCTGCTTTGAGAATGTCCATTTTGCTTGTATATTTGTGAATGTAAACAAACACACAAAGCAGGATTCTTGTTAGAGGTGACAGACAATTGACTATCGATAATAGTGGTGAGCAAGGTCGTGAAATTATCGATAGATAGTTTTAAAAAATATCCTTAGGTTCATATTAAAATTTTTTGATGTGTTATAACTTTTTGGATAAAAATTTTGAAAAATAAAATTAAAAAAATCGTTATTCTATGATTGTTAAAAACAAATTTTGTTTTAACAGTTAAATTATAATTTTTAAATAAAAATGTTTGAATATCAGTTAAAAATAATTTTTATTATAAAAATTTAAAATTAATTTTTATTTTCTAATTCTTATAAAAAAATTATTTTTAATTGTTATAAAATTACTAATCTAGTAGGTTTGAGTTAATCTTGTATCCTTCTATCAAAACATTCTAATATTTATATTATTATGGACAGGGATCAAGGGATCTAAGATCTGGATCAGGGATCTAGGGATCAGGGATCTAGGATGTGGGATCCAGGGGTCGGGATCTGGGATCAGGGATAAGCGATCTGGGATAAGCGATCTGGGATCTAGGATCTGGGATCAGAGATCTAGGATGTGGGATCAGGGGTCTGGGATCTCGGATAAGGGAACTGGGATCAGGATCAGGGATCTGGGACCAGGAATCTGGGATCAGGGATCTAGGGTCTGGGATCAGGGACTTCGGATGGGGGATCCGGGGTCTGGGATCAGAGATCTGGGACACTGTTTCCCAACTCTTTTTCCAAGCCAACAGTGGCATTTCCCACGGTATATAAACTATTTTCAATTAACATGTTTCACATCAAAGCCTCGTGAGTGTTAACCACACTCACACAATTTAAAAAAAAATTTTATTTTATTTTTTTATGCTAATTGGCTGCAGTATGTTAAAAAATATATTTCCCACCCAAATTTGATCCCTTCATGATGAAGAAGGATCTCTACCACATTAAATTTTAAAAAGTTTTCAATATATCGCCTAGTCATTGATGTCGCAATGTTTGGCCATCCCTGCGCAAAAGTGTCATCTCTATCTTGTTGTCTTGCTATCGAATCAAAATCCAATCCAATCTTTGACAAAATTCGCAAATCTTACGGGTGGCTGCTAGCAGACCAAAATGCCAAAGAAAATGGGTATCAACTCCAAGGCCTCGGAGGCTCGGGACCGCAAAGAGGCCACCAAGAAGGCCACGCAGGAGAAAAAGGTCAAGGAGGCCGAAGATCGCCTTTGGCACGACGATGACAAAAGCCTGGCTAAGAAGCAGCAGCGACGCGAAGAGGATGAAAAGAAGCGTGCCGAGGCTGCACGTCGCAAGGCCGAGTCAAAGGCACTGCTGGATCAAGAGATGAGCTCTATCAGCACGCAGCGGAAGCAACCTTTGGCCAAAATCCACCGCCAGCAGATCTTGGAAGAGATTGAGAAAAAGCAGCGGGTCATTGAAGCCATTAACGAAGCCAATAAACCCCCAGCCACGCGAGTTGTTGTGCAGCAGCATATTGAGGAAAATCTTAATCGTTCCCTGGCGGACACCGATGTGGCGACCAACATTGATCAAGCCCTGGTTGTTTTGAGGTAAGCTTAACTTGTTATATATCTCGTTTAGTTATTCATATCGCTTGTGTGTTTTTAGTATCGATGGCAGCGAGGAAGATCAGCATCCGGAAAAGCGTATGCGTGCTGCCTACAAAACCTTTGAAGCCAATAATCTGCCACGCATCAAGGCCGAGAATCCTTCGCTACGCATGTCCCAGTGGAAGCAACTGTTGATGAAGGAATGGAACAAGTCACCGGACAATCCTTTCAATCAAGCGCGTTAAAGGGCCCGGGATGTAACTCATTTCTTTGGCGAGTGTGTGCTTACTCTAGTGTATGGTTAGCTGCCTAGCAGCCAAACGTTAAACAAATGGAAAGGATTGATAGTATTGGTCTATGCAATGAATTTAGTTTATCCACCCAAAATAAATTTTACCTTTATTTATTAAAAATTGTGATGAAGCGAATTGGGTCAACAAAAACATGTAAAAAAGAATCTAAATAGTATAATCTGACGCCAGTAGCTGTGAAGGTGATGGCTGCGTAAAATCGAATAACTTTTTAATTAGATATTACAAAGGAGGCGAGAATTGAACCCAGGCGTTCCACCTGTATGACACACAAAAAGAATATAAAAAAATTATAGAAAATACCAGAAATGTTTTAAAGTTTTAATAATACTAAAAAAGAAAATTCGAAAAACAATTTCAATTACAAGATATGTTCGAAAAATTCCAAAACGTTTCGGCAAATTCTTAAAAATCGGTAAAGTATATCAAAACTTCTAACGAAAGAATGCAATTAAAACTATAAAACCACAAAAAGTAAAAATACAAAAATAACCAAAAATATCAGAAACCATCAAAATATCAAATTAATAAAATTTGAACTTCACTAAATAATTACGGGCGAGATTAGGAAACCGTTCAACTACGCACTGCTCAAACGCGCTCATCTGACACAGAGCAGCAACATAAAGCTGATTCATTTGATGAGCCAGTATGTTAAGTCTTAATATTGACATTATATTCAGAAATCAATTGGAAGATAATCTCACTTCCACTGGCAGGCAGCTTAACAAAGGAGACTTCAATGTCATCCATCTGACCTCTGACTAGACAATCTACATATACTACTAAATCGACTAAATCTCTGGCTCTTATAAGAGCTTCACTTAATCACTTTGTAAAACGTTTTAAGTGTTTATTCCTTTAACATAACTGCAGCCAAGGCTAAGTTGCGCAGTTTTCGCAGAGTTTTTAAAAATCAACGAAAATCGTTTATTACCAACACCATATTTGGCTGTTCCCCCCCCGCCAATCTCTAATCTTGCCATAATTATGCAATGGCAATAACAATAGCTAAGGTCTCTGTACCACCTACACCTGCCTTATAAGTATGATGTTTGGGGTATAACCAGCATTTCTCTCCCTCACATTTAATGCCCAATTTTTATTGACAACGGAACTTTGTGGCCCTGATCCGATTCCGGTTGCGTTTGGAGTTTGTTTATGAATGAAGTAATTATGCTTGTGTATTTGCCTTGATTGCTGTTTGGGTGGCTCTTACTGTTGTCGCTTAAACTCGGTTCGTTATGTATGTAGGTGCGTTTTTGTTCGTGCAAAATAGAGAATAATAAGTGCTTCCGCTTTCACTGGTTGCTGTTTGGGAGTCTGGTGGTGCTTTGGTAAATAAAAATGTACACAAAAAAAAAACGTACGTAATATGCGCAATTTAAACTTGTGCTTAACGTAATTAGGTACATAGTTTTATTTATGAGACTTTATATTTTCGTTAGATGACCATACTTTACTATTGTTTTCATTTAATAAAATACTTGAGCTTTCTCACTAGAGTTCGAATGGGGATACCAGAAGTTGGTCATTAAACAACACCTTGTTTAGCCAGGTTTTTACTTGAGTTTTCCAAGAAGCAGTTGAAGTGGTAATTAACATAAAGGCGAAACTGGCTGTGTTTAAAAATTTTAAGAGCCTAGAAAGTTTTCGGTTTCATCGATATTTGTGGCCTAAAAGCAGGCCACAAACATTTTCTGAATATCCACCTAGATTTGGAAAACATAAAAATGAAAAGGGCAATATTTGTAAATTATGACAATAAACATCTCTATTTTTAAAATTTCAATAGCAATTGATTGACTTTCGGTTCGGTTCGGTTGCGTCGAACAACAAGAAGAACCACTTATAGAACGCCCATCTGTCTTAATCTGGAGTCCTTTAAGCAAGCAACCTGTATCAACTTCCACCAATTTGGTACCCTCTCATGTTAAAACCCATTAAAAATCTCTTTGGGATTGTCTTATATTGGTATGTTTAAATCTGGTAAGGTACGAATATCAATGTAAAAATACAAATAACTTTGCAAACACAAATTTTCTGCAGAAAATCAAAATGGTTGACAATACAACGCCCTTCAAGATATTTTGCACGTTGAATTATGTAACTTGAGAACGAAATCCAGTCGGCCCTATCAAAACTGTGGCCTGTTAAATATCAATGAAATACGTATGAAATATCGTGTGAAATTCAATTATAAAATTAAAATTTTTTAACAAATATTTGCATTTATGTGCGCCGATGTTGGCATACCTGCTTTGAAGAAATTCTGCACAGATAACACTAGGCAACAGACAAATAGCTTTCTGGTTGAAACCGATATTTTTATATATATTCTTCAATCTACATCTACATTTTCAGAATTTTCCGTGCTGAATATTATTTTTGAAGAATTTGAAAATTTTCCATTTTTAATTGAGGCCATTGAGCTGTAATTTTACACCGATTTGAAAATGTTAGATACGAAATCACTTTATACACAAAAAAAAAATCCGAGATAATTTGATGAAACTCAATCCTAAACAGTGTCAGAAGTAGGCTGATCCCTGAATTTCTTAAACCAAGTACGAAAAGATTGACTTGAGTACGAATTTAATTTATTTTTAAGTAGGATCCGAATTTGACAAGCATTTTCGAATTGATACAAGAATTCTGGGATTGTTCCAAGTCTTTCGTACTTGAAACTTTAATCGGGATCAAATCATTTTTTTATTACATTTACAGCTGTAATAACTTGCAAAGAGATACGAAATTCTGTTTTTTTAATCGCACTCGCATTTGATGATATTTTGCTGTCTCTTTTATTTATTTCAATAAGAATTGGTTAGAATGCATTTTCTACGCTTACTACACGTATTGGCACGTACATAATGGTGACATATTACAATTAATTCTTTCTTTGATTCCTTAAAGTAAATACATTTCACTGCTAATGAAAATATGTAAATATTTTCCAGCCGCTTTTTAAATCCTTTTATACTGAAAATATATTGGAGTTCGCAAACTTATATTTGGTGACTCAAGATTTTTGGCTTCTGGGGGACTTCAATCCCAAAATACTTGATTTTACAGAGCATCCGGTTATTTTAAGTATATTTCGAACTATCTTAAGATGCAAAGACAAAGAAGGAAGTCAAAAATCTTCTTTCAATCCATAAGCAATAAGGTATAAAACCAGTTGGGAATTTATTGGACATTTTTGTATTACATTTTTGGTTTCGCTTTTTCCATAGCATACTTTTTTGGATTGTCATTCAAAATCTATTTCGTACTTAATTCAACAAATTTTATATATGAATTAAGAACGCGTTTTCAAGTAATTTTGTACTTACTTTAAGTACGGAAAATACTTGATTCAAAAATATTTTTTCTTCTTTTAATAAATATAAACGGTCGTTTTTGGACATAAGAATGATTCGTAGATTTTAGAACAAAACTCACTTAAAATTTTAAGTACAGATTGGTATTAATTTCATCCCGTACTAGAATTCTGCCAGTCGTTCTTTTTATACCCTTGCAAAGGGTATATTAAAATTGTCACGATGTTTGTAACGCATAGAAGGAAGCATCGCCGACCCCATAAAGTATATATATTCTTGATCAGCATGACGAGCTAAGTTCATTTCCGTCTGTCCGTCGGTCTGTCTGTTTCTATTCTCAGTTTTTAAGCTATCTCGACCAAACTTTGCAAATAGTCTTTAAATACACATAGGCTGCACATTTGTCGGAATTGGCCGGATCGGATGTCTATATCATATAGCTGCCGTAGGAACGATCGGTCAAAAATCGAGTTCCAGTGAGAAAAACTTTTTGGTTTTCCCGTACATCACCAATCGTGGTATATATATATTTTCATATACTCACAGAATTCTGGAAAAATTTATCAAAATCGGATCACTATAGCATATAGCTGCCATAGGAACGATCGGTCTAAAAAACAATTCTAGTGAGAAAAACTTTTTGTTATCAATGGTAGCGCTAACAATGGGTTTAGTTGCATAGTCGTGTTTGTGCTGACTCATGTAGACGAAAAATTCTAGTTTAAAAAGTGAAAAATAATGTTTGTTATTTGAGAACAAAGTGCGATAAGCGTCTTGAAAAAATTCGTGCAAGTATTTAACGATTTTTTAGCGTTTCAAACATCTGCGGTCAAAATTATATATCCTCGTAGAAGGTATCGATTATCAACTCGAATTTTATCTATTCGAACCGAAATTGAGGTTCAGTTAGCTTCATAAACCATGTCTAGAAGCGAAAGCCTAAGTCTTCCGTAAGCCACGGAACCGAACTAGTCCAAATTCTCGAACTTTTTGTGCTAAAAAAAGAACGATCTAAGAATTATGTCAGCTGGGCTACTGACAACTTAGTTTAATACGTTACCCTTACCTAATTGATCAAGTCAAACTCGATGGAAGTTTCGCTTACAACTTTTTGCATTTTCGAAACGAAAGTGTTACATCTTTCTTTTCCCTTAACCGTTAATTGTAACTCATTCGCTTTTAAGCAGTTAACAGCTTTATTACTTATCCAAAAATCACTCGGAAGCTTAACCGTGTGCGATTGCATTAATCAATTAAAATGTTCCACTGCAGTGGATTTTGATCTTTCGGGCCAACATGATGACTTAACAGTGGCCACTCTCTGTTAACCGTTTGCCAGTAGCCGCGCAGTTGTCTCGGTTGTCGCTGTGTTTGGCTTTGCTTTCTTTTTAATAAAAATTTCTTTTGTCGCCGCACACAACTTCATTCAGTGCGAGACCGTCGAACGGAGCGGACGCGTCGCGAAAGAAATGTAAATACAGCACAAACACAATAATATATATATATATTGGCAGTGTTTGGTTGAGAGAAAAGAAAAGTATCGTGTGAGACGTGCTAGACAAATTGAATAGTGCGGCAAGATCAACGGCAAACGCAAAACGGTAATTTGGTGTGTTTTGTGCATCTGTGAATAATTTGTGCCGTTTGGCAAGTGGCAAAGTGATTCCAGACTCAGGTGGAATTTATAAGAAAAGGATTTTAGCCGATCAACACATACGGGTAAGCATAGATGAGGGTTAGGCGGTTAGCAGTGCGTGCGGTTGTAACAGTTATGGTTAATTAGCAGGCTGAACAAAACAAAAACGGAACTGAACTCAACTGATGATGCTGCCCATCAGCTATGAAATCAGGGCCAAACAAAGCAACCAGCCAACCAACCAACCAGCCCACACTGCACTCAAAGGTCTTGCACTTACCAAGTTTGTGTCTTAAGTCTTTTGTTTGGCTTAAGTGGTTTTTTTTTTGTCTGTGTCTGCATTTTGCACAAAAAACTGCTCCGTTTCTCAGTGCAAAACATAATTACCTGAATGAGTGTGCGTGTAGTTTACTTTTCTCCCCATCAAATTTGCTTAACCTAAATATGTCTTTAGTTGCTAATTGGCAAAACATTTCAGTTTTTTTTTTTTTTGTCAAGTTCATTGACCAATTGGCATTCAGTTAATTAATTATATTTTTTTTTTGCATGTGCTGCTGCAGCTGTTTGCGTGATTTCCTTTTGGTTATGCATTCGGCTGGGGATTATTCAATAATCAGATTAATTGTTTGTTAACTTTCACAGTGGAGCATAACTGACCCGAATTGGCAATTGTGCGGCCCAAGTGCACTCAATCAAATGCAGCAACTTGGAGCCAACCCATTTATTCTGAAGGCACGCGCCGGCAATTGTGCTGCGCTGCGCTGCGCCAAAAAGCCAAGTGACCATAAACAAGCAGCGTTACATTGTGGCAACAAGGCCAATCAAATTTCGGATTTCTTGCAGGAGCTTTGAGTGATGTATAGACCAAATAAGGCTAGGCCTCAAGCATGAAATGCGTGCGTGTTTGTATGTTTAAGGAAGTTACACTTGGCCACCAAAATAAGGAATTTGACAGCCTTGAAAGATTTATGGCCGGTGGAGCAACAGCCAAAATACACAGCAAAACAAATGGATTTAGAAATCTTTTTACCCTCTGACTGAGGGTATAATGAAATTGTTCAGATGTTTGCCAACGCATTGAAGAAAGTAGATATAGTATAATATATATATATATATATTTATTTTTGATCAGCTTGAAGAACTGAGTTGATATAGCCATTTCCGTTTTGTCATTTTTATTTGCTTCTAAATAGTTATGCCCAGTGTCACCTTTTTGATACCCTGTACCCATTAAATGGGGAAAAAGGGGCATCATAAAGTAACTACGTTTTAAAAAATTTTCGTGATAAAGCCTAGTAATTAAAAACGGTGGGGGTGTTGAGCATTCATAAAGGTTATATATACAGACAGAAAGAAAAAAAAGTTCTAATTTATCTGTTCCTATATTCTTGATCAGCATCAATAGCCGAGTCGATGTACGCGTCGATCTCAAAAACTATAAGAGATAGACCCACTTGCTTTGCAATGTAAGTAGGTGTATACCATACGTAGATCAAGTTTATTTCAGATTTGGAAACTTACCTTGAATTGAGGAAGAAAAAAAAACTTATTCTCGATCTATTAAGTTGTGTTAAGTTAAATTTAAAAATTAGCTTTTAGATTGTAGGATCCACATTAAGATGGAAAAACGAAATAGAATAGAAACAGCAGGTCTTAATATCAGGACTTCAAGCCTAAATAATTTTTGTGGAGCTCCGGTTCGAGGGGGAAACAAAATAAACCAATGGTTAGGGTTCAGAAATTTGAGGTTCAAGGTTTATGTGCTAAGCCTTTGGTTACCAAGTTTTACCAATTTTTTTATATATAAAAAAAAATATTCGAAAATTCTGGATTTTTATTTATTTTCGAATTAAATTTAAAAAAAAGTTTTCGAGTAATTTTTGGTCTATTCTTCTTATTTGATCAGACAAAACTTAACTAACGCTTAATTAAAACCAGGGAATCAAACCGAATCGAATTTCGGTTCCGGTTCCGGTTCTGGTACGTACCAAAACTAATGTTTCGGTAAAAGGTTCTGTTTAGGTTCTAATTTATTTCGGTATTCGGTTCCGTATCGGTACCTTGGTTTTTATTTCGGTATACCGGTATAATTTAAAAATCCTTTAAACCGTAGATATAATAGAACGGGAAGGAAAATTAAGCATAATAAACTTTACCCCATATGGATTGATGGTATATGAAACGTTCAGATGACGTATCCGATCACAATTTATCCAAAAATTAATAATATTTGGATATTATTGAACCAAAATAGATGCATTAGAAAGAAGATGAAATGGTTATTTTTATTGAAAATTTCAGTATATACCAGATGGTCCTTTACCTAAACCTTGTAAGTTTTTTCTAGCGTTTACCCTGCGTTTTACCCTGAGGAAATCTCTGATTGAAGCAATAAAACTGAAATAACAAAAAAAAACTCAGAACCGAAACTGTACCGGTACAATGTTTCGGTTCTTTTCGGTCATTTCGGTTCCAAAAATAAAGGTTCCGAAATATCGGTTCTCAAAAAATTAATCATAACGGTTTCGGTTACGGTTCTGGTTCTGAGTTTCAATCGGTTCTTTTCGGTATACGGTTCCGGTTCGGTTCCGGTGATTAAAACTTTTGCTAAACCAAATCGAAAGTTTTGGTTCGGAACAGGTTCAGGTTCAACTATTTTTTTCACAAGGGGTTTGGTTCAAGGTTCGGTTCAAAGTGAAAGAAAAGTCGGAATTCCGGGATCGAACCGGTTATAGGATTCTTCATATGATTGTACAACTTGGTAGGGAGATCACAAATGTGTTCCCTCTTTAGACGTATTTTTATAATAAGGTTGAAGGTTGAATTCTGAGCAAGCGTAAAGCGAGTCTATTCGAATGATCCCATACGCAATAATCAGCAGCCTGATTTTTTATTGTGTCACCAAGTTATTGGTTATCTTTGTTAATTGTATGAGATCTCAAATAGCAGGGTGCTCCTGATATTCTGCGAAGTATTTTAGCCTGGAGTACTTGCACCTTGTGTAGTTGGGATTTGCTGCTAAGTCACATACCTGAAGGCCATATCTCCAGGCAGAAGCTATTATAGCCTTTGAATACATTAACAGTTTTCTTCAATGCCTTTTATGCCCTCTATTAAACCAAGCAAAGTTTAGCACCTCTAGCACAGAGTGACTTAGATAGCTGGTTAATGTGTGTGTTAAAAGCCAGAAACACTCCCAAATATTTATGACCCGGATTATGAGGGAGCAATTGGTCGTTTAAAATTACTACTGGGTTGATGTCAAAACGCAGAGTATAGATAACATCGATACCAATTTTATATCGCTTAGCCCATCATCCAAAATGATGCATATAATGCACTATATATGCAAGAATCTCTGGCCAAAATGGCCGTGTCGTCTGCAAAGGGAACAAGCAGCAAATCTTGTGGGTTAATAATAGGAATTGTGTCTGGTGTTGGCATATACATTGTAAATTCCTTGAGGAACACCTGCTTTTACAGCCCTTACGCTGAACTCAGGTCCGTCAAAGGGATTACAGAGAAGAAGAAAAGGATGGATTCTACATTTCACTTCATCCAGTGCCAATATTCGATTTAGTAGGCATCTTTCGCAAATTGGCTGAGTAGCTCGTATAGCTTTCATTGAAACAATCGATTCGGAATGGGTTCAGTAGATCGTTGAACATAGGTTAAGTATTATTAAATGGCTTATCAAGAAATTATACTTAACCTTCAACTGTTGTTAACACAATTTAAGGTAAATAAGCAGCGAAAGTCTGGGAAAATGCTTGTTAAAAAGCTTGCTTAATCGCAATTATTTCCGCCAGAAAGACACTACAGTGGATTGGTAGTCTAAAGAAATGGCTAAAGCCGAGCTCTTTGCAGCATAGCCATCAGTATAGATCAGAGTTTGTCACCCATAGCGCTTGACGGTCACAGTCTCGAGCCGAACACATGCCGAGCCTTTTGACAAGAGAGCAAACAATTTATCAGTCGTTGGCCAGCGTTTAATGAAGTAGGTCACCGTAGCTTAATTGAGCACACCAATACACACTCACTTTTTCGCCTCGCTCTTGTTGACAAACAATCGAGTTCTGTGGGCCTGGAGAACCTTTATTCCACTCTTCTCTAGAAGATAGGGTTGCCAGAAATAGTATCGATATATTAAATAACGATATTTTTGTGGGAAAAAAAATATTTTGGATATTTTATAAACGCGATATATCGTATTGTTGCGTGATATTTTCGGCGATACTTTTAGGCGTTACTTCTAGAAGCTCGGTGAGATTGGAGCGCTTGTCTTCGACTATTAAAGTGTGGTTTCCGACAAAAGTAACGATTATTGGTAAAATAAAGTTCTTACGTTTCTTGGACTTAACTGCTTATGTTTCTTTTTATGTTTTCTTTGTTAATATGTTTATTTTTCAACTTCAGCATCTTTTTTCACTAAAAAATTGTCCAACTTATACAAATACATTTTATCTATATTTTTTGGGATTGGGAGCTCTGTTCTGTAGATTTTGATCGCAGACACAATTTAGTTTTTAATAGGCTTTAAATCACACTTTAATTACCCCAAAAGACCTGTTTATTCTTAAGAAAAATCTTTTTTTTTTGTTAAAAACATCGAAAATATCGATTATTATCGATTATATCGTTAAAAAAATATTAATATCAAAATTTTTACTTTTTCAATATTGAAAGAAATATCGATATTGATATTATTCAAATATCCGGCATTCCTACTATAAGGTATGAAAGCGTGAAATACGGCCACTTTTTTTGGCCGGTTTCAAGGCCACACAATAAATAAATATATATATACAATACATGGAAGGTGAAACGGTTTTTGTGAAGTAAAGTCGAAGCTATATTAACTAATTAAAAAGCCAAAGGGGTGTTCGCTTTTAAAAAACGTTATTCTATTCTATACGATTACCTTATGCCACTCAGCTGCTTTTCGTACCAATGTGTGATTTTTATGCTATTTGATTTTTCAGTGTACATTTTTTGACACCTCACGGGTGATTCGTACCATGTGGCAACGCCAAAAAAAGGACTAACAAACGAACAGCGCTTGCAAATCATTGAATTTCATTATCAAAGTTTGTGCTATGTGAAAAATGTGTTTGGCATCGAAAAATTGTATTCAGCTCATCATTAGCTCAATGGGTACGTCAACAAGCAGAATAAGCTGCCAATGCACCCTGATGATGCACTGTTAGGTGCGGTTTGTGGGCCGGTGGCATCATTTGACCGTACTTTTTTTTAGAAACAAAATCGCAACGTTATAGTCAATGAAGAAAGGTATCGTGCGATGATAACCAACATTTGGTTGTCCAAAATGGAAAAATAGGACGCGAATATGTAGCCCAATTGAGAGGTGAGTTTGGTGAGCAATATATCTTATGTGATTTTACCCCACTGGTCTATTTTGTGTGGGACTTCGTAAAGTGCGTGTCAGCAGCCGTAATCGGAGAAAATCAGTTTCAGGAATCCACTATTTTATATATTGTTGAAAATGTAGCCATTTTTCGGCCAACTCTAACTATTTTGTAAGGTCGAAAACCGGAAGTTGCTTAATTTTGACGGAGCCATCATTTCTAGTTATTTTTTTTAGGCATTTTTAACAGTCGATTTAGCCATTTTCCGGCCCGATTATATCATAGATTTTATAGCCTCACTTATGCTGGTACGACCACTTTGGAATTAAGTTAAGCACCTTTAAACCATTTATAATAAAAGTGCAGCTAGTTGGAAATTTAATAGTAGTCTATTAACAGTTGGATTTTGACAGAAGTAGAAAAAATAAGGTTAAGAAATATTTGCTTTTGTTGATTATAAAGTTTGAAATTTACAAATATTTAGTTTATATCATTCTCATTCACAGACTGATCTGTGAAATGAGATAAAATATACACTAAATGTCAATCAAGTGTGTCTTGAAAAACTATCATCAAAAAGTTAGTCCACTTCTTGTTTCTAAGCATTCGTTTTTTTTTTGCTTTTGTCTATTCAGCACTTTCCTTTTTTATTTGCCACAGAGACTTTGGCCTGCGGCTCGTGCTGCTTGTTTAGATTTCATTTGATTTCGAGTGGCTTTTATTCGCACTACAATAACTACAATTTATAATTCCATAAGTTGTTGTAAATTTTGTGGTGCCGACTTCATTATAACTGTGAGTATTATAAGAAAAATTCAAGTTTTACGCTGCTGCGGTGTGTGTGGCATATGAAGTACCTATACACGTTACGGCTTGAACTTCACACTCTGCCAAACTGAAATTTCACCACTTCTCTCTCTCTCTCTCTCTCTGTCTGCCTCTCTCTCTCATTGAAGAACTGTGATTGCCATTAAAAAAAATATATGTTTATAATTAACATTCGAGGCACGTAAATCTACTTTTTCTTGCCTCAACTTAGACAGTTTTCATTTGATATTTTGATTTGGGTTTTATGGAGGGGGAACTTTGCCCGATTTAGTTAATGGGGTTATACATTTCTATATGCAAATTGGCTCAAATATTTGGCATGTAGGTGTTACTTTCTTTCTTCGTTTTTTTGTTTTTCTCGAGCGGAAATCCGATTGGTTTTACGGATTTCCTCAGCCTTGCGGGGAATTTGCTCGAAATTTCAGTTGATTGCAACACACACACACGGAGTGAATCACTTGCCACAGGCCAGCCGCAGAGATCAGCAGATTTAGCGTTGTAAGTGGTCAAGACCGATTACGCACCTTAAAAAGTGAAATTTCTGGTGTTGTTTTGTTTCGTTTTTGATTTTGGTTTCTTTTTTCTTTTTTTTTTTTTTTACCAAGCAATGCAAATTAATGCGAATGACTAAGACTATGTAGATTTAAAAAAAAATAAATACTTTGGGCCATCAAAATGGAAACCTGCTGTATAGGAAAATGTTTGCCATTCCACTTGGAATTTGAATATGAAGTGCAGACATTCCTGCCAAGGCAAGCAGCGCGCACTCGCCATATCGACTGTTTGTCCAATGATCGTTAACGGGGTCAACTGTTTGGGGTTTGGCTTTGGCCAGTGTCGTGACTCTTCGACAACAGCTGCAGCAGTTAACTTTACAGATTTTTGGATTACAGGCAAAAACCAAAATTTCACTTTAATTTTTAATTATTTTTTCATTTGGCTTCCAACTGTTCTGGTTTGGCCCCAACGAGCCTCGTGGTCTGGTTGCTGTGTTCGTTAAGCCATAAATATAATTCTTCTCTTCTTTTTTTTTTTTTTTTTGAACTGGCTTCTACGACGCGACGTCGCGTCGTCAGAAGCTGAGCGAGAAATTTTTGGGCTGCCAAAAGTGAAAGTTGCAGCTGCTGCTGCTGCTGCCAATGCCATTGAAAGAAATGTAGGAAAGCGGTAGTCCGCACGGGGGCCGCCGATAAATCAGTTTAAAGTTGAGTCTAGCCTGGGTCTGGGTGCACCCAGCCCATCCCCCCCCCCCCCACACGAATTACTTTGTCAACGCTTTTCGTTTTGTTGTAGTACATAATTACATTTACCACGCTTTTGATTGTTATTATTTTTGTGTCATAAAAAAAATTACAACTAATTGCGGTAGCTACTTGAGTGGTTGTTTAATAAACGTGGGACTTTTTGAGGCAAAAGAAAAACTTGGTCTGCATAATCGTGAGAACTGAAGGCAAAGTGAGCTAATCACAGTGAAAATGTTGTAATTCGATTGGTTTCACTGAGAAGTTGGGTTGTTTATGAGTAAGTGAACAAAAATGAGTTGCTTAATAAACTGAATAGGAGAATATGTTCTTCTTCAATTGGTTCTTTTTGGGTCAGTGAATGTCTACTCAGTTCAATTTAGTGGTTGTTCATGAGTGGGTGAACAGAAATGAGTATTTCACCAAACTGAACAAGTGAACATGTTGTTCTTCAATTGTCCATTTTTGTTTAGTGAGTTTTGATCAGTTACTATTGATCAGCTACTCTTGTTCTTGCGTTTCAGTTACTCTTGTTCAGTTACTCTTGTTTCAGTGACCAAGGTTGAGCTGCTCTTGTTCCGTATCTCTTGTTCAATTACTCTTTTTCAGGTACTTTTTTTCAGTGACTCTTATTCAGTAACTGTTCACTCAGTGAATGTTTTTCTGAACAACTGAACAGCTTAACAAATGAACAACTGAACAGATGTACAACTGAGCAACTAAACAACTGAGCCGTTTGGGTGAGATGACTGAAAAAAAGAACAGGTTAACATGTTTAGAGAAGTAAATATCCTTAACCCAATGTTAGTAAAGTTACTCTCTACTCAGTGACTGAGTTCTTTCAAGCTAGTCATCATCAGCTGTCAGATAATTGGTATAGTGCTCATCAGATAACCGATTTAAATGGTTACTGCTTGCCAGCTCTTCTTTTGGTAACTCCGTGAGAGCAACCGAATAATGATTATATTAAAATTTCGTTGCTCTGATTTCTTTTAAGAGCCCAGAAGCCTTTTTCCTTATAACATAGAAGTGGACGTCCAGCTCTACTAAATAGGATATTTTGCTGCAAGCCATTTTGCGTATAAAAATCGCTATACATTCTTGTAAATTTGTTTCTATCCCTACTTTTACCTGGGCAATAAAATTCTCTTCAGAAAAATTTTGTTAAAAATCCTTTGTATTTATTTATTTATTATTGCTCTATCAGAAGTCGATCTAGCTCAAATCTATTAAAATATTTGAAAATGGAGCAAATTTGCGCAAAAACTGTTAGCATCACCTTAAAATATATGTATTACCATACTCTTACACGTTAACAGTTTGACCGATACGCACCAATATAATTAGTACTGATCCACCAAACACAACTACAGAGTGGTTGCTGAATATTGCTACATTTAAAGCCTATCTCCTACATAGCTATATAAGTCACATAAACTAACGAAGAAAAGAGTACAATTTTGTTTTAGCTGACACATACCAGCTATCTAGAAGATGAAAAATCGGCCCTAAAGAACTTAAATAATTTTATTTAAGGGGGTCATCTACCTTTCCGAATGGATTTTTTAGAGTTCTTTTTTTTCCTAATTCTGGAGAGAAAACTATGAGAGCTTTTTCAATTTGGTTTTTTGTTTTGTGTTTTTTATTAATTAAATAAAAAAATTTAAAAAAAAAAAGTTGAAATTCAAGGGCAGTTCAACAAGTTATCGGCCTGCCAATTAAGGCCTCAAAAAAAAGGTGAAGAGGTGGTGGCCATGTTTCCGGGACTCCAGGTTAACGGAAATGAAAACGCTAAATGAGGTTATGATCAGAATTGATGTGATTCTGTCCCGTATCTCAATCATATTTCTCAATATTTTTTTAAAAAATTGGCGGCCGTTTAAAAAAATTTAGATTTTTCAAGTTTTTTTTTGTAGTTTAGTGTAAAAAAATAGTAAAAAAAAATGTTTTTCCTCTTGATTGAGGTACCGGCCAGAATTAAATCAATTCTGCGTCGATTGCAACATGGCTGAGCAAAATCGGTTTAGTAGAACTGGCGCAATCATGGCTACCAGGTCAAAAAACGTGGTTTCGAGAAAAACGCGCTTAAATATACGCACTTTAGCAAGAACATTGCTCCACTTCGAAGGCTATATCTGCTAAACTATTCCGAATATTTGAAAATGGTTTGAAGGGGTTGAAGAGGAATGTCCAAGCTATAATAATAATGCAAAACAAAAAAATCGGACAAAAAATTTCGAATATAGAAGATTGGATTTTTTTTTATTTTGATTAATTTTTCTAAATAAAGCTCAATTATTTAAACTTAAACCACAAAAATACTGTGTCAATTGGGGTTCATTCAACTTTCAAATTGTGTTATTGAAATTTAATTAAATTAACACTTTCTACCTGAGACCTGACTGACAGCTCATATTGAATAATAATTACATGCACACACACACACACACAGTCGTGCAATTAGCACAGCGGCCCAAATACTTAAATTATGAAAATTTGATCACGCCCCAAAAATTCCTTGAGATGAAAGTGTTCCCGATTATGCACTGAAATGTACAACGACAATTTGTCAGCTAGTCACAAGTTTGTGTCTTAAGTCTTTCGTTTCGACGACAGGTTATCCAAAAACAGGACGCCATCATTGGCTTCTTCGCTTTTGCCGTGTGTGTGTTGTTCTTTTTTATTAGCATACTGATAAAAAGCGAACGTGTCGTCGGTAGCCGCGACGACATCAAATTATGGAAAATGCAAACAAGTTTCCTAAAATTGTGACCCAATTACCCAGTTGTCGTCTTCTTCGGTTGGCCTGGGCCTGTCATCATTTATTTGAGTTATGGTATGCAAAATGTACTGCAGTTGGTTTCTGCATTTGCATAACACTTTGTCTAGAACCCAAGAAAGTACAATCAATGGCCAATTGGCTTGACATTTGAAATGAAAGTTGTTCGTTTGTCTGCGCACACACACACAAAACGGGTTGCAGTTAAATGGCCATGCAGCCCCACTCCACTACTTAGCTGACTTGGCCACAATCACAATTGTTTTCGGTTTGCAGCCGTACATATTATTGTTTTGCGTTAGATTGCTGCAATTGCGAGCAGCAAATCTGGAGTAATAACTTTAAGACAATTGGCGACACCATTGGATAGCGTAGCAATTGCACTTTCGTTGGCGATTCTGAGGCAAACAATTTTCACTAGAAATTGCAATTTATAATTTGGATCTGGCAGTGTGAGATAGACGCGGCGATTGATGGTACAGAGCAGGTGTTATTGCGCTTCCATTTAAATGGCTAAACGATATCGGAAAATAGAGAAAAGTGATGGTAAATCTTGCTAGTCCGTAAAAAAATGATAATTTCGACTAACAAGGGGAGATGGGTTGGTGGTAAATAAGAAATATTTAATATTTTAAATAATAATAATATGTTCCTTTATTTACTTATTTTATTCGCAAAAGATTCTTAAGAATATATGTGTGTGTGTGTTATTATTCTGTAGCGATCCGACATTGATTTAAAATCATCATTCTATTTGTTTTAAAAATTGCTTCCGACCCAATTCTCTTACGAATTGTGTTGATTAAGGGACGGATGCGATTAGTAGAACATGTGAGAATAATTTATACGTATTTTAAGCAAACTCAGTATTTATAAGTTTTGCTGAATGATAAAGCGTTTTAGATATAGTCAGCTACTTTTCACTGCCATCATCGTCTCCCACAATATTAATTTTGCTTCAGAACCAATTTTTCAAAGTATTTAGCTTGTATGTTGCAGAAGGAGCATTTATCTGGCACATTTCGCTTTAAAAATCCACATTACTTTGTCTCATTTGTGCGCTTGGTCAAAGAAGATCAGTCCTGGGCTTGATCTAAATATTTATAGAACCTATTTGCATGTAATCGATTGCACTTCCAACTAATACTGTTTGACTGCAAATGGAAAGTGACAGAAATATGCCCGATACTAGATTAGATGACGAAAGTTTAACGATTTTAAACCGGCTGCTCAAAGTCAAGTAGATTTAGCTCGTACGGGTAATTTTTCACTAAATCTTGTAAGCGTATCAATTTTTGTCATTTCACATATAAAGTCATTCAAGTTTGGTTCGAAATACAGTAGTTTATACAAAAATCTCTAGAGATTTCCAGGACACATCTGATTGGGATGACTGTGTAATCCTACCTTCATACCCCCATAGCTTTGTACTGATACACTGTTTTTATTTGGCACCTAGTCCCACATCTTCATTCCTAGCTTCGGCTGAGGTTGTTCCATACTTGAAGAATTGTTTTGGCGTGAATATGGTTTCTTCTGATGAAGTTGTGCAATCTGTTTTTAGGGCTTATCTTCCATTATCCTAATAGTTATTTTCTTTTTTATTTCTTTTAGGGACAATTTCTCATCTTCTATGTATCAGATTAAAATTAGTTTTGTTCACTTATTATGTGTTAGTTTATGTGACAGATAATGCTATGTAGGAGATGAAAAATTGGCCCTTAGGCGAGCACTCTATTGACAGTGATTGGAAAGGTACTCATTATTTTTACCTAGGTAAGGTACAAGATATCTAAATTTTTTAGTACCTAGGTAAAGGTAAAGGTACTAAAAAGGTACTTTTGTACAAGGAACTCGAAAGCTTTATCCTTAATCCAACAAGAAAGTTAAAGCTATATCTCATATCGGATTCATATCGGTCCATTATTATTCCTTCTTTTCATTCGCGATTTTCCTCAAGTGCTTTCCAACTTTATGACTTTAAGCTATTTCTGTGCCTCTTTTGACGATCCAGATTCTCGGCTTGTATTGCAAAATGACCTAAGATCTCTTATATATGTCTTCATCCGACTCAAAATATATAAGCTAATCGTTTATTGAAAATAAGTCCCTTCACCAATTCCGATTGATCGAATTCAGAAACGGTAACAGACCAGATTATTCCTGCCTCTGATATTCACAGTATCAGATATAGCAGGATCAGATTGATTTAGTTCAGAAACAGTTCCTAACCTTTACCTTTACTTCTTACGAACAGGGGATAGATATATTTTGATTGACCCCGCTTCTCTAAAGTCCCTTTGAATTTTCTATTCTGTACAAATTTGGTCCATAAGCTTTTTGTTGGTGTTACTGAGACCTAGTTCCTAGTTCCTTACCTTTTGAGAAGGTAAATGAAAATTTGGAAAAGGTAATCGAATTTTTAAATTTTAAAAATTAAATTAATTAGATAAGGTAAAAGGTACACCAAATTTGAATCTAGGTATGTACCTAGGTACAAATACCTAGGTACTACCTAACATTGACTATTGATGATTCCGTGTCAGCTGATGGTTGCGTTTTTTCTGAGCGGCTTCAACAATTTCCAATCCGCGGACTATCGATTAAAATTATTTTGTGGAGTCTTTCAAATGTATTCTGGGATAAGTGGTTTATTTGGGCGTTCAGCGTCGTTATAACGCCCCGCGCTTAATGTCAGAAAAGTTTACTTTTTTCTATATTATAATTAGACAGCAGATTTTGCATATTTTTATATAGAACTCAATCGTAGTAGGCCAGGATAAATTTGTTATTAAAGAACCTTTTTGTTAGTTGAGTAGGGTACACTAATAAACGGATGAGGCAATATTTACTTACCTCTTTACAAACCAAAAGAATGATTAAAACTCAGATAAAAGAATAGACAAATAAATTGCCCAGCTTGGTTTGAACAACTATAGTAGACTTAGCTTGCTCCCAGCCGAGATAACTGTGGTGCGAACGCATATCAGATTTAGAAATAAGATTTATTATTATTAACTGCTACGAATTTGATATGTATTATTATAGTAATTACTACAGCTAATATTGAAAAAACTTTAATAGCCAGAGTCTGCTTTAAATGTTGGTCAGGTCTCTAGCTCCATCTGGCGCCGTGTCTCTCTCTCTCTCTCTCTTTTTTAACTTACTTTGAATAAATTTCTTCGCTTGATTGACAGTCCACAGCGATTAAGCTCACCTCCTCCTTTGCTGTTGCCTGACATTGAGTTCGATGCGGTGCCGTTGGTGAGTCAGTCATAATTAGTGTTGGTATTTTTGGTTTTTGACATTATCGATGTGTGTATTTTGATTGAATGAAAGTTGAACTGTGTTTTTATTTTTGAAAGTGAATTTTTGTCGCTATGGAAAACGAAAGCATTGTTTATTTGGATGATGGTCCAGCGGCAGAATATTGCCAAAGCATTAGACAATAGTCAGCGTTCAAATGCATAACAACAGCAACAACAACAACAACAACTCATACTTGTTTTCAGAGTGTAAAAACTAGCTAAACACATTTGGTCAAATTTCACTTTTTCCTTTTTATTTGTTGTTGTGGCTCGGCAGAGTTAAGTCCAGCCAATCACTCCAAATTTGGACTGCACCAGTTGCGTTAATTGTAAGCGACACTGGGCACCTAGTTGTTGTTGTTATGTTAAAGGAGCTCCCTTCTCAATGATACAAAATACAACGAGACTCACATGTCTCAATTAAACCAACCTACGGTGCTTAGGCACAAACCACACAGGCGCTGAGCTGACAAATTGCTGAGAGATGTCGGCAGCAATGACAACAAACAACCACCACCAACTGGCTGCAATTTTCGCACCATAAATGTGGCAGCAACGGCCTTGTGCAGATTTTGAAATCAAGAGTGTTTACTGTTTGGGCGCGGAAGGTTGCAAAAATGTTTTCATCCTTGTTTTTTTTTTCTTTCTTTTATTTGCAGCAAAATGCTTGGCCGCCTCTACTTGGCCTGGCTATTGATGCCTTTGTTTGGCCAGCTTACTGTAGCTACCACCACTGAGACACCCTCTGCTCTGCTGCCGCTAGAGGCACGAAATGCAGATATATCAGCCGAAGAGGATATCATCTCCACCAGCTATGTTTTGCCCAATCAAATCTTTAATGAAGGCAAACCCTATTATGCGCGTCAGGATCCTGTTTCGGGTCAGCTGGACTTTACGGCCAAAAAACCAGCCGGCATAGAGCCAGAGGCCAACGAAGTACTTAATCCCAATGAGAAAATAGTGCTTAGTGGCGGCTCATCACCCAACATACATGATTTTCTCAATCTGCCTGTGAAGTATTCATCTTCGAAATTTGTTTATCCATTGGTCTCCAGTTCATATGCGAATTTAAAATATCAAGGCAGCAACAAGAACTACATGACCAACAAGAAACCGACCTCGGTGATAGCACCAGTTACACCACCAGCACCCATTAACTATCACAGTTCCAACTACTTTACGGTGCCCACCACAAAGCTAACAGCAGTGCCACCCACAACGGCAGCAGGTTATGTCCCCAGCTCTACGACAACAACGAAGGCAACCACCACAGCAACCACCAAACGACCTAGCACAACCGTAACTACGGCCAAGTATACCACTACCTCACGTCGACCCATTTCTTTGGGTGCAACCAGTACACCACTGCCGCCACGCACTAGCACCACACGCAAGAAGTTTGTACCCACCAAAAAGTATAGCCCCGGAACAACAGCTGTAAAATCCACCACACCCAGCAGCAGTGAAATGGAATTGACCACACATCATGCTACCCCACAGGCAGCCATATTTCCCACAGAACCGACAACAACTACCAAAATGTATACAACATCTAGCACCCGTCCGCCCATGGTCTTCACGGAGGCAACCACAAAGGCGCCTGACTTGAGTACCATCCCAGGGACCAGTATACCCAATCTGGATCCAGCTGATGTGTATCACACACTGGGACAAAAGAATACGCAGCAGCAACAGCAGCAGGAGCAACTGCAAAAACAACAGCAGCAACAGTATCAACAAAAATTGCAGCAACAACAGCAGCAACAGCTATACGAACAGCAGCAACAACAAGAAAAACAGCAGCAGCAGCAGCAACATCAATTCGAACAGAAGCAGCAACAACAGCAGCAACAGCTATACGAACAAAAGCAGCAACAAGAACAACAGCAGCAACTGCAATACGAACAGAAGCAGCAACAACAGCAGCAACTACAGCAGCAACATCAATACGAACAAAAGCAGCAACAAGAACAACAGCAGCAAAAACAGCAGCAACAACAGCAGCAACAACAGCAGCAAAAACAACAGCAACAGCAACGCAACAACAGCAACAACATCAATTCGAACAGAAGAAGCCACAAGAACAACAGCAGCAACATCAGTACGAACAGAAGCAGCAACAACTACAGCAGCAACATGAATACCAACAGAAGCAGCAACAACAACAACAGCAGCAAGAACAACAACAACAGCAGCAAAAACAGCAACAGCAACAACAACAACAGCAGTCCGCCCCCAAGCCCCCCCTGACGCTCAGCGACATCTTCAACAGCCTGGCCGAAGAAGAGTCCGCAGTGGCCACCAACTATCAACAGAATCAGGGACTAGATGCTCAGGGTAATCTGATGGAACCCATAGCTCCCTCCCGTCCCTCGCCATTTGCCATGCAACAACAGCAACAACAACAACAACCAGGAGTGCCCGCCAAATCCACCACCCGCCCATATCCCCAGGATGATAAAGTCATTTCAGGCAGCCAGGAGAACTATAGCAATGAATATGTGTCATATCAAGTGCAACAGCCGAATGTCATGCAATATCCCTCCGTGCCGGGACAAATTAATAATGTGGTCATCTCACCGGGTCAACAATCGGCCACATTTGTGCTGGGCAGTCAAGTGCAACAGGTGCAAGCGGGCACCAAATTTGGCACCGTTGAGAAGGAGCCACTGTTTGCCAAAGATAAGCCCGTACCGGTACAATACGGTCAGGTGATAAACGAAGATATAGCCCATATTAAGCGACCCACTAGCTACCAGCAACACAACTCAAACTTTCATCAGAATGGCCACATGGCTACTACACCAGCGGGCACCACGCTGCCTGTAGTGGGCAGCAGCTATCCAGAGTCACCACCAGAGGCGCCTTCTCCGTACCAACAACTGCCACTGATTGGTACCAAAAAGCCTGCATCAGTCAAACCCTTGACGGCAGCAACCAAGACCCCACCACCATTAACATCCTCAGCCTCCTCTCCTTCCCAGCCTCTTCATAATCAAAGTCCACAAGATACCAAAGAGCTATTGGTATCCACCAACATACGCTTTCCAGTTAATGAGGAGGAGTCCAGTGAACTCGCTTCTACGTCGGTCATTGCAGCTGGTCCACCAGCGGGACCACACATAAATGGTCATGCCCAGCCCTTGAGTTTACAACAAATACAAAATGCCAATCCTGTGGTCTTTCCCAAGCCTACGGATGAGGCGGCGGTGCAAATTCAACAGCACGAGGTTCTGAACCTTAACCAACCACAACATCAATTGGTAAGCCTTTTTTTTTATAAATTCCTGCGTTAACTAATTTAATTTATTCCAGCAGAATTTGCCACCCTCGCGAGACATGGAGCCACCACCACGCTTTCCCACCACCTCAATGCCCGTGCAACGTCCAGCGCATTTCTACAACGAGTTCAATCGCAAGCCGCAGTCTGGCCCAGGTCCCAGGCCCAGCATGAATTTGCCCAACATTTTGCCACAGTTCCGGCCAAATGCTAAGATATCCAATGGTCATCCTCCTGTATTGAAACAGGAACCGGGCAACATACGTCTGAAACGACCCTTTAATCCCTCTGTGCCGCCTCAATTTGCTCATCGTCGTCAGCCACTGCAGCAACAGAAACGCTATCCCATGAATCGCATCTCAGAGTATCCCATGGGACCAGCCAGTGTACAAGATGTGAACAGACGCATCTATCGACTGCCTAACTATGGTGGGCAGAATCTGCCTTATATGCCTGAACACATGTACGCTCGACGACCCGCGGTTGCAAACAGTCCTTTGCGTTCGGTCGATGGCTATCCAGCCGAGCGACATGCTCCTCTAACCGCCGAACCCTATAAGACCATTAATGCCGAAAGTTTGGCTGATTTTGAGGAGGAGGATTTGGTTATCAATGATCCACCCGAGCCGGTAACACCCAGCAAGGATCGTTTGAATGTGGAGGATACCAAATTGGAGCCAGTTGTTACTCTACAAATGTTGCAATCTCAAAAAAAGGCCGTAAGCTTGCCCGGAGATGATACAGGCGATGGTGAGATACAGGTAACCGCCGACAATGATGCCCAGGAGGCTGAGGTCAGCAAATTAAGTCAACAGCCTTATGTGGTATTCCCCTTGCAACAGCAGCAGGCTTCAGTAGAGAAGCCAGCCAGCGAGGCACCCTCTGCTCCAGCCGAGTATCAAAATACGCCCTTCTCGGTTATTAGAGAACAGCCGCAAGAGCCCATACTCAAGAATAAGAAACCGCAGTCGTTGCAACAGCAAACCAAGACACAACAAATGCCCAAGGAAAAGTTTCCCTATCCCATTGAGAAGCCAGATCCTTCTTTTACAGAGCTAAATGTGCCAGGTGTTTTGATAGCTCCACGCATTATCAATGGCGCCTTTGGCAGTGGCACCGAGGCACCCATTGCCATAGCCTACACTCCCACCGAACCGAATACGTATCGCCGACCAGCTGAACAGCAATTTTCTAGCATTAACCTGGCCACTCCGGTGATCAATGAAATACGCACTAAGGATACACAGACTGAGGAGGGTCTTACCAGCGACTTTGATTTGCGTGGTCAAAACTTTGAGAAGGACTTTATGGCTCCATTCTATCCCAGCGTGAGTTTGGGTGAAGCTGCCAGTGTGGCCCATCCTGTTTTAAATAACTGGAATATAGTGCCCTCGACCACAGATCAAGCGATTTATGAGAAGAACCATATCAATCGTGCTGATATTGAAGAGGGATCAGAAGAGTTGAACCCTGCC
The DNA here is from genome assembly GCA_018904225.1 of Lordiphosa mommai. Classification (NCBI taxonomy): domain Eukaryota; kingdom Metazoa; phylum Arthropoda; class Insecta; order Diptera; family Drosophilidae; genus Lordiphosa; species Lordiphosa mommai. Next base: position 72,950 of record JAEIFT010000421.1, on the reverse strand, counting down.
ACCGAACTAAGTTCGGACAAGACCGAGCTAGACAGTTTCCAGCCACAATTGCAGGGTGGCTTTAAGCCCATCTATCCGCCGGGCTACACTCAAGTGGAGCAAGCTGAAAAGCAACCCTTGGCCTTGCCATTGGTGGCTGCCAGCACGACCACCAAAATGCCCAGCACCTTAGCCCCAAGCACTAGCAGCAGTACTACTTCCTCCACCAGCACTACAAGCCAACCCCAGAGTACCACAAATGCCGCAGCTTTAACCACAGAATTAACCACCAAAGCTCCAGTGGCTGAAACTAAGCCCACCCAGCGTAAAAAGTCCACCTTTGAGACCAGCCTGGCTGCTCTACTTTTTGGCGACGAAAATGACTTTGAAGAGGATGGAGCACGCAAGGGTTCCAAAGATCCGGCACAAGTCCCGGCCGGGCCACGCAATGTGCCGCGCATGGGTCCACGAAGTCTGACCCTCAGCTAGATCCGAATTAGATTAGATGAATTTTAGTTTATATTATTTATTTGTGGTAATCTAGTTTTTGTTTTACAGCATAAGCTCATAAGTCCCCCTACTCCAACGTGCTCCTACAAACACCTTTGGACTTTTGCGAGTCTGATTTGAAATAGTTTTCTCATTGGACTCCCGAATCGTCGCAAAAGATATTTGAATTTACTATAACAAAAAAAAAAAAATACACAAAATAAAACAAAGCTTTTTGTATGCAAATCTACACAGTTGAAAATGGAAAACACCTACGAAAATATGTAATTATTGAATAGAGTTCTATGGAAATAAACATAATGATATGATAAACAAATTGGCAATGTATTATGGTTAAATGGGAAGACATTGGATAAACGTTGTTTACATTCATTCACATCAGCTTCATTTTTAGGCATCAGAAATATCAGATTATTACAATTGGGGCTAGAGTAAACTTCACCAAAGAAGCTCAAAAAAAAAAAATACACTCCTGGTCATAGGTTAGGTAAGACCAAGCAAACTTTTCTTTTAAATAAAATGCTTTTAGTATACTATGAGGGGAAATTTAACAAACCTTGCGGAAAGACAAATCTTAATTTTTCGACTGCTTTCCGACACCCGTTTTATACCCTGTAACCATATAAAATAGGTAGAAAGGGTATCTTAAAGTTCTGTAAAAGTATGTTACAGACAGAAGAGACAACTTTCAATCCTATAAAGTATAGATATTCTAAATCAGGGTCATCAGCAGAGTTCATATCCGTCTATATGAACATGTCGACCTCAGAGACTACAAGAGTTAGAGCCACCTGCTTTTCCATTCAAATATGATTATGCCATACGCAAATCAAGTTTGTTTCCAAGTTTAAAAATTTCGCGCTGAGGCCTTGAAGTTGGAGTTTCATCATATAGAAACAAACGATCACACAAGATACCCAATCAGCAAGGGAAAAAAACAAATAAAGTCCGGTCCAACCCGACTGTAATAAAATCAGTACCTGTAAAAGTTTGTGTATAACTACAAAATATTAAGTGCTGCCCATCACAATTGCGGCCTGTGATGCTCAGTGAAATATTTTGATTCGCTTATAACTGGACTATCGTTCATCTGATCGGAAAATGTAGTATGGAGGATCGATAAGTAATGATGATTTCTATATATGTTTAGAAGGTTCGAACAATATATTTAAAAAATTGTGGGAGATGTTAGGTTTTTTCAAATTGCGTGGGAAGAATAAGGTCTAGCTCTTACCATATCTGAGATCACTGACTTGGCTATATCGACTCGGCTGTTAATGCTCATCAAGACTATATGTCTTTTATTGGGTGGGAGATGTTTTCTTCTGGCTGTTACAACATTTGCACAAACTTATTATACTCTTTGTACCATTAGTACAGAGCGTCCGATATTTCTTAAAATAAAACAATAGAAAATTTAAAAATACGTTTTTTTTTTAAAGTCGAGATTTTATTTTAAAAAATCTGAAAAATTATAAGAACTCATTATAGGCTTTACCAACCACTTTATTTTACTATTTTTCTAATATCTTTCTTCCTCTTCTTTGGCCCCATATATTTATATTACAACAACAAAAAAATTAAAAAAATTTAAACCATGATAATAATTTACCAATGGATAAGGTTCAGAAATTTGAGGTTCAATGTTTTTGTGCTAAGGTTTTGATTCGAACCTTGGTTGGTACCAAGTTTTAGCAAATTTCGATAAAAAAGCAATTAATTTGCTAAAAATATTTCGAATTTCTGTATTTAGAGCACATAGAGTTCGTGATTCATTCGGGAGCGAAATTCATCGCCAACCTTTAAGGGACCATAAATCATTCTAAAAATCTTTCTCTTGAAAACGCACATTGCAACCTCATCCGCTGCTGTTTATGTCCATGCTTTTTCGCCGTATTGCAGGACTGGTACGATAAGCGACTTCTATATCACTTATTCGTTATTCGAGAGCAGGCTCTTGAAGGTTTGCAAGAGTAATTTTTCTTCGAGGCTGATGTTGTCGCAGGTTATTTTTGATCCTAGCTAGACGAAATACTTTACAACCTTAAAGTTGTAGTCTTCTATTCCACTCTACGAGCTTGGCTAACAAATACTTCGTTTTGTCCTCGTTCACCGTTAGGCCCATCAGTTTTGACTGCTTCTCAATCTCTGAAAACGATCTACTTACCGCCCGTTTGTTTTTGCCGATAAAATATTTTTATTTCTGGGAATTCGGCTACAACTTTTAGTGCTATTTTTGTTACCGCAGTTAATCGATCAAAAATTAATGAATTGATCTAAAAACCATAATTCGAAGCCTATTCTTTCATTTCTTTGAATTATTTCACATAAAAAACCCTAATAAAGGCAGATCCTTCCTACGCAGCTGTATTTCTCTAATAAGTGTAAAATGGAAAAATATTAAAATAAAGAATCCCCTCAACGAAAGTTTTAAAAGCTTCAGCATTCCAAATTTGTGTTGCATACTTTTAGGCTGGCAGATTTATGTTCATTTTGATGTCAGGCAAATGTGGAATGGCAAAGAACTACATAAGAGATATACGATAATATTTAACTGTATTTTATTACTTGAGTACATTTCAGTTTGACAGTTTTACAAAATCCGTTTTCACGTTATTCTTTTCGGTTTATTACATATTGTTGCTTCCGTTTTAATCGATGTGTGTTTTTGGGATGGATTTGGATTTTAGATCGATATGAAATAGATGCATAATTTTCTTAAACATGTGTATTTATAATTGGCAACCAGAAACGAATTTAAAATTCATGCTCTTTAAATGTTTTTTGGCCTTAAATGGAAACCATTTAACAGAGTGCTAAGCTGCTTCAAATTGGACGACTTGAATTTGTTAATACATTTTTCACAAACATCATATAGGTATTGTATTTACATGTTGTTGTTAAAGTAAATGTGCATTGAATAGATATATATTTGTTCTAACATTATAATATATATATATATAAGCCAATTTATAAATGATTTTGGCTCAGTCTTGGCTTTGCCTTTAGCAAATATGTTGCAAATATGTAATTGAAAGTCCATCAACGAACCAGAAAACTGAAAAGTAAAAAGTAAAAACCAAAATGATTACCATCCATTTTTGATTATATATATAGAATAAGGTATTTATTTTAGAATGCAGATATAACCACACGCTTTGAACATAAGAAACTAAAAAGTAAGTAAACTGAATTCATACGCTTTTATACAGTTTCCAATGGATATTATATATAGGTATATATATATAACTTAGGCTACGAATTCTACTTACAACTAAAATATTAATGTATTGCAATATGCCTGCTTCTTTTGTGTAGATTTGGATGTATGTATTTCTATATATATATGTATAATATTTGTGTAAACATGATGATTGATTTTTTTATACAGCATTTTTTGAACAAAAAAAAAATAAAATAAATATTAGATAGATACAGTTAATTAAATATAAATAATTGTATAGAACAGCTATGCCATTTCGTAGGAGTATACCGACACAGCGATAGTTAATAAATACTTGCTCTTGAATTTTTATGTGAATATATCAACTAATATTAGCAAATGTAAATTTGAAGGACTAGGAACCAGTACAGCTGAATAGAGGGGGGCCAACCAATTGAACTGAAGTTTTGGCTTAAAAAGGGGGTATACAAAAAACCTAAAATTTATTCAAACTGATTTTATGATTCTATTGCTGCTTTTTCTTGTCGAAAATGGGCAGCTTGGATTTGACCGCACCCTCGCACACCATCATACGCTGCTGAGCCGGCTTCTTGTCCAGATCAAAGCATAGGGTGTCCGCAGCATTCAAATGCCGCTTGAAGTCGGAATAACGCCGCGGCTCATACGAGAGGTAGTTGGAGCCCAGTGCCGAGGCCGCCACAGCAGCAGCCACCGTGCCATTGCCATTTCGATGATGCAAATGCATTGAGGGTGGCGTTGAATCCTGCCGCTTGCGCTCAAAATACTCCACAATCTTGGCTATCTGGGCGGAGCGTGTACTGGGCAAAGCGCTAAATGAACGTTCATCCCATAGCAGCGAATCGGAACCAGCCAGGCTACTTATATCATCCGAACTGTCGGTGTATATTGAAGAGGTGCGATTTTTACAGTACAGCAATTGATTGGTGGCAAATGGACTGCGCTGCAACAAAGTGTGTATCTCCGAGTCCAGGGCCAGACGATTGATAAGACCCGCAGTGGCGGCCATTTGGGTATCACTGACATTGCCACTGAGCAAGGCATGGTGACAGGTGTAGCGACGTTGATGTGGTCGTGGTGCCACAATTTCAGCATCCAAATCATCCATCGAATCTAGAGCAGTTGAGGACGAGGTGTTGCCATCTATAAGCAGCACAGATGACGAGGTTGAGGAGGCATCATTTAGACGTGGCTGCTGCTGCTGTTGAGCAGCCACCGCTGCTGCGGTTACCACCGCATTTGAAGTGGAGGTGGCATAATAACAGCAACGACACAGACTCGCCAGTTTATCACTGCAGCAAAGGAAGAAGAGGAGATTAATGTAAAGACGACTCAACCATTATCCAGGCCAACTTACTTGAGTTCACTGTTAGCTCCGCCAGCTGCTCCTGTGTCGTGCATTAGCTGCGTCTTCAATTGCTCATAGCAACAGGTGGCATTATTACTGCTGGCCACGCCGCCGCAACCAAACCCCAATGAGCCCAGCTGCCGGCTATAACTGTTTTGTGTTATGGCCGCATCGGACTCCTCATTAAAGCAGGAAAAGAAACCACTTTCAATGGAATCTCGACGTGTTAGATTTGCTTTCAGCGGCAGCTGTTCAATGGAGTTTTTCAGTTCATTTTTTAGCTCATCCATTTCCAGATCGGTGCAGGAGGATACTGAAGCGGGGGTGTCAGCCAAACGTGTGGGAGCCGACACACTGCTGCAGCTGGGTAGTTCTTGGGATTTTTGGCTAGCGCCTTCAGCCAAATCTTCGCAGGACTGGGACTGGGACTGATCAACAGCCACCGTGGAGGCCGTCAGTGTTATGGTGGAGGCACTGGCCTTTAAGAGCGTGCAAGTCTCGCCGGCTGCTGCTTCACTGGTGTTGCTTTTCATGCTGGTGCCGCTGTTGCCTCGAAATAAGGGATGTGTATACAAGGAGTTGGCCCTATATTTGCGTGCCGCTGGCACAGTGGAAGGGCGCACGGCGCTGTCATCACTGCTAGACTCGGCATCGGCACAATTGCCGCCACCATCGGGATCCTCATTCTCGGAATTGCATTCATCGCAGTCATCCTCATCGGTGGTGGCGGGCACTGCATTGCTTACACGTGGCGGCAGCTTCAGTTCGATGGCGCTGTACTTGCGCGTTAGTTGTGGCGAAACGGGCAGGCTCTTTGGTTCTGCGGCTCCTCCTTCGCCACCCTGAGCCGCTGCCTTGCCTTGCATGGCCACCAGCTCCTTGAAGAATGGAGCCGACATCTCAAAGCAAGAGCTAAACAGATCACCCACTCCAGCTGCATAGGATTTGGGATTGGCACCCAATATTTTTTTGACTCCTCGCAACTGAGCTAGAGCCGTAAATGGATTGGGTTTGGTGCCATTGTGATCTTTGGTGGTAGCGGGTTTATACTGTGGATCCTTGAGGCACATGGTCTCGCCCACTTTGCGCAATGTAAGCACCGGCGGCGGCTCGGGTTTAGCCAATGCAGGTGGCAATACCGCATCCATTTGTCGTGGTGGTGTGGGTGAGTGGGTGGACGAACGTTGTCGTTGCATCTGATGACAGCGTGCCTTGTCACTGGGTGATGTGTGCAATGGAAAGTGTATGATGTTCTCGCTCAGCGAGCGACGATGCAATAGAATTTCAGCCTCCAGCTTTTGGGTGGCACGACGTACGCGGGATTTCAAAACGCGATCGTCGAATTCATTGCTGCCTGCGGAGCCATTGGGCGTGCCCGGTAGGGCAGCCGAGGCGGATCTAGTGCTGGTGATGTTGTGATTATTGGGAAACCAAAATCCATTCTCATCCACTTCGCGCAAATGACGGGGAGTCAACATGCCCGCTGGAGCCGTACAAATTGTGGCCACAGTGGGAGCTGAGGTGGCATTTTCCGTATCACTGCCGCCTGGTGAGGAAGAATTGATCAATTCCAGGGAGCTTAAGGGACTGTTGCTGGTGGATTCATGTTCATATTTCTCCAGCAGCAGAGCCAACTTCTTGACCGCATCATGGAAAGTGGGTCGACTTTTGGCATCGTACTGTAAGTGGGGTAAGGAAATAAATAAATTTATTTTTTTTTTTTTTTAACCCTGAAAGGTCATCGTTCGTCAATTCTACGACCGAATTGCATGTACATCAAACGTACATCAAATTAACAATGATCTTCCAGGGTTAAATTTTTTTTTTTTTATTTTTAATTTTTTTTATTTTTTTATTTTTATTTTTATTTTTTTTTATTTTATTTTTTTTTTATTTTTTTTTATATTTTTAATAAATTTATTTTTTTTTTTAACCTAAAGGTTTTATTTTTATCATTTATTTTAGGTTACATTTTTTTTTTATTTTATTTTAATTTTTTTTTATTTATCTTTTTTTTTTTATTTTTATATTTTTTTTTTTTATTTTTATTTTTTTTAAATTTTTTTTTTTTTTTTTTTAAAAAAAAATTTTTTTTTTTTATTTTTATTTTTATTTTTTTATTTTTTATTTTTTTTTTTTTTTTTTTTTTTTTACTTACCAGACAGCAGTAAAATGCAAATCTTAGAAACACGGGCGGCGTATCCATGGGACACAGTTCAACAAATACCAAATAATCCAAACCGAATGACTGTGTACGCGGCATCATATCCGGATCGGCTTCAATACGTGCTATAATCTCACACTGGATGATGCCAAAGGAGAAGACATCGCTGGTCTGATCGTACCAAAGGCCCTTCAGGCACTCGGGGCTAACCCAATAGGGTGAGCCAACAGTCTCCAAACGTGATTTCCCGCTGCAAAAAAGCTGATTAAGGCCACAAAATTCCACACAGAAAACTTGACTTACGATTTGACGGGTATTTTTGCAGCTAAACCAAAATCACCCACGACGGCTTCAAATTGATCATTGGCCAGATTGCGAATTAGAACGTTCTGTAAAAATATAAAGTAAGCAACTAAAATCATCATATTAACAACTTTTGCCTACCTTGCTCGTCAGATCCCTATGAAAGATGCCGGCATCGTGCACATAGGCCATGCCACGCGCTATACCCAGCGCCAGTCTTATTTTCTGTGTGGCGCTTAGCACCACCTCCTTATTGGCCAGCAGCTGCTCCAGCGAGCCGCCATTTATGTACTCGGTCAGAGCGTGCAATTGGCCCTCATGCACACAGACACCCATAAAGCTGCAAAAAGAAAAAAGAAGAATTAGATATTATTTACTGCATAGAAAAATTTGGGTGGCACAAATAAGTTTCGCTTTCAGACAGCTTGACGGGCGCCACTGCATTGGCATTGTTAACTTTAGATTGTTGAATGCCCGTCGACATGCAAAAGTTAGCCCAAGTTTTTGCTTCAGTGTTTGCCGACTGTACTGAAATGGTAATTTGATTCCCTTGATGCACCCACAGCACGCAATAAAAAGTGAAAGTTTTCTTTAAAGCAATGTGGAGAAGGAATCAAATTGTTTACTACTTCCTTTTAAGCAGGAATGAGGTAAGCTTAGAAAAGGTCAGCTACAGTTAGATGACGACATTCAAATGTGTATGGGGTACTCTTTAATCTACGGTATGGTTCTGGTCCCACTTGGCATCATATATCATTTATGTTTTAAAACTGAGGGATTGATTGCAAGCAGATGGACAATAATATATAATCTTAGGGGTGGCAGACGCTTTCACCTTAGCCCGGCAAGTAAAATCTCATAGAAAGGGAAATAAGAACGTTGACCCACGATGAACAAGCTCGCTTTGACTCGCTGACAACGAGCTATAAGCCAAAACTAGCCTTTATACGCAACGAGCTTGTTAATGGAAATACTCGCAATACTAATACTAGAGCTTTTTGTGTGGGGGCATAAAGCTTTTGATCAATAAGCTTGCTCGTATTGCATTTTGAGAAAGGCTGAGCGAAGAATCTAAGCATGAACAGAACTTTCTAAATTCAGTAATCCCTCAAACCTAAATCAAAAGTACACTCAAATAAAAATGTCATCCTATATTAAGGTATAATCGTTTTGTTCTCAAAATTGTAACAACATTTTGGTCTTTTTTTATTGCATCAATAATAAATCAATTATAAACTAAATAACAAAAGAGTAAGAGTAAATAACAATTAAATAGAAGTATCCAGAAAGAAGTTATTTCAAGTCGCATTAAGGGGGTCTTCTACCTTTGAACAGTGTTTTATGAGTGTTTTTCAAAAAAAATTCTGGCTCCAATGGGTACGTAAATAAGCAGAATTTTATATTTTGGAGTGAATATCAGCCAGAAGCATTGCAAGAGCTACCAATGCATCCAGAAAAAGTCACAGTTTGGTGTGGTTTATGGGCTGGTGGCATCATTGGACCGTACTTCTTTAAAGATGATGCGAATCGTAACGTAACTGTGATTGGTGAGCGCTACCGTGAGATGATATCCAACTTTTTTTTGCCCAAAATGCAAGAGCTTGACTTGCATGACATGTGGTTTCAACAAGACGGTGCCACATCCCACACAGCACGCGCAACAATGGACTTATTGAGAGGCGAGTTCGGTGAACATTTTATTTCACGTTCGGGACCGGTCAATTGGCCGCCTAGATCGTGCGATTTAACGCCTTTAGACTATTTTTGTGGGGCTATGTTAAAGCTCATGTCTATACAGACAAGCCCGCTTCAATTGACTCATTGGAAGACAACATTGAAGCATTTATTCGTGAGATACCGGCCGAAATGTTGGAAAGAGTATGCCAAAATTGGACTAAGCGGATGGACCTTTTGAGGCGCAGTCACGGTAAACATTTGCATGAAATAATCTTCAAACAATAAATTATATGGACCGTACTATCGATTCAAATAAAGATTTCATGCATTTTTCTGAATTTTATGTTTTTTTTTTTTTGAAAAACTTTCCTATAGCTCTTAAAAAATCACCCTTTAGAACTAAATTTTTACCAGTTTACTTGGCGAAGCTACATACAGGGTTGCCCGAGTGCGTTGAAGAGTGGGGTGGCGGGTTGAATAGCGGGGTGTGTAATAAAGAAAACAAGAAAACTCAAATTTTCATTTCCATGGAGGACCAACTAAGTCCGTATTTACGTGAAATTAGGAGATTCAAGAAGTGCTCTGCGAAGTGTTGGTGGGCGTGTGGGGTTGCCGTTTCAAATGAGGATGCTGTTAGGAGCGTTTGTGGTGGTGCTCTGAACGTGGGGTTTTCGGGGCGTCGTCGTGGGTGTGTGTGGTGGTGTGGGGTGTGCTGTCGTGGGTTAAGTCGGAGAGTGGCCTCTGGGTAAATGCGAACGAGAAAAGCTGCAAATTTGTATAGGTAAACAAATCTATTGGAACAAATTAATGATTAAGATTAACGAAATTTATTTTCTTGATTATCAATGGGCAACTAGAGTTAATACAAATTAATACAAAATTTACGTCTTCTGCCTGTAAATAAATAAAATTCTATGATGAACCAAATAGCCTCTTCACAGTTCAATGCTGAACCTTGAATTAAATGACAGATTCAAACCGCCGGATCGAAGCTTCTGCGGAATTTTGAAGGTTTGTAGCTTTACTTTTGGAGAATACATTATCTAAGCAGGGTGGCGAATTGACCTAACCAGGATATGATATCAAGAATGTTTATAAATACACACATATGTGTATGTACTCCTCAACTATTGGCGCATGTGATTAAAGTCCCGTGCAGGTGTTCAATAAATTGTCCAAATATATTATCAATTCGATAACCATTTTTTTTTATTTTGCTTTGAATTTGACTCTTTTTATGTTTTTTTTGTTTTTTTTTTAAATAATCAGCCAAGTTGTGCTTATCTCGGGCACATGCTCCATGTACCTTCTTCTATCGCTTCGCCTCACTCTGCATGCCAAATTTTCAATTTCGCGTGTGTCCAGATAAGCTTAATCAAAAACCAAATGGAATGGGCTAAATAAAAGTCATGCCTCATGGCCTAAAATAGGTGAGAGAGAGAGAGAAGTTTATTTATATTTAACTGCCAAAATCACAAATGACACTTAAATAAATTAAATTAACGCTGGAAGGTTAACCTCAAAGCATAAAATCCTTAATAAATTTAGCAAACTGTAATTGTATTCGACACGCAACGTAATACAAAACCTGTCCACCTTGTCAGGCTGTCAATATGGTTGCCGCGCCATCAGGTCTAGGGTGTGTGTTTATATACATACCACACCCGGTTTGTTCCACCCACCCAACCACAATATCACACATTTTCATATGGGGGGTTGGTTAAAACAAATGAAACCACCTGTTGCCTGGCGTTTTATGCAAAGTTTATTGACATTGCGTGCAAGGAGGTGCTAGAGCTATCATCAATGTCTGGCCATTAACGGCAGGTTCCCATTCAAAACTTAATTGAAATCTGTCGGCCAGAGATTATGATGTGCACTCGCTTCTTTGGAAAGGGTCAGAACAATACAAAAACTGAGTTATTGAAATGTCTAGGAAAATAAAAGGGCATGACCTTTTCAAGATTCAGATAAATGCAGTGCGAGTGTGTGGCAGACACATGTCAGCCATAATGACGCGCCCTTCAGACGGGTCTCTGGCTGGTGAAGGAGGGGACGGGGTTGAGAAATGAAGTTATCACAAGACAAAACTTCCAGGTGTTGACAGACAAGCCGACTCTGACTGACAGCCTGAGGGTGTCTGGGTATCCCGGGCACACCTTTTAACGCGGGATTCAATGTAGTTCGTGACCATTTGCATGGCAATCTGAACGGATTTACGGTTCTAATTCAATTTAGTAACCATTGCGGCTTTCCATTTGGATTACAGCTTGTGTGTGTGTGTGGGAAAGGGTCTACATTTGCCAGATTAATCAGCCATTTGATTGTATCAAAAACAACTAATTTTAATTTGCACTCACCATAAAAATCAACTTAACACAAAAATAAACAAACAAACAAACAAAAAATGAAAGTGGCTACCGTCGTTCAGCAGGTTCGACGATTGCACGCAAAGAGCAATTTGTTAATTGGGCAATTAATTTATTTCGCATTAATCAGCAAGGGTGCACCACAAGTTGTATTTTCAGAGATTAATTATCAAACGTCTTTCGTGGGCGTCATTTGTGGTTCATTAACCCACCAGCCTAACTACGTATGCACGTACGTACGTACGTACGTATGAGCGAAAAAGGTGTCTGGGGGAAACACTTTGATGCAGCAGGAAATGAATAGACGAACCTAAGCATTTGCCCACTTCAGTGTCAGCCAGAGCCTTGCCAACTTGCCTAAGGCTCAAGCAGGAAGAAGTGAGAACTACTCAAGCGGCTATAAACCCTTTGAAGACAATTTCATTGTTGTTACGTGGGTAGTCCTTAAAGTTGAAAAAAACATACATTAGCTATGGTTGAAAATTCTTCCTTATAAAGTTTAAGTCAACGTTGGAAAGAGCCTTAATTTACTTCTTTGTTTACAGCAGTTAAATACTAACTATTAAGACAAACATTGCTGAGATGAACACTTCAGAACTGTGTCCAAAGTTAGGCTGAGTTTTCATTGTTCGAGGCATGGGACATGATGATCTAGTAAGCTTTCATGTTGTATTGTTTTAAATGTCAAATGACAAGCTATTCACAATGAAGAAGACAACAGAAGGGCCTACTAGATTGTCATGTCTCATACGTCGAACAGTGTAAACCCTGTAAACTCGGAATAAAATAAACGAGAAGGCAAAGCTAACTTCAACTTTGCCGAAGTTTTAATACACTTGCAAAAGTTCACTCTAACTGATTTAACCGTAAGAATATATATAGGATATAGATATCAGATATTTATAAATTTAAAATCATTAGGAGTCCAAATTTAATCACTCTCTACCATAAAAAAATCTTTTCTAAGTAAAACACATTTTCCGACCGATCGTTCCTATGACAGCTATAAAATATAGTCATCCTATCTTAACCAAATTTTGTAGAACTGTTTAAAAGCATATATTATTCATAATTCCTAAGATCAAGAACGTAATCATGGATAACCATGAAGTTTTTCTCATAAAGACTTATTTTACGACCGATCGTTCCTATGACAGCTATAAGATATGGTCACCCGATTTGGACCAACTTTTGCAGAATTGTGTGAAAGCACATAATATTCATAACAGCTGATTTTACGAACGATATCATTGAAAACAAAAAAGATTTTCTCACTAAGACCTATTTTCCGACCGATCGTTCCTATGACAGCTATAAGATATAGTTATCCGATTTATACCAACTTTAGCAGAACTGTGTGAAAGCATATAATATTCATAAATGCTAATTTTAACAACGGTTTCATTAAAAATAAAAGTTTTTCTCACTAGAACCAATTTTTCCACCGATCGTTCCTATGACAGCTCTAAGATATAGTCATCCGATTTCGACCAACTTTTGCAGAATTGTGTGAATGCACATAATATTCATAATTGCTGAGTTTAGGAACTGTATAAATAAAAATACATTTTTCTCACTAATACCTTTTTCTTCGACCGATCGATTCTGTGAAAGCTATAAGATTTAGTCATCCGATCAGGCCGGTACCGACATATAAGTTGCGTGCAGTAAAAAATAAGACTCTGCAAAATTTCGGATGAATAGCTTTTAAGCTGAGGAATAGTTCGCATAGAAACAGACGAACGGTCGGATGGACAGACGGAAATGAACTCAGCTCGTCGTCCTGATCAAGAATATATATAGTTTATGGGGTAAATATTTCTATGCGTTGTAAACTTCTGGGCAAAATAAAAATATACACCTATTTTGAGACCGATCGGTCGTCCGATTATGACCAAACTTGACAGTATTATATGGTAGAGTTGGAATATCTAGTTAATTTCAATGACCTAGTTCATTAGTTAATTTTTTGATGAACTATTCACTTTCGAGATATAGTTCGTTTTATGAACTATAGTTAATTTTTTGATGAACTATTCACTTTTGAACTATAGTTTATTTTAATAAAATGAAATAAAAACTAACTATATTTCAAAAAATACTGAGACCTAGTTCATTAGTTCATTTAAATGAATAGTTCATTCGAACTAGTTCATGAAAATCGGCTCAACTCTATTATTTGGATGTAAATTAATTTACTGAATGAAAAGTTTGAAGACTTTCTAGGAATTGCACTAGGTCATTAATCCGGCCACTGAGTTCAGTAGTACTTTATATGGCTAAAAAAAAATAAACGTCATGAAATCCTATGCCCTGTCTAAAAAGCATTTAAGCGAAGTCATATTTTCACTACCAGCTCTTCCAATACTGATTCAGTACAGAGCCAAACTGAAGGATATTTTGAGGAACTCGAATGATAAACTTCGATCCTAATGATAAACTTCGGTCCCTAATGAACGACCACAAAATTTAATCAAATTGGGTACTGCGGTCTTCTATCATGTTTGATATCTTTTAGAATTCATAAAAATTAGAAATTCCCAACAATTTTGGGGTTGAAGGAGGAATTTAAAATATTTTTTTCCTGGCCAAAGGCCAAGGTGATATTTGAAGTTTTTTAAGAATCAGTATTCGAGAACCGTTATTTTTGAAACCGAAAAGAATCGAAACTTTAGATACTGACTTGACTTTTGTATACCCATACCGACCGAATACCGAAATAAATTAGTTGTTAAGTTGAGAGTATATTGGTGTGCGATTATAATGCGACGCAAAGCGGCTCTGACCTACTTCATTGAACGGTAGCCAGCGATTGATTGGTTTTTAAATTTTTTTAATCTCTTTACTGTGAATTGGCGAATGGGGGAGAAACTCTGAACTAGAACATAACCAAAGCTTTTTAATGAAACATAAGTTCCGGTACATACAAAAATCGAAATATGTTTCAATTAGATTCCCTGTTTTAAACAGTACCTTGATAACTGCCCTCGTTCTACGCTGAGATTTCTCTCTCTCAATTTCAAAGGTGCCTTTTTATGGCAACTGCAAACACAATCACAGATTTAATGTATAGAATTGTATTTTAGCCGGGTGTTTTGCAGGCTGGCTTCTTAGAGTTTTCACTGGAAACGAGATGGGCCATGCAAACCATAAATTGACACGTTTGCACGTTTCGCTCTCCAACTCTCCAGCCGGAGCTAGCTAATGCCCGCCGCTTAATGAAATGCAAACTCCCGCTGTAAATTCTTCGGCTTGTGTGTTGCAATGCCCAAACAGCATTCAATTACAGTTTAGCGGAAAAATCGAACTGGAGCATAAAAGCATTTGGCGCTTAATTGAAAAATATTACCACAACATTGCACGATCTGTGGCGGGGTCAATAAAAGGTTGACAACAAAAGCAAACAAACAACAAACCCCCAAAAAAAATCCCAAAAATGACAGTGGCCAGGGAGGGGCGTGCCAGGAGGCGTTATAAATACGCTTAAACGTTGAAAATCGCCCACCAACTGCAATTACCATTCATTCGACAATTGCAGCGGCAACAGCAGCCGCATTTCGAAATGAAATGATTGAATTTGGTTTTCAATTAGAAAAATATGCAAAACGTGAGGCGAAAATTATGCAGATTGCAACAGACAGATTTGTGGCAGTTGCCTGCCTGCCTGGCTGGCTGCTACTGCTACTTCCTTTTTGTCTCAGTCTGGGTGACCGATTTCCCAAAAAGAAAGCTCTGCTCTGCTCTGGCCTGGTCATTCATTGCAGGCCATGATGTATTGCATAAATTTGAATATCTAATGGTTGGTGTTTTGTTGTGCAAAATTGATTGAAGTGTATTGAAATTGATTGAAAGTCGATGACATAATTTTTCGTAGTTTTCGCTGGCACAGCAAAAGAAAAACAAAGGCAAAACGCAAATTGGAAGTGAATGTGGCGTTGGGTGAGATATTTTTATATGCGTTGGCCATATAATGGCTTTATTTCATACGGAAGTTGGAAACACCCCAGAGCTCTAGCTTAGTTTGCAACTATGTAGGCCTCAACTTGCCGCATAGAAAGTTGTTAAGCTTAACTAAAATATGTGCGCTGTTTAATTGCTGTCCAAACTTGTTATACTCTGAAAGCAATGCAGTTCATTAAATATTGTTGCCATATGGCTCATTGTTTACCCCCATCTCTTAATCCACACACAATGTAACTCTGTCTGTAAGTTCAATGACTGGCAATTTGCGTTGAGGACAACACACAGACATAAAGCATTACCAAAATAAAGAAAATGTACATGCCCCGATTTTGGGTCATTGAGTTTGGCTTGCCAACTATAAGTTTTGGCACTCACCGAACCCCCCGAACCCCACGAAATGAATGCCTGGAGTATATTTACATGTACGTATGTACAATGTATGCTTAAATTAATAATTTTGTATGAGTGCGCAAAGCTAAATATAAATTTCCATACATATTCTTGATCTAAACATAGCACAGCAAAATGTAAACCAAATAAAACTAGAAGGCCAAACTAAGCAAGTGTGTAGCGAAACTTGTGTACCCTTTTTTAAATCAATTAAGTTGATTTGATTTATGTCTGTTTTATTGATAACTATAGCTAGCTATATACCCGGCGTCGCTCGGGTCTCACAAATGGTCTTGACATTTTTTGATGTGAAACATCTTTAATTTCGGTACTGAAGATTTTTTGGTGGGGGTAAAATTCCATTTTAAAATAACGCATAACGCTCACAGGGACTCAGCATACACTCCAAGCAATCGCCTGGCCAATTGTGGCTTTTAAATTAAACTTAGTAGTATAGTTCTCAGCCAGTTGAAAAAGTGGAAAACTGTGTTGAAAAACAGTGCGAAAAACAGTGCGAAAAACAATGCAAAAAACAATGTTTGAAAACAGAGTAGAAAATAGTGTTGAAAACAGTGTAATAACAATGCTAAAAAACAAATAATGATGAAAACAGTGTTGGGAAACAGTTTGCAACACTATTTTCCAACACAGGTACAGGTTCATTCGATGATGTTGATCATACCCGGAAGTCTAGCACCGGGTTTTCAACATTGTTTTAACACTGTCTTCCAACACTGTATTTAATACGGGTTTTAACATTAAATTTCAACAGTTTTCGAACACTGTTTTAACATTCTTTTCGAAATCTGTTATTCAACACTGTTTTCGCACCCTGTTTTATAATACTATTTTCCAACACTATTTTATAATATTGTATTCTAACACTGTTTTTCAACATTGTTTCCCAGCTCTGTTTTCCAAGCAATCGCCTGCCCAACCGTGACATTTCTTACGGTATATAAGCTCTTTTCAGTTAGGACGTTTCACATCAAAGCCTAGTGAGTGTTAACCACACTCACACTTTTTTAAAAAAAAATTCTAAAATATTTTTCATACCGTTATGAAAGAGTTTATAGTTCAGTTTAAGACGGGTGGGCAGCGCTTTCCTCATTTGAACTGTTCGGTTTTGGAAACGAGTAACATGTTTATTTCCATATTTTTTGATTGCTTAAATAATTTCTAAGATATAAAACTGAACAATTTTTTAATCAGTTCAAACTTTTTCGGGACAGGTTAAGAACCAGAAAAAAAATCTATTATCATCTTAACAATCTACTCACCATATTCATTGCCTAAACAGTTTTCGGAATATGGCTCTGAACCAGTTTTGAACCGCTTTCAAACATATTCGGGGGGTGACACGTAAATCTCTAAAGGTTTTGAAATCTTCTCTCTACCACAGAACTTCTAGAGATTTTAAATTCTTATTAGAAAGTCTAATTTGAATGTTTTCTTATCAGATTACGGTCTAACTACAATAATAAGTTTGCGTCTTTCGTCTTTTAAAAAAAAATTTCCAACTTGATTGGATTTCTCCTAATTTGGGCCTTAGGAATCGAACTGCATCATTACTTTTTTGAAAATGTTCAAATTTGAAAATTTGTTTCCGCCTTGGCAACCCTAAATACATTTATTGTGTCAATGCTAACTGAGGTGGGTTCCCGTATTCGCTTTAGTCGGTTTGCGTATTGGATTTGGTTGATTTGGCAAAATCTCTCGGAATGCAGTTGGAATTTGGTTGGAAGAGATTTGTGTGGCATTGCCGATTAAAATCCCTAGTAAATCATAACAAAAAATTTATATTTCGATGATACATAATGAGATTTTTAAGTTTTTTAATGGCATTTGCTAAGTTGTTAGGTTTAGGCATAAATATTGCTGATGATCGAACTTCAAGCATTGGGCGACCTTCAGATAAAAAAAAACCTTTTCAATGATATGGTCTCGATGTTTATAAATTGTGGAGAAGTTTTTCACCTTAAGTCCATTTTTATCACCAACCTACCTACCTATCAGCTTTCCTTATCTATTATGTCGTAAAGCGTTTTACCATGTTGTTCTCCTAAAGTGTTAATACTTTTAGCCCAGTGGTATTTAACATACTTATGCGGTAGTCTGTTTTCGTCATAGTCAAATAATGCTTTCTGTATTTTTTCGTAAATATTTTGTTACTTTATGAGAAAGTCCAGGGTCTTTTATGGGGTGTTTTTTTTGGCAGTTTGGGTATCTGTTTTAAAAAGTTTGTTAGTAGTTCAAGTATTCAAGTTTTAAAGTGTCTCGGTGTGCCTCGATCGTGATTCGAGCGTGTTACAGTTAAATATCGTGAATATAAGTCGTGCAGTATTCGCGAAAATTTGTTTCTATTATATTTGATTAAAAACATTATTCCTAAACTGATTGCTATCATACAAAAGTCGCATTGTAACAATGAAACCCATGATAGAATAAGGGTCTCTCCACGCCATTTCAGGGGAGGTTGGATCGTGCATGAATCGTGCGTGAGGCAAATCGCTCAACAAATTGTGTGCGTGAATCGTGCGTTAAGAGATTTTTATTTCGTGAATCGTGCGTTACGTGAAGAAAAAATCACTCACGCGCTGACCTTTATTTTAAAGTAACAAGGTCAGTGATGCACACTATTTGTGGACCAAGCGAAATATCGAAAATATCGATAATTTATGTTAACCTTGAGTATTCTATGTTAAATTTATCGGATGTACTCGGTTTGTTAGGGGTGAATACCAACATCACAAACGGATGCCCAGCACTAATCCCGATATTCAAGTCTCTGAGTACTTAGCAAAAATTGTAAATATACTGTTTATACCTTATAAAGTCGTCAATGTTTCCTTTTGCACTTTGCAAAAAAATATAAATATAAAACAAATATTGTAAACACAAAACCACTTTGATGCAAACCAGCTAAATATGAAAGAGAGCTGCTGCTGCTGCTGTTTATGGCAAGCAACCTGATCATAAGACCAAAAAATCAAATACCACAAAACAAGCAGCTCCTACCCTCCTACATGAAATTGTGTGCGACACTTTACCAGACCTGGTTGATCATCAATCACAAATTAACCCAATTTAGCCAGGCAGTACGGTGTGTGTGTGTGTGTAGCATCTATGGCACACGGCAGCTTCAATTACAGATAGTAGCGACATGAGACAATCGTCTATGAATGTCTATACACACGTCGATTGACGAACAAAGTTGGCAGTAAGCAAACATGAAATGTTGCACTGATAAAATTGTAGCAGCCAAGAAGTCAACCAACCAGCCTTGCAGCCACATCCATTAAGCAATAAAAAGAAATGTCTATATGGCCGCAATCATGACACGCTCTCTTTTTTCAGTTTGTGTTGTTTTGCAGCTCGTCAGAGGCCGCCTATCAAAATCAGTTGTGTGTATAACTGTACACAGAAAAATTAAGGAACTACTTTTTAGTCTTGTCTTCATTTCTAATTCAGTATGGACACTAAATTCTCAATTGAATGCTTCATTAATGATAATTGCATTTTCAAATTGCCCAAAATTGCTGTGTAAAATCAGCATTTAATTTGCTTAAATCTGTTAGAGCACAAAAACAGTATGCGGCAGCCACTGTGCGCATTTATTTCAAGGCTAGGCAAATTATTGGCAAGCATTTGAGAAAAGATGAGGGGGCGGGGGGATAGGAAAGCGCCAACGCTTAGTGCACAAATCATAAAGCCAGGGCAAATAATGATGGTGGTGGTGGTGGTAGTCGAGACAATATTGCAGCGACCAAAGACGCCAGCATGCCTGAGTACATACATACATACTTGAAGTTTGCCAAGTTGACAAAAACAAAATTAAGTACCGACCTTCTCATTCTTTGGTCTGGTGTAGGACAAGGGAATCTTTAAATCAAAATGATTTAAGCAATTTCACAAGGTTCACAAATTTATAAATGAAAAATTTAACAGAGAGAAGAGAGTTGGAGAATCTAATAACTAATATTTAATAAACTAGTTTTTTCTATGAACTTTTGATGACTCTAGACTTGCTCGTTTTCGTTACAGAATGGGTTCGGAAAAAGTTTTTCGAGTGGTACCTTTAAGATTTATGACCTCCTGAACCTAAACCCGAAGCGGACACACCTCTGTGGGGAATAAGTTTCAGTTTAAAGAGAAAACAATGCTAGCGTATGTGCCGAAGATTTTTACCAGGGCTGCAAACCGGTTTTGAACCCGGAATTCCGAATTTTCTTTTACTGTCAGCCGAACCTTGAACCTTTGTTGAAAAAAATAGCTGAACCTGAACCTGTTCCGAACCAATACTTTCGGTTCGGTTCAAAAAAAAAGTTACAAGTCTTAGTTTAGCGGACATTTTATTGATTAAAGAAGAAGCATAGACCAAAAATTGCTCGAAGAAATAATACTTACAATTTTAAATTGAAAAAATAATTGAATTCGTATGTTCATAATAATTCAGAAATTCGGTGTATATTTTTATATTTTTAACAAATTTAGTACTGTTCTATACAAATTTGGTAAAACTTGGAACGAACCAAGGTTCGAACCAAAACCGAAGCACAAAAACCTTAACCATTGGTAAATTTTGGTTCGAACCCGCGAACCGGACCTCCGAAAAAATTATTTGGGTTTGAAGCATGCAAAAGCTTGCTCCAATTGATCTTACCTAAAGGATATTTTTGGCTCTATATTGTGCCAATTTTGGCATATTCAGAATAATTAGGAATCTGATAAACTTCGGTGCATAACTATGGCCGCACCCAATTTTTTCAGTGTACATGTACTCAAAGAGGGGAGAGAAACAATTGGTTAATGCAGATAAAAAGAGAATCAAAAATAAGATAACAACAATAAGATGCAACGAATTCCTTGCAGAGCTCACTAATCGACGCTGATCTCGTTTACTAAGCTTTGACTTGGGTCCACCTGTTTTTTTTCCGTCCATAATCATCTTGATTTTTCCAAAAATTGCGGAGCGACCTTTTTTTTTTACCAATTTGCCGAAATGAGCAATTTTCAAGTCTTAGGGCAATAATTTGACCCTTTTCGACGTCGGAAAGCAAAGTTTCCCTTGGCATATTATTTTTTTCCACAAAAAGTGTAAATTTTAATTATCAAACAATTTAGTGTCTAGAGCATCGCTAACCGATCACAGTATGAGAAAATAAATTGTGCGGCCATAATTGTGCACCAAGCTAAACCTAAAATATAAATTTTGCATTGCTAGTGTTGTTGTTTGGTTTCTTGATTATCTCATTTTTGATTCTCTTTTTATATGCATTTACCAATTGTTGTACCAATCTTTCCTTTCTAAGTACTCGTATACTAAAGATTCGGACCGGAGTTTAGTTTAATTCTTAATTTGAGCACGCTACTATCAAAAAAAAAAAAAAAGTTTTTTTTACTAACACCCAATTTCCGACAGATCGGTCCTATGTCTGCTATAGTCAATCGACTTTGACAAAATAGGGCAGAGGTACTTGAAAGGATATATTACTTATTACTAACTGCCGTGTTTACTGAAATTAATTTTCCTTAATCTGTTCTATGGCAGCTATAATATATGTATTGTTGTCCGATTTTTAAAAATGGTATCATTGAAAGAAACGAAGGTTTTTTTTTTCACTGTAACCCAATTTGCAATCGATTGATCCTATGGTAGCTATACGATATAGTTATTTCAAAGGGGCGGTTCCGAGAGATCAAATATAGTTGAAATAGAACTAGAACTGAGCTAGTTCCATAACTAGTGGGAACCATATCGAACCATATTGTAAAATAGCACTAAAAGCCTCGCTTAGTTATATAGAGGCTACCTTCCAACTTGAAAGCCGTGAAAGAGGACCATGATCTCGTTCTGTTCACCGGTAAAGTAGGCACCAAAAGGTATCGATTGCATTTCCCACCATTCCCACTTGTGATTTTTGGTAGATTCCCCCAATTTGTTACCATTAACCCAGTGGGCGGAGTCATTAACCCTTTCCACATTGCTCACATTTGCGTGCCAACAATTTGTCAACATTTGCACACAATTTATCACCTGCTTAGCATCACAGCATTTGCCCATTGTTTGTGCTCGTAATGAGCCAGGCAAGAACTGTGACATGGCTGAGTCGTAAATGAGCGTTTTAAATGGCTTTAAGCCGCCTCATACAACCATCCATTCCACATTGTTGTTGACTTGACGCTTTATTTGCCGTGTGGAAGTTAATAAAAAAAAAACAGAACGCGGCGCCGTCATCGCAATGTGTACATTTTGAGAAATGCATTCAATCCAACAGACAGTGAGATTTGTGTCTCAGGCAGACAAAAAATATGGCCAAGCTAGCAAAGAGTGAGTAATGCCAAGTTGGCTGCTTGGGAGCGGCGACGCTGGCGGCGTGTGGGCGGCCAAATGCAATTGCCTGACTGCCTAGCGGCTGTTCTTATTGTGCGACATTCCACTTACGTTGGGGCGGCGCGTGATAAGCCCATAAAATATATGAACAGAACATATGTATGTACATACGCGAGTTTCAATTTCAGTTTTGTAGCCAATAACTCACTCTGTCTGCCGGGTGTGTGGGTATTTGCCTGAGAGCACACGAGGTATTTGACATGCCACAAAGGTAGTTGGAATTACGCGCAAGATTAGTTCTATTGCTGCTGCTAGAGTTGCATTAGCATTAGAAGAAGAAGAAGACAGTCATGCCAATAGGCTTCATTAGTTGGAGCCGCCATGGGAGGCGTTGGCCCGCATGGACACGCTCAGCGGCATAGCTGTTAAATTTTGACAGTTAGCCGACAGCTGCGATCGTTAAGCATCATTAAACAAGCTGCCAACACAAGAGAGCAGCGCCTAACTAACCAGCAGCTAGCTAGGAGTGGTGTTTAGCGATCCACGTCACTGATAATCACAATCGCAGACTGTAGATCGATGTAATGCACATGCATCTCTGCTGTGTACATAGAAATTTGCACAGGCGCATTCGACTGGAACTATTTCAATAATATCTGCAAATGTTTTTCAGTGAGATGGGAATTTTAATAAACGTGTGTGTGTGCCTGCATTTCATTTCACTATTCAGAACTTTTCATATTTTCATTTAATGCTAATGAATAAAGAAAAGTTGGCAGCTGCTCCGCTGACCCAAATTCATCTTTCAACGAAAATGCCATGGAACATACAGGAAATATGTTGGTCAGGGGGTATTTAATTATAAGAATTTGTGGCATTTAATACCGCGCCAGTGGTTTGTTGCACGTTCCACTCATCAACCGGCAAAACAAGAGATAAAGAATAGACGGAAAAGAGCGTAAGACAGTGAGGAAATTGCAGTGTAGAGAAGTTTCAACAATTAACACTATTTGGCTAAAGGAAGCACAAAGTTTTCAATGAACTATTAAGTTTAAATTTTTTTATAAACTCTCAATCGACTGAGTTGGCGGTAAATAAAAAGAAAATATCTTATAGGATTTTTCGGTTAAAGTAACAAATTATTTAAAAAATAATATAAAATTGACTTGAACATGTGGATTAAAAGCCAAGAAATAAAGCCTAAACGTAGCTTATTAATTTGTTTTGTAGGCTTTAATTTAAAAAATTAAATTATGGAAATGGTCATTGCTGGGCTCAATATGTGCAGACTTTGTAGAGAATGTAGCATCAGAAACCGTAAACGATGAGAGAGGCCTCTTCAACATTGTCCACCATTTCGCTTGGAAAAGACCAAGGCTTTAATACGCGGTATGTAGATGTTAAAACTTGATCCGCAAACTCTGGCCAAACCAAGAACGTCAGCTTGATGAAGTGTGCCAATTAAACCATTGTCGTATACAAAGGTCAATATATTCAAAATAATAAAGAACTTTGATCTGTATGCAAGTACTGTAATGCTGGTTCTAGATAAAATATCAAATTATATATAAGATAACGATATAAACATTCTCAGCGTTGATCCTAATTCATTTATTGTTCCTACAAACATCCATTTTTGCCCAGTCGTAAAAATTAGTATTTGTGGTAAATTTGAAGCACGCAAAGATAGGCCACCTATCGATCAAACTTTTGTTGGAAAGTTCGGTTCAATGAATTATTTTAGAAAATTCCACTTTTTTAAGCATTGAGGAATTTTTTGTTTTCGCAAGATATTTTCACAACAAAAATATTTACTAGACAGTGAGTAAAGTTTGAATGTATTGCTAATAGCCTTAACGTTTCTAATTTTGTTGCATACTTTTAGGTGCGCCCATCTATCCAATTTCAAAATCCATGCAGTCGTGAAAGGGGACATAAAACTGGTTATAATAACACTAGACAAGAATTTTGTACCTATCTCTGGCTTATGGACACAATTTTTTTATTAGAAAAAAAAAACTTTAGAAAGGTTTTTTTTTTAATTTTCAACATAATTTAATAAATAATTAATTAACATTGAAATTTATTCTTCAAATAATTTCAAACAAACTTTTACTTACTGGTCCTTTTTCCTTACTGGTCCTTCGAGCCGGATATCTAATAAATATCTGATTTTTGTTCATTTTTGTCGTTGGTTTTAGAGACTAACTTATGGAAAAGGTATATCATACCCTTGTAGAGGGTATTATAATTTTCACCAGATGTTTGTAACGCATAGAAGGACGCGTCTCCGACCAAATAAAGTATATATATTCTTGATCAGCGTGTCGAGATGAGTTGATATAGACATGTCTGTCTGTCCATCTATCTTTTCTATAATACGCTGTACCGTTATATCATTGATATAGATAAGAAATCTCCTTAATCACTAAACCGATCGAAATGAAATTTCTACTGTCAATTATAAAGACCTGAATGAGTATAAATTATTAAGAAAAATTCGGAATCCCGCTTATATGCATATAAAATAAACTCCATATTCACTAAATTTTAGTATGCGTTTTCGTAGATAATTTTTAGTGAATTTAAAATAGTCGTCAAAAAAAAAAAAAAAAAAAAAAAAAAATAACGTTTACAAATCTACAACTTTGGTACCCCTAAGTTAAGTTTCCTCTTATTTTTTTTATTGTACTTTTGAAATCTTCAAAATAAATCAATAAATAATACAAAAATCAAATAACATTTAAATTAGTTCCTCCACTAATTTTAGGTAATCTTTTAAACACGATTTTCCCACACAACTTGGTACCGCAATTGCTTACTGGTCCTTCGAGCCGGATGATTAACTAATAAAACGTTAGCGTATTTGTTAGAAACAGATTTTAATTCATTTTTGTTGTTGTATTAGGATTATATTTCTACTTTTTATCCATCTTATATTAATATTTGGTACATTTATTTCTTTGGGAAAATCTTCTTGATCATCAATCTAGTGTTGCTCTAGTTTACTAACCTAACACAAACAAGAGATTAAAGTTATACTTGCAGTTCTTCTCCGACAATATGTGCAGCGGTTTCTTTTCTATCTAAATTTGATTCTTTAAAGTGGGATCAGATTTTGGGAGGTCTTTTAATGATGAGTTCGAGGGTTCAGTTATAAACACTTTTAGTGAATCAAAAAAAAAAATACGCTCTAAAATTAAAAGTTAAGCCCAAGATGTTCAAATAAAAGTTGTTAGGTTAAGGACTCTAAATTTTCGGAAGTATTGATAACATTGAAAGACCATCAACAGAAAGTTCTAATTCAGCTGTGCTTATAAAAGAACCTAAGTGCTCATTGAAAAATTATAATCAAGAGCTGTTTGAACTTGTAAACTGATCACAACTGATAATTGTCTATACTAATTAAGCTTGATAGTTTGACTGTAAATAAAATTCAAAATTGTTGTTATGATTGGAAGAGATATAAAATCTGAGAAAAATATGACTAAAACGAAAACTACACTGCACAGTTTAACGGAAAAAAAAAACTTGAAAAAGAATTGTATACAATTGAAGTGTGAGACTACAGAGAGACACAATCATTGTGATGGCGAATAAATATTCGTATAATCAAGTTGCGTGCAGTCACGTGATGTATGGGAGAAGAAAAAAAAAACAAACAAAAAAAAAACGACACGAAGTGAGTAAGCTACGCAGCTTGGCAATTAAATCTAGTCAAGCCAGACGACCGACCGACAACAATGTCATGACTATCAAAGTTGCCCCGAGTGAGCCTAGCCATATATACATTTTTAGACAATTACATCAGCAGTTTTAGTGATGCATGTGACCCGGAGAGGTGAGGGGTGGTCATTGCCAAGGTAATTACTACACGAAGAGTCAGTGCAGCAGCAGTAAGACGACAATCATGAACTTGACCTTTGGCGAACGACGGAAACGTTTAGACTTGGCAAAATGTGAAATTGAACTTAGTTTGAACTCTTCATAACTAAACATGACGAACTTCACCCAGAAACAGAATAACGTTGCTGTAAAAATATGTTATTTATCACACCACTTGGTCTGTGCAAATGTAAATAACAACTTAAATAAATAAATAACTTAATGCCAGTTAAATTTCAATGAAATGAATTCATGCAAAATAAATGATGTCAGGCTGTCAGATTTGATGACTCAGGCCTCAGGAACAGCGACGGCGGCGGCAGAAGCTCTGTGATATATGCGATACATGTTTTTTAACATAGGTCAGTGTTTCTGTGGCCCCGCATCAACGTACGTGCGTTGTGCGCATTAAATAATTTGGCAAGATCCCCTCACTGGATGTGGAATTGAATTGTTTATGTAACCGACAATTGTAGATACAAAATAATGAGACCACCACTTGATATGCCAGTCGATAGCCTGACGTTCATCCCCTTAAGCTTACAGAATATGCCAAAAGCAAACCTAATTGGCACTAAGTCTGTGTGGTCTCCCCACAGACCTCAAGTCGTGTGTATATGTAATTAAATAAAGTGCCAGTGAGATGCACTAGTAACGGATGATGAGGATGAGATGACTAAGCCATTCGACTTACATACATAGTTGCAGCAGCACATGGCATTGACCCATAAGCTGAGCTTTAAGATTGTTTATAAGCAAAAATAAAAATAATAATAAATATACGAGCAAACTGATTAGATTGCGTCTATATTTAAACGACATTCCTCCTAGTGGAAGGGGAACTGTGTCGCCAGTCGAGTTAAACCTCAATGCAACAGCTAATTTAATCAAATCGGGTTTCCTTTGGAAATGTTTCGAACCGTAAAACTTTTATGACTTTGTATGAATCCTCCTTTCACCTTTCTCAAAACATTCCGTAACTCTATTTATTTAATGTCTCAAATTAACCACGCAACTTGCCCCATAAACATTTTTACATATACCCATGTATTCTCCAAATCGCTTTCGACCCCAAAAACGACCTGAATCGTATAGAAATAGGTTCGTTTTGGGTTAAGCGATTTGCCAAAAACGGATACCCTGGTTTTCTACAAATCGCTTCCGACCCAAAAACGACCCAATTCCCATACCATTTCGGTCGTTTCTGGGTCGAAAGCAATTCACAAAAGCGTTAAAATAAGGGAACCTATTCCTATACGATTCCGGTCGTTTTTGGGATCGAAAGCGGTTTGTAGAATACAGGGTTATATGTAAAATGTTTATTGGGCAAATTAAATTGCGTTGTTAATTTGAGACATGAAATAACAAGAAGACGTTTTTATGGGCTCGTTTTTCGAGTGCCGTGTGGCTTGTGTGACCGTATGGTTGAAACCACATGTCAACCAAGTCCAATTCTTTCATTTTGTGGAAAAAATAGTCGGCTATCATTGCACAGTACCTTGCTTCATTGACTGTAACGTGGCTATTTTCATGGTTTTTATAAAAAGTACGGTCCAATGATGCCGCCGGCCCACAAACCGCACCAAATAGTGCAATGTCTGGGTGCATTGACTGCTCGTGAACTGCCTCTGGTTGCTTTGTAGACCAAATTTGGAGTTACTGTTTGTTGACGTACCCATTAAGCCAAAAATGGGCTTCGTCCGAGCTGAAGAGCACGAATTTTGATATTAAAATTTAATGATTTCCAAGCGTTATTCGTTTGTTAGTCTTTTTATGGTTAAATGGCAAACATTACTGAGCATTTCAAAGTATCACACGTGAGGCGTTCTATCAAACGAATTTTGTATACCTTCAACAGAAGTAAAGTGTGTTCCCGTAAGGGCGTTCTGTATCGAGCGGAACTAATGGTAGTATAATGATGCAAAGTCTGGGATATAAGGCTATATTAAGTCATGCCAGTCTGTCTGTATGAATGCGTCGATCTCAAAGACTATTTGAGTAGTCAAGAGTCACAATTTTTGCATGTAAGATAAAGTATGTTTAAGGTATTCAGACTTTAAATATATTATCTTAGACCTAATATATATCTTTTCTAAAAATCGCAATAAGATCAGACACAAAAAGCAGTGTGGATTGATCTTTCGAAAGGGCTGACTGGTGCAATGCTAGTCAGAAAAATTACCTTCGCAACCTTTGGGTTTTTTAAAGTTTAAGTTTAAGTACTAAACGCTCACCTCAATATATTTGCATGGGACAACTTATTCAGCAACTGGACCTCTCTTAGCATATTTGGTCGATTGGCGCGCAACTGATTCATCTTTAGCACCATCACCCGGCCAGTTGTACGATGTGTGACCTATAAAATAAAATAAAATAAAAATTTAGTTACATTAAATGTCTTACAATAAATCATGTGCGATTGCAATGACAACACAACACTCAAGTGAAAACATGAGAGGACAACGCTGCAACGACATTGAAGTCCGTCCCAGGGTCAAGTTCAAAAGCAAGTGAAACAATGTGGAAAGTAGTTGTAGTAGCTGGCAAGTGTTAAATAAATATGGCTATGGGATAATTGTTAAAGCGAGTGAAAAAGTGGAATTCATGACACAAAGAGAGAGAGAGAGAGACAAACGTCATGTCTGTTCAATCGAAATACAAAAAAATAAAAATCAATATACTCGTCTGCGTTGCCATTGCCATTGCAAATTGATGGTAGACAGCATTGAATTCGCCATTTTTTTTTTTAAATATTTTTTTTAAATGTGTCTGCCAAACTCACAAAATGGCGGGTGCAATTAAAACAGTAAATTGAATTTCGTTCTATGGCTGTCAGTTGCAGAGGTCAAGCCTGAAATCAAATGACCGCAGTGACAAGCACAGTTACGTTCGCTTACTTAGGCTTTAACTTGGGCTGAGAACTCGACATACAAGGACGTAGCCAGTTTTCTATAAAGGAGGGGCCATTAATGCATTCTCTATTCTATCATATATTTTAGCTTAAACTAATAAATTATGCATAAACTTACAAATTTCAAATTAATTTATTATTATTATTTATTTGGTTTTTTTTTTTGGGGATTCCCAAAGAAATCATTTTAGACCCAATAAAGTATATATATTATTGATCAGCATCAACACAACTTTGGAGTAAGGTTGTTCGAATCTTCTAGATATTTATTCTACTAATCATTACTTATCGAGCTCCCATACATTGATTTTCCCCACAATTTAAAAAACTCCTCAAATTTCCCACAATTTTGAAGTTAGATTGCTCGAACCTTCTAGACATATCATTACTTATGGAGCCCCCATACATCGTTTTCCGATAAGATGAACGATAGTAGAGTTGCCACCCCCACAATTTGAAAAACGCATTAAGTCTCCCTTAACTTTTGGAGTAAGGTTGTTCAAACCTTCTAGACATATATACGATTTCCAATCAGACGAACTATTGTAGAGTTGCCACCCCCCAATTTGAAAAGGACCTCATATCTCCCACAATTTTGGAGTCAGGTTGTTCGAATCTTCAAGACATATATTCTACTCATCAATACCTATCGAGCCCCCATACATCGTTTTCCGAGCAGATGAACGATAGTAGAGTTGCCACCCCCACAATTTGCAAATACACCTTAAATCTCAGACAATTTTGGAGTTAGGTTGTTCGAACCTTCTAGACATAAATTCTACTCATCATAGCTTATCGACCCCCTTACATAGTTTTACAATCAGATGAACGATAGTAGAGTTGCCACCCCCATAATTTGAAAAACACCTCAAATCTCCCAAATTTTGGAGTTAGCTTGTTCGAACCTTTTAGATATATATTCTACACACCATTACTTATCGATCCACCATACATCGTTTTTCGATCGGATGAACGATAGTAGAGTTGCCACCCCCACAATTAAAAAAAGCTCATATCTCCCACATTTTTAAAGTTAGATTGTTTAAACCTTCTAGACATATATTCTACTCATCATTACTTATCCAGCTCCAATACATCATTTTCCGATCAGATGTACGATAGTAGAGTTGCTACCCTCGAAATTAAAAAAAAAAACACCATATCTCCCACAATTTTTGAGTTAGGTTGTTCGTACATTCTAGACATATATTGTACTCATCATTCCTTATCCCCTTACAATTTCAATTAGAAAAACAATAGTAGAGTTGCCACCCACACATTTTGAAAAGGACTGAAATCTCCCACAATCTTGGAGTTAGGTTGTTCGAACCTTCTAGACATATATTCTACATATCATTACTAATCGAGCCGGCTTACATCGTTTTCAGATTAGATGAACGATAGTCGAGTTATAAGCAAATCAAATAATTACGCTGGGCTGCACTGGCTGCAATTGTGATGGGCAGCACTTTAAAGTATATCAGTTATATACAAAGAGGTAAAGAGTATATTGCAGTCGCGATTGACTGACTTTCTAACTTGTTATGAATGACTTACTAGTCTTTAAGATCTATTTGTTCTAACAAACAGCTTAATGGGAGCCGCTTTTCCTTGCGGTGTAAAATTGGTTAAGATTCTCCAGCTTAATCTATCTTTATCTAAATTGTAAAATTTGTATGTGATTTCCTACTGAAAATAAATCTTTTAAGGTCCGAGATTCGTGAAATTCGGGATGCCCTTCTCTAGTTTATATAATAATTTTAAAAGCCTTTGCTTTGATATTTTGAAGTGAATTTGACATTGTCCTCAACAAATGGTGGGCCATAAAGTTGAATAACCTACAAGGGCATATTAACTTTGGTAGACCGAAGTTAGCTTTCCTTCATTTATAATATGTTTGTGTTAAATAGAGTGTTCGAATCCATTTAGTGGCTTCTGCCGCTACAACCATATAATGAAATCTTTCAAGTTTTTAAATGCAACCCAAATATACACATTTATGTTTTTTCTTTCTTGTGAGTGTAGGTGTCCAATTTGCCGCCTCTACCCCTTCTCTTTGGGAATTGCAATTTGGCGCCACACAACATTATTCACAATTACTTGAATAAATAGCCTCGAGAAGCTGGCTACTTCAGGCCAAGACGACGACAACGACGCAACAACAATAGCAACAGCTTGTGTTCATTATGTACACACACAATTCTATTCCTTGTGCAAATTAAATTTTGCCTCCACCCCCTTCACCAAGAAGACACAACACATCGTGGTTTTGGGGCCTGAGTGGCATACAAAACTTGGTCTGTAGGTGAGTAAGTAGTTATATAGAGAGAGATATGTATGTATGTATGGATGGAAATGAGGCCGGGACACGTGTACGTGGGTGACACACACGACGCCACCAGCAACAACAAAGTCTTTGTCACTTTTTATTGTCCTGTTGCGTTTCTTCTGTTGTTCTCTATGCAGTTTGTTGCTTTTGCGTCGGTGGTAACAAATTTATGACTTGTTGTTTATTTTGCCTAAAGGGCAAAGTCCAATTTCATGGCGGTCTCAACGCGGATTTTCTATCAAATTTATTTGCATATGTCTGGCAACATGTTGCCAAAGCACTTACAATATTCATGTTGCCAAGATTCTTAAAATTCAAAATGTGTGGATTTCCGCTTTGTTAAAGTGCTTTTTATACCTTCCGCCATCAAATTAAACAGATACAAACCTCACTTCATAATGCGGGCACACCCAAACAAAGTTGGATAATAAAAATCTATCAAATGAAGATAATATTCCTGTCAATATTTGCCACTTTATGGCCAGCGTGCCGCCAAGTTTACAGAATTAATTTGACAGGCAATCAACTGCCATCTATAAACCGCTCCCTTCTTTTTAGTCAGCCAAAGCAATTAAACAATTAAATGCATTTAGAACATTTTAGAAACGTTTGTGCTAATGAGGCAGGCATTGCAGAGCCGCACAACATGAAAAGCATTTCTGACAAATGCATCGAACGTGTATTTATCCGAAAATTTTCCAAAGCGATTGTCGTCGTGCAGCAGACAAAGCAAACGCCAAGCCGACACTGGACCAAAAGTGGCACGTCCAGACGCAGACTCGGGCTGTGCTAAAAACCTATGTAGATGTATACCCCCGTACATACATATGTGCTGCGCGGCTGATCTTTTAGGTCGGCTAGCTTCAAAGTAGTCGCCTGGTTTTTTCATTGAAAAGCATTTAAGCGTTGACGTGAGAAAAGAAATCCATACGCATATGCACACACTGGTTGGGCATCAAAAATAATCAATTACGAATGAAAATCCAAGGTGTTCTTAGCTGAAAGGAATGAGTTGTGTTTCATTCATGTGTAAAACTGCGTGTGTGGGAAAGATGGTGGCCTATTTGTGGGGAAGGTGTCTAAAAGCCTTTTTATTGCTTTCTTGTTTGGTCAGCTTAAAGTTCAAATGAAAGATTCTTATAAAATATATTGTATGTATAAGCAAGAAAATATCAATCGAATGGGACTTGGATGTATAAGTAGTTATGAATTACAAGTGGAATGTAAATCACACGAATTAAATGCACTTGACATTGAGCAAATGATTTAACTTAGCTCTGATCTGGTTACTTGCTTGAGTTCTCAATACAAACGTCGCTGCATTCTTCAACCTGCCATACCGAAATTGTGTTTTAAAAGTGGTGCCAAGTACAAACGAATTGAACATTTTTAACTTTAATTTATCACGTCACGCACGAGTTATGCACGATTTAAGAAGAGGTCACGAATAATGTCGCACGATAAAAATGCATCCCTATTAAAATGAATTTAACCAAATTCAACGTAGTTGTGTATTTATCTGTAACACACAAAACGCCACATAAGTTTGGCAACAAATTTCAGCTGCTTTAAGACAAGGTTCGCAAAATCCAAAAAAAAAATATTTTCACATCAATGTAAAAAAATTATTTTTTAAGACATGAATAATGACATGAAATAAAAAAAAAATCTACGATGGAAAAAAAAATTATTTTCCTCAACTAACACGAGCATTTTTGACACGATTGTTATTTACAGACATGTCAATAATTTGGGGGCTGCCTTTTTTACACCTGTACAAAACAGTCGTGTCAAAAATTCTCGTGTAATTAACATGAAAAAAATATTTTTTCCATATGTAAAAATTTTTATTTTCATGTCCATTTCCATATGTAAAAATTTTTATTTTCATGTCTGAAAATAATTATTTTTTACAGCTTGTATATTTTACTTTGTGTTAATATCTTGCGTGTAAGGAAAATGTGTGTTATTTTACGAACCCTGCTTTAAGACCGTATTCTCCATATCTTTTTCGGTCAGCGTTTTTATTGTGAGCTTTTTAAACTGTCTTTATATAAGTCCGATTTGACTTGCTCCTTATTAAAGGCAGCAGTGTCGCAAGAACCCACCTGTGCCACGCTCAAACGAACATGCCATCATTTGTTTGCCTAAAATTCAACTTAAAATTTTGAGTCTCTATCCTTTTACTTCCATTTTCCATTCATAGGTTTTCTTTTTATTTCAAATCAGATTTGGCAAACTTAAACGAAAATTTTTAATTCGTGGTATAGTTGTCTTCCTCTAATTTAAGTGTGCCCGTACCAGTTGATCCGATATATGATAAATAACTCTTATGCACATAACTTCCTTGTAATGAAATTACTTCAGTGTGACCATGAAACCATGGCACCATGGCAATCAAGCAAACAAAGAATTGAAATGCCTAAAGTGACCTTAATTCTATCATGGTTTTCATGGCCACACTGTTTCTTTTGTACGGAGCAGCTGAGAGCAGCGGATTTAAAGCAAATTAGTTTCAGGAAAACAATTTTTAATCAAATATAAAGCTTGGTATTGATTAACTGCGAAAAGTGTGCGAAATCTCTTTTCGGTATGCGGTTCTGGTACCGGTTTGACACCCTGATGGAGTTTATAAATCCTAGAGTATTTCGCAGTTACTCAATACCAAGCTCAAAAGAAAAATTGACAATGTATAACTTTAACACGCACGAATCATGAAAAAGCTCGCACGAAAGTCTGTGTTATATCATGATTAAATTCACGAATCGCGCGCACCTCTGGTACGTATCGAAACTTATGTTTCAGATCATATCAATATTTCACTGTGTACTGAAAGAAAAACCAAACCCCTCCTGAACTGACCTTCGTCTCTTATCTCGTCCCGATCTAAAACCCATATTTTCAATTCCATCTCGCCCCAATCCCAACCTACGTTTATGCCGTCCCTATTCCTTACCCAAACTCAAATATTTAATAAAATCACGTTTTATGATAAAAGAAAATGCTTTAAAACCGGAACTCGAAAAATAAGGGGATCATGCCTGAATCACATACCATTCCTATTCCGATAAACGTCTAGCCCGTCCCGTACAATTCAAACCGGTTCCGACCTGATTCTGCACTATTTTTAAGGTGCCGCGGAAATCCCTTTCTGCGTATAACTCTAATTATAAACTATTAATTGAAAAACAACTAAATTTAAGCAGCAATATTGGTTAAGAGAGTGATGGAAGCATAAAAAACCTGATATGTCGTTTTTCTTGGACAATTTCCGCTTTCACTTTCAACTAATGGGAGAATGTTTTGCTCAATTGAAATAATTCGCTGACTAATTTATGCTGCGAAACTGTCTCCAACCCATTGAAATCATAACCAATTTAAGTTGTGAAGGTCATTCACAAATTAAGTTTAATCAATGCAGAAGGCATTAAGCGATTAAATATTAATTTATGGCATTAATTTTTTGTTTGTCTGGTGGAAGAACATTTTTGCAATTTTCTTCTTTCAACAATTGATAAACAACAGCCAAAAAGCAAATGTAAACATTTACCGCAAAGCCCAAGAAATGTTTTTAAACAATTTTATGAACTGCTTTTGTTTACTTTTGCTTATTAAAAAAGCATGAAAAAGCTTTCAATTTTCGTTTGGACTGTGTTAAAGGGGGGATTCGTACCAAAGTTAAAGTGCTGGAAGTGTCAACACTTTGATGGGGCAGTTTTTTTTTTTGTTATTGCAGAACTCAAATACCGTACATCAATCAAATGGTACCGCTCATTACTTAACCGGTTAATAGCAGCGGCAGCAGCATGGTTATGTCAACACTTTTTGGATACGAACAAGTCGCATCGCCATGCAAAAATTGTTTGTAAATACTCGTAATTTCACTTTCAGCCAAGCAAAATGAAAATAAAAAGGCAGTTGCGGAAATAAAACAACAACGAACGAAAGTTGCAGCACCACCGAAATGAAAAAAACATCCTTTTTGACCAAAACGCCAAACGTAGAGGCCAGCAGCCTGGCGAGAAACCAGTCGTTGTTGTCGTCGTCGTTGCTGTCCACTTGAGGTGAGGCTGACATTTTAACCGGCAAAAACTTGGCCTGGCCAGGCTTTGGGGACCGTCTCCCCAAAACGCGTTTTGCTCAACGGTATCGGGCACACGTGTGACATTCGATCTGTGGGGCCCTGCTGCTGCACTGGCTGCCACCAGCCCGCAGAGAAAATATTTCAACTATTTCCCCACATGCGTTGCGTTGCGTTTCGTTTTGCTGTTAACAAATATTTAATGCGATTTACAGTTGGGTTTTCTGTCTGGCTCTGGTCAATCATCTCGACGGCAACAAGTTGCGGCAACAACTTAGCGGTACAATGTCATAGCCAAAACGTGTTCTGGCACGCTCTTGCGCGGTTTTTTTTTTTTTTAACAGAAATACACACGACAAATGTCGGCTAAAACGATGTAAGACAAATATTAGGCGAGAGGTGTTGTTCTGGTGAATGGCAGTCATGCCCATTCTTAGAGTCTTGGTAGCAGAACGAGTTGTTGTTGTTGTTGCTGTTGCCGTTGGCCGGCTTTGAATGGAATTTAACCTAGTTTGCTTTCTTTTCTTTCTTTATGTCTTTTCTGGCCAGCGCTAGCTGGCGTCAGTATCTTCATTTCTAGCCAACTTGCTTTCAGTTGGACTTTTTTTTTGGGAGCGCTGGTTTGTTGTTTTTTGTTCTTGTGCAACTCATCAACGTCAAAGATTGCTCTTAAATGGGCGTTTTATTGCTATGGTCAGTTATAAGAGATGATGAAGACAGGTGGATATCACAAAAGCTTGGTATAACCGGCAATGTTCTTCGAGGGTGGGCCACACATGCTTGAAAGTTAGCAAAAATTTACCAATTACTATTTGGAGTTGAAGAATCTAGTTCATTTCAATGACCTAGTTCATTAGTTCATTTTTTGATGAACTATTAACTTTCGAGTTATAGTTCATTCCGTGAACTATAATTTATTCTGTGAACTATAGTTCATTCTGTGAACTATAGTATATATTATGAACTATTGTTAATTTTTGGAACTATAGTTCATTTTTGAAATAATGTTCATTATTTGAACTAGTTCATTTTATGAACTATAGTTCATTTTGTGAACTTTAGTACATATTATGAACTATAGTTCATTTTTGGAACTATAGTTCATTCTGTGACAGTTCATATTATGAACTATAGTTCATTCTGTGAACTTTAGTACATATTATGAACTATAGTTTCTTTTTGGAACTATAGTTCCTTCTGTGACAGTTCATATTATGAATTATAGTTCATTTTTTGAACTATAGTTAATTTTTGTAAACTTTAGTTTATTTTTGTGAACTATTTACTTTTGAACTATAGTTCGTTTTTTAAACTACAGTTTATTTTAATAACCAATTGAACTAGTTCATTCTGTGAACTATAGTACACTGACACCTAGTTCATTAGTTCATTTAAATGAATAGTTCATTCGAACTAGTTCATGAAAATCATTACAACTCTAGTGGTCAATCTCTTCAAAATTCAATGGTAAAACCTACAATTCTGATGAGACTATCAAAAATGACTTGATCCAGTACATTGCCGAAAAGGAAGAAAAATTTTCCAAGCGTGATATTATGCAGCTGCCCAAAAGTAGATCAAATGCGATCGATTCCATTAATGTTTATTCTTTATATAATTAAATCACCTTAGAAGTGTTTTTGTGCCAATCCATTTCCAGTAAAAACTATTTAAAGTGCACTACAATTTGCCGCCTTATCAACCGTAATTTTGAAATTTAAATACAAAGCTTCAACTTGTTGAAATACCTCAAGTACAATGAAGAAATAATGGCAAAGATAACCCTCCCATATCACATAATTGTATATTGTTCACCTAGTTGAATAGTCAAATATTGTGTTCTCTTTCCTAAGCCGATAACTTTTATACATTATGAAATTCCAACCTTGAAAAAATACTCATTGCTCATTGCTGACGTATTGCCATAACATTTTTAAGTATTAAATCTTATCTCATGATATAATTGCACTTAAATAGGTAAGAGTTTGTATCAAAACAATACACCTCTTACTTAAGTATAAAGCAGATGTGCCAAAATCAGTGTTTTTCCTTGCTCACGTCATGCAAATAAAAGATAATGTCTTGTGGCTCATTTACAATTTAAAACTGTACGATCAGAAAATATCATAAAATATTACTTGGAATTTTATGTCTTATCAAAAGAGAAAAGAGATAAGAGCTTTACTGATCAGAGCCATTTACTAAAATGACAAAAATTTACAACCCTTTATACAAGTACAAACGATTTTCCATATTAGTTGTACATAATTTTTCATAAGAATTGTAACCCTTAAACCATTTCATAAAGAACATAACTAAATACTTTTTTAATTGACACCTTATATCATGTGTGATATATCTGTCTATATATAACAGAGTTTTTCCTCATTCTCTGACTGACTGATTGGCAACCTACGCACAGCCTTCGATGACAAACATTATTTATTAGCCAATTTGTATAAAAAACGGACAGTTAACCCTTAATTATTCTCCAATTCAAACAAATCTACCAAGGTAGGAAAAAAATTGAAGACAATCGATATTTTAAAGACGAACTGTCTAAAATAATATATTATGTAATCAGTTGGGCCATAAAATCGGAAAATAATTTTCTAATTTCGAAAAGTTCATGCCCAAGAAAGTCGTAAAAAATTAAGGGTTCCATGTTAGGCTTGCCGGATATTTAAAAAAATATTTATATCGATATTTTTAAGATATTGAAAAAGTATAATTTCGATATTGATTTAATCGATATTATCGATATTTTCGATATTTAAAAAACGCTTATTCTTAGGAATAAACACGTCTATTACATTGAGGTGTCATTGGACGCGTATTAAAAACGACATTCTGTCTGCTAACGGAATCTACAGATTACAGCTTCCAAACACATAAGATGTGGATAAATTTCAATACAAAATTTCATTCCATTTATACTTTTAGTTATTCAACAATTTATACTGAAAACAAGGAAACTAAAACGTATTCTTATCAACAATTTACAAAACAAGAAACGTAAAATCTTATTTTTTTTATCGTTAATCGTTCACACTGTTCGATGCATGAGACATACCAATTTATTAGGCCCTTATATTGTCTTGTTTTCATTGTGAATAGCTTGTCATTTGACATTCGGAACATTCATGTTGTATTGTTTTAAAAGTCAAATGACAAGCTATTCACAATGAAAACAAGACAATATAAGTTTTTTCATAAGTGTGAGCTCAGCCTAAGACAGAGAATTTTGGAAGACGAGTTGAGTTATGTGCTCATTGGGCTTCTATTGTCGGAAACAAAACTTGTTATAGCTGAAGGCGCCGAGCTTTCTGGTGTAATAAGATATGCCAATGTCCTGTCGGTTAGCGCTGGCAATTATGTCTTTCTTTTTCATCCAGAACTAAAAAAATTCGACCAAAAATATCCCAAAAAATATTCGATATGCGATATATCGCGTTAGTAAAAAAAATCCGATATGGATATATCGTTTTTCCAATAAAAAATAATTACCGATATTTGATATATCGATACTATTTTCGGCATCCCTAGTTCATGGACAAACCGTATTTTAAATCTTATCTATAAAAGATTTTTTTATTTTAGCTATGGACCAAATTAATGGGAAAACTTATCACCAAGGTCGGAAAATGGTGGGTTTGTTTAAGGCCAAACGTTACTTTAAGCCTTTCTGTATAAAATTAGGGTTGTAATTAAATATATCAAAATATATAAAAAACTACAAGGGTCAACACAAAGTAATAAGGATTTTTTTAAATATCCTGTTCTAAAACAACAAATTTTTAAAAGACATATCGCTATTGATACATATATGACTATCGAACTAACGGCAAATTTTAAATTCAGTTTTAAACTCGGTAAAACATTTCCCGAAATGTTTCGATTGTCAAAACTAGTTTATGGTCGTGATGACTTGAATGACGACAAACATGTTGGTCGGCCGAAATTCGTGATTTTCGAAGATGCAGTCGAAAAAGTGTGTGAGTTGATCAAAAATAAGATGTATTCTTTTGGTTGGAAATGGAGTTAAATATCATTAAATCAACAAATCAACCCTTATTTTGAAGACGTTATGTATGAAATAAAGTTTGAAAGGCCAATGGGGAAATAAATGTCAAATAATTATTTAATTTGAGGAAATCCACACTCAAGGTCGAAAAATGTAGGGTTCAAGGTCATACCTTTTATTG
Source organism: Lordiphosa mommai (assembly GCA_018904225.1). NCBI lineage: Eukaryota > Metazoa > Arthropoda > Insecta > Diptera > Drosophilidae > Lordiphosa > Lordiphosa mommai. The sequence continues at coordinate 33,300 of JAEIFT010000421.1, read as the reverse complement.
TAGCCGCCGGGTATTAAAGAAAGCTTAACAGTAAAAATAAATTGCAAAAAAATGTATCCCGATATCTTATTTGCCGGCAATGCTGCGCACGGATATTATACCACTTTATATGCAAGAGCAAAACCTTGTAACGACTTAAGTACATGTGCGTAAAAATGTTATATACCGTGAGAGATAATAAAAATATTTGGATTATAATTGAATTGGCTATCTAATCTCCCGGCCAAAGGCAATAGCCAATCTTATCTCAAGTCCAATGCCAATGGGGGAAAGCAACGTAGAGTGGCGGCATACGGAATTATGAATGGTCATAAAGGAGCCGTGAGCCCAAACTGGAAAAAAGGTGCACCACTTGCATACATACAAATTAATTAGCCAGAGCAGCCGGCAGCGTGTCCATCCATCACCATAAACATTTATGGCTGGCGAAAAACGAATAACGGATCACAAATGCAGATAAAAACTCGAACACAAACAAAGCTGTAAACCGAAAAAATTACGACTTGAGTGGCGTTTGAGCGTTTGGAGTTGCGGCAAACATTGCTGCGTGGGCGTGTAACCAGGAAATTAAATACTCATGTGCAGCATATCAAAGCCTAAGCTTTCGAAATTGCCGTTAGACGAAGATGAGCTGGGAGGTGAGTATTTAGGTAAACTTTTCTATTGAACTTGTTACATTGGTCGCCTTTTAATTGTTAACGGAAGCCTGCAGTTATGCAAATGTTGTTGTTGCTGTTGTTCACCTTTCTTTTCTGCCAACATGTTGTACAAAATTTTATTTCGTGTTAAGCAAATAATTTAACAAGAAAAATGTTGTTGTTGTTGTTAGTATGGCAGGCAGGCAGGCAGGAAGCTAGCTAACAGCTGTAACAACCAGCCACAACTCACGCATATTGCACAACATTTGTGGTGGGAGGATGCGGATTAGGTGATGGAAAACTCTTTAACAACAGCAATTATTAGCTATTAGCTACATGGAAATTCAATATGGTAGAGACTATCATTCAGATAGATGGGTGGCAATTAAACGCATAACGCATTTTATGCGGAACTCAATTCTTCGATTTTTATATTGCATAATCAAGGAGACAAAAGCAACATCACCTTCAACAGTTCATTGAACGTACTAGCTAGAAGGAGGGAGGCTTATCTACAACCACATTTAAGTATAGTTTTATGACATGTTATGTCATTTTGTGTTCAAGTTTATTAAAGCAATTCTCACGACTAAATTCTATGCTGTGCTTCCAGAATGGGCCCCCATTAACATTTAAAATCGAACAATCGGCTGGACACGACGAACTTGAGAAGGCAACGCAACGCATGCCTTGCATATGTTAAAAAGAAAGACACAGTCATTGTCGTCGTTGTGTCGTGAGTGAGCCCTAAAAAATGTTTTTACTACAATTAATAAAAATGAATACGTGCTCGTGCTGTGCTTAAGAGATACAACATAGTTTGACATAGGCAAGGCAATTGAACTGGCATTTTTTTTACCCTTTAAAAATTTTTTAAAAAGGGTTAAAGTTTTACAACTTAGACTGGATTTACACGATGAAGAAAACTTCATGAAGATATTTAAATGTACTTCTATACTTTTCGTTTAATAGGTCTCAAAGAATTCCCCTGAATTTCACGCCTACTAAGAAAACTTCATGATGTTTGCTTCATCGTGTAAACCCCGACTAAGAAAAAACCCTGGTACAGGGTATTTTGTAGTCGCAACGACTCGACTGTAGTGCTTTTATGGGTTTGGCGCTAGTCAAAGAATTCTAAAAATTTTATATGTACCCCCCTCTATCCCTTCCTCACCTAATCAACTATCGAAGTTATTTTCCTATTTATTATTCAAACGAAGGTCATTTATTTCTGTCTAGATTTCGATTTAAAATAGAAATACCTATAACAATTATAGGCCCACCATAATATATTATTACCTATATTGATATCTATGTTTACACTTCACCTTTTATTTTTGGTATATATATTTATTTTACTGGCATTTTAAAAGCCGCTTAACTTGTTTACTTTTGCATCAATGGCATGGCAAAAGACACAAATAATAAATGGGTTAAACACACAAAACCAGCAACGTCATTAACTGTCGACAGCCAACGTACTTAATGTACGATCTTAGATTATATACAAATAAAAGTGTACTATAGTGTGTGTGTTGAGCCATTGCACAGCAAATTACAGTTTTTTACTTTTGTTGTTTGCGTATTTTTCAACCAATTACCCAAGGTAGTTCCGCAAACTGATATTTGTATGAGCTTAAGAATGATGGGAACTTTCCGGTTAACGGCATAACCTTAGAAAATAAAATTATATAGAGGCACATGAAGTAGATCAAAAACTAACTTTTATTGCATTTATAAGCAATTTCATGCTCAATCACTGATTTTGTACTGAACTCGATTTTACCGGAAAAGTTTGTTTCATCCAATTTAGGCCTATCGGTCCCATTGCGAAGCCATATGTATTCCCTGTTAACCCTATTAATATCTAGGTGAGTCCTCTGTACCATAGCATTGTAAGTCGAGTTGGGATCTGAAGCTCGGATATCTCCGAAAGGTCAAGCCATAGGGGTTGACCAAGGATCATAAGTCTTCTTCTGCTTAGGACAATGACAGAGAAGGTGTTTGCAGCTTCTGCAGAAATCTTGATGTGCTACGCCAAGGTGAGCTGCGTGTCTACCGACTAGACAGTAACCCGCCAGGGTCCCTAGCAGTGCTCTGTGTTACGTTAAAGTGTACTGGTACGTTGAAGGTTTATATGGCACAGGAGGAAAGGTCTTTCCAAAGGGTTCAAAGTAGGGGTGCTGGAAATATTATCGATATATCGAATATCGATATTTTAGTAACAAAACCGATAAATCAATATCGTATATTTTACTAACGCGATATATCGTATATCGAATACTTTATGGGATATTTTCGGCGATATTTTTATGTTTTGGATGGAAGAGAAAGACAAATTGCCAGAGCTTTTCGACTTGGCATTGGCATATGCTATTTCACCAGGATGATCGGTGCCTTCGAAGCGCTTGGCCTCGACCAAAAAAGTTTGTCTTCGACTATAGAAGTGTGGTTTCCGACAACAGAAGTCGAATAACCGAATAACAAATATCTTTGTCAAACTTATAAAAATACATTTTATCTATATATTTTGGGTTTAGGAGCTCTGGTTTTGATCACAGACAGAATTAAGTTTTGAATACGCTTCAAATGACACCTCAATTACCTTAAACGACCTGTTCATTCTCAAGAAAAAGATTTTTTGCTTAAAAATATCGAAAATATCGATAACATCGATTATTTTTTCAACAAAATATCAATATCGAAGTGATACTTTTTCAATATCGGAAAAAAATCTATATAGATATTTTTGAAATATCCGACATCCCTAGTAGAACGTTATTTTTGAGCCGATCTGTTTAAAATTTGGTTGTATGTATGCTCAAATTTTTCTCATTTCAGAAATGGAAATGGAAAATGTGTGGCTGTGATGGGTTTAAATCAGGGCTGCAAGCAAACCCAAATATTTTTTGCGCAGGTTCGGTTCTCGGGTTCAAACTAAAATTTACCAATGGTAACGGTTCGAGGTTTTTTGTTCTTTGTCTTTGATTTGAACCTTGGTTCGTCCCAAGTTTTACGCAATTTGTATAGAAGAGTAATTAATTTGTTAAAAATGTATACAAAATTTCTGAATTTTTCTTTACTTGAACTGACAAATTCAATTGTTTCAATTTTTTTTACATTTTCGAGCAATTGTTGCTCTCTGCTACTTCTTTTATCAGTAAAATGCCCGCTTAACTAATACTTGTAACTTTTCTTGAACTGAACCAAAAGAGTTGGTTCGGAACAGGTTCATATATTTGTTCACAAGAGGTTCGGTTTAAAGTTCGGTTCACAGTGAAAGAAAAGTCGAAATTCCGGGTTCGAACCGGTTCGGTTTAAAACCGGTTAGCAGCCCTGGTTTAAGCGTTACTTTTTGTTTAACAGTTCTGTATGAAATTTTGGGTCAACTAAATGGGAATTTTACCAGTTTGGGAAAATCCAACCCAAAGGTCGGAAAATGTGGGTTATATTGAAACCGTTGTAGGCTTCATACGCAATTTTTAAACGAATTACATGCTTTGTCACAGGGTGTTCTATTTTTAAACTCACGGAATTATTTTGTTATTTTGAAATTCCTATACGCCCTGGAAATTTGGTTGGAACGAGATTACATTCAATTTTCTTTTCCATGTTGATATCCAATACCTGCCTTTGCATGTACTACGCCAAAGTTAATCCTCGCTTGACATTACATTAATTTTTTTTTTTACTTTTACCATAAACAAATCTTAATGGCGGTCATTAAAAATAGTTGAGATTGAACAAATTTTTCACGGTCAACTGAATGTAGCTCTCCAGGCAGGCTGGTCGATCGCTCATCAAATAGATGCACCACAAATATAGTGCAAAAAATTGCATACTTTTTCTAAAAGAAAACAGTTATATACAATTTAGAAACAATTTTTTAACTACTACTAGAAAGTAAAAGTTTGAAATACTAAGGTTTATACGGAACTTGACTCTGAACTGTCTATGAGTAGTCTTATATGAACATTTGCTGGTCTCATTTCATCTTTGATACAATTATTGTTTGTTAAGAGCCATAAAGATTGCACTGTTGTAATTAAAAGGCAAACGTAATAGAAATCAATTAAAAATGCCTTGTCGTTCATAACAATGTATCATCGACATGGCGTCGTCGAATTGTGCTAAATACCAGAAGCAAAAAAAAAAACAACAAACCGCACACAAGCTGTTAATTGGATGTGAGTGACTGCAAATCGATAGGTGGAAGTGTACTAACATATCGTACCATGTGCAGAGCGCACCCTAAACGTTGGGTAGGTACGTCAGAGGATTAGGGTCGAATATCGACAATGCTCTTTGACCTTAGATCGTCCGATATTGATTAATTGATGAAAACTTTCAAGCTCATGTGGATTAGTGCCGTCTGCCCATCCCTTGGACAACCTTGATCAAGTATGCAGCACAACGTGTAAGTCGTACAATTTAATTGTTTTTATCGCACGCCTTAAATCGCCAGCAGCGGCCTCGCTTGAACATTGTCAATTAAATTAGAAATCTATGGGGCGAGCAGCAGGCGACACACGCCTAACCCTTATAATTGGGATGCATTTGGCCAGTTGTGACACGTCTGCGTGATTAAAATCAACATTAAGCCCCCAGACAGACGCTGCTGCATCCATTACAATAAAAGCCGGCACTTCCGTTGCGCCTGCATAGTTCTGAGAGTGTCGTCTTCTTTGACAGGGCACATACGAGGGAGCCAGACAATGTTTATGCCCTTAAAAGGGTCAGCAAGGGTTGAGTGGTGTATCCTAGTCTACGCATATTTTGTAAGATTTGCAATAATTTAAATATAATCAATTGGTATTCACCACGAATCAAACGCAAAGGGGCAACGGCGGCAACGTTTGTCTCAGACAGAGTCTGGAATGTCAAGGCATATATACCCATTTCTAAACAGTGTGGCGTCTCTTCTGATGCTTGCCACATGTTGCACGCACATACAGAGAGTAGTAAGTGGTCTTTGTCAAGTGGGCTGGTCTGTGGTTACACGTGTCGCCCATCGCCATCATCATCATCGCTCAACCCGTTCTAATCAGCCCATAGCAGAAGGAAAAACCAGTTCAACTGGCTCCCGCTCAAGTCCATCAATCAATGGCTTGTTTGGCACACAGCACTCAGCGCTCAATAGCTTTTTAATTGCCGCAAATATTTACAACAAATATTTCTCACGCCTTACAAGCGCAACTGTCCTAAGCCAGGTGGTGGTGATGGTGCTTACCTGAAAGAAGAAAAGAAATGGAAAATTAAATTAGTAAACCAAAGTCAATGCTGAGTAAAAATTGCTAAGTTATTCAAAGTATTTCAAAGATTCAAATGGTTAGTACCTTTACATATATATAAAGTCTATGGAACGCACAATAACCAAGGTTGTTGAAACAAAAGAAAATAGGCCATAAACGTTTTCGATACAATATTAATGCTTTATAATGTGTCAATATAACAAATTTATGACGTTTATAATCAGATTGGCGGGGCCAATGATAAAGTCTAATATACGAGACTGATTTTAATTAAAATCGTTAAAATATTTGGGTTATTCACGGTCAGAGATAAAAGAGCTTTATTGCTTTATGGGTAAGAAAGTGAATTTTCGTAGTTAATACAATGTCTTTAACTTTCTTTTTCTAAATAAACCAACTACCGTAAAAAAATATTTAAAATATTAAAGACCGCGCGGATTTCCAAATTTCCTGAACCTTAAAAGATTGATTTTCTGTAGAATATTGCATGAAAATTCAATCAGGTCTGTTTTCGTTTCCGAATCTGATCGATCGGAATCGGTGGAGGTTCCTATTTTCAAAAAACGATTATACAATCCGGTTTATATATTTTGCCATTTAAACAGTCGTATAAAGATAAATGGAAATTTGAAGTTATTCCCCGAATAAGAAAATCGGTTTCTAAAAACGGGAACATTTACCGATTCCGGCTAATTTGATCGAAATCGGAAACGGGAACAGGTCTGAATATGTAAATTCATCACGTAACGTTTCGAGGATTTTCAAATATTTTCCGACCTGTCTAAGATAGCATTATTAATATTTCTCTGGTTCAGGAACGGTTCCGACCCCGCTGAACCGGTTCATAAGTGGTTCAGAGCCATATCTCAGAAGTTATTGAAGTTATGTACTGGAAATTTGGTGTGTAGGTTAGTTTTCTATTTATTTACATATATTTCAGTGGTTCAAAACCGGTTCCGACCCCGCTGAACCGGTTCATAAGTGGTTCAGAGCCATATCTTAGAAGTTATTGAAGTTATGTTCTGGAAATTTGGTGTGTAGGTTAGTTTTCTATTTATTTACATATATTTCACTGGTTCAAAACCGGTTCCGACCCCGCTGAACCGGTTCATAAGTGGTTCAGAGCCATATCTTAGAAGTTATTGAAGTTATGTTCTGGAAATTTGGTGTGTAGGTTAGTTTTCTATTTATTTACATATATTTCACTGGTTCAAAACCGGTTCCGACCCCGCTGAACCGGTTCAATAGTGGCTCCGAACCATGTCTCGGAAATTATTGAAGATATAAACGTGAAATTTGATACTTTTGTAAGTTTATATAGAGATAGACATTTCTTTGGTTCAAGACCAGTTCCGAACCCGCTTAACCGATTCAAAAGTGGTTCAGAGCCATATCTTCGAAATTTTTTAAACTATGAACTTAAAATTTGATAATTATATAAGTTATATAGAGATAGACATTTTTTTGGTTCAAGACCGGTTCCGAACCCGCAGAACCGATTCAAAAGTGGTTCAGAGCCATATTTGTTAAATTTTTGAAGCTATGAATTTCCGAAATGTAAAACGCGTTTGTGGAAACCGATTCTCAACCAGTTCAAATTTCAACTTCTTATAACGGTATCTAAATTGTCCTAGTTATGTAATGAAAAAAAAGTGCTAAAGTGCTATGTAGGAGATGAGAAATCGGCTCTAAATAAAGGAGCTTTATAAAAACTATGTGACCCAAACTCTAATATGTACAATGTACCTTGTAGATGGAAAATAATAGTTTTGGAGTTGGTTTGAAGTATTACGAGTTGTATTCACTCTTATCATTTGTAGAAAAATTGACATTGAAGTCACTCCAGACAAAATCATACCCAAAAGTTCACATTCCCATACGATTTCAGTCGTTTTTGGGTCGGAATCGATTTGTAGAACACATGGGGTTAGCAACTTGAAGATATATTCTCCAAGTGTAGCAGATGCATTGAGAATATAAGAAACCAAACTGGGAGTAGTAGGAATTAAACAGTAACTTGTTCACGAACTAATAAGGGTTTACACTCTCTATTTTTATTGTGGCTGTTGTTTTATTGCTCTGTTTGGTTTTTGGTGTTAAACTAGAAACTTTGTTCATGAGAATGAGGTGTTCAATGACCAGCCATCAATGTAATAATTTACAACAACTACCTCATGCTGCAGCGAAACTTTTCGTTTGTTGTTGTGATGGTTTTTAAGCCTCTCTGTTGGGTTTCTGCATTATTAACATGAGAAAACAACAATCACTCTCAATTCTTCTCACAACTCAAAGAGGGGAGAGCAACAATTGGTGAATGCAGATAAAAAGAGAATCAACATTGAGAAAAACATTCTTTCTTCTTGATTAACTCCTGTTTTTTACTCACTAACTTCTGACTTTAAGACTTCATGCAGACTTTATATAATCGCCCAAATGCTTGACCCTTCTGAAACCTCTTCGTCGGTTGATAAAAAAAATGGCAATGAACTTAAACACAATCAACAATGCGAAATCTTTAAAATAATTAAAATGTATGTAAACAAATTCATTTGTACTCATCATCGTTGCTCCACATAAAGAAAGTGAAGCATAATAAACAAATTTAATTACGCACAAACACAAAAAACAAAAGCACAAAAGTGAAATGCAGTTATAAAGGTTTAATTTATTGTTTTTTCTTCTTTCTCAAATTTGGTTGGCTGCACATATTATACTTGTACATACAATTGTGATACGTACTGGCCGCCACCAACTAAGCCCGGATCATGCTCATTTCATTTTCATGTTATTTAAAAATGTGAGAAAATTTCAAAGCTTTTGCACTTGAAGTGGCGTTGGCTTTTGGTTACTTTGTAGTTTCTGTTTTTTTTTTCAGCTTTGGCCATAAATTATTTCATATTGGAAAATAAAAAAAAAAAAACCTACGCAGTGTTGTGTCGCGTGTAAGTTGAAATAGAAAGTTTCGAATTATAATTGCATTTGTTTCATTGTTAGCAAGTTATTTGGTTGCAAGAAGAAGCGGCGATAAAGCCAAACACTTTACTAATCATAATATCATAACTAAGTTGTAGGCTGCTTTTTTGCTTCCTCCGACACTGACACTGAAGGAGAGACAGCTGGTGCAACATGTGCATACCATCTTGCAGCTGCAGCACTTCACAACAATAACAACCACAACATTCGATGACGCCACATATACTTCTCAACTTTTACAACTTTGTTTTGTGGGGGGGGAGCAGCGCACACTCAACTCTCATGCAAGTTGGAGCCCTCTAAATGTTAATGGCAACAGCGAAGTATGCGACATGTCAACTATTTCAAGGCTAAATCAGTGAGGCAGGCACATGTCAACAGTTCATTGAACTGGTGTTGCCTCTGGAATGGAATGGAATGGTATGGAGTGCGAGTAAAGTGAAATGCATTTGCATGACATTTTGTTAATTGAAAGTTGATGACAAACAAACCGGAAGAGTAACAGCATTTTTGAAGTCCTTCGTTAAGTTAAATAAAATGCAAATATAAAGACTGTACACACATAGGCTCTAACTAAGAGCAAATGTTTGCCCAATTTATACAGCTATGGCCATACAAATAAAGCAAATGAACCTAACTGGGAAAATATTGATCATTATTATACTAGAATTGGGATTGTGTGCTGCTAAACAAGTTGATTGGAGCAGAAATTTTAACAAACATAGTTTTCTATGCACTTGCAAAGTGTTTAAAACTATAAACTATATGTATTCTTGTTCAGAACGACGAGCTGAGTCGATTGAGCGTTGTCCGTCCGTCAGACCAGGGAGGGAATATAATAGTTATTTTCATAAAACTCATTGAAATTAAAGAATGAAGCTCATTTGGTATAAATATTCGAAATACACCAAAACGTGTGATATCCTTTCCGCTATCTTTTATTTTATTACTCAGAAAAAAGAGTTACCGAAAGACTTTTATTATAAAATTCAGTAAAAAAAAGTCTTTTAATTTTTTATAGCTTCAGCAGTTTGCTCTCTGCTTAAATGATCCATTCATATCATTAACTGCGATAACTAAAAAAAACAAGACTTTTATATTGTGATTTAAAAATATAAGTCACTGACTGAGTTTTATTTACTGAGCTAAATAATAAAAGTCTTTCAACAGTTTCTTCAAGACTTTTATTTTATTACTCAGAACATAATTATTATGAAAGACTTTTATTTAATTACACAGAAAAAGATTTATCGAAAGACTTTTATTATAACATTCAGTAAATAAAACTCATTCAAAGACTTTTAATTTCTTAATAAAAGTCTTTAAATTTATTATAGCTTCAGCGGTTTGCATTCTGCTTAAATTATACATTCATATCATTAACTGCGATAAATAATAAAGACTTCTTTAGTATGATTTAAATATATAAGTCACTGACTGAGTTAAATAATAAAAGTCTTTCGACAGTTTTTTCAAGACTTTTATTAAAAAGTTAATAAATAACTGTTACCAAAGACTTTTATTTTTTCCTCAGAATATAATTATTATGAAAGACTTTAAGATTTGTTATAGATTTCAGAACATAATTTTATGAAAGACTTTTATTTTATTACCCAGAAAAAAGAGATATCGAAAGACTTTTATTATAAAATTCAGTAAATAAAACTCATTCAAATAGTTTTATTTTTTAATAAAAGTCTTTAAATTTATTATAGCTTCAGCGGTTTGCTCTCCATTCATATCATTAACTGCGATAAATAAAGCAGACTTTTAAATTGTGATTTAAAAATATAAGTGACTGAGTTTTATTTACTGAGTTAAATAATAAAAGTCTTTCGATAAGACCTATTTTCTGCGTAATAAAATAAAAGAATTTATTAACTGTTATTTCTGAGTAACTAAACAAAAGTTTTTAGTAACTGTCATTTGTTGAATTTTTAATAAAAGTCTTTCTACAACTGTTATTTACTGAGTATTATATAATAAAAATCTTTAATAACTGGTATAAAAAACTGTTTAGTGTGGAGTAAAAAACTAAAAGTCCTTTATAACTGTTATATGAAGCCTAATTAATTAAAGCTCTAACAATAGTGTGGAGTAAAAAAATAAAAGTCCTTAATAACTGTTATATGAAGCCTTATTAATTAAAACTCTTTCAATAACTCTTAAATGTAAACTTAAATAATATAAGTTATAAATGTTACCGCCCCTGCGTCAGACTGTTTCTTCGAAAAACTGGTCTCTGTTTAAGCTTATTTATAAAAAATATCGAAAATATCGATAATTTTGTCAACAAAATATCAATATCGAAATGATTATTTTTAATATCGAAAAGATATCGAAAAAGATATACGAATTAAGGTACTCAAAAAAAAAAGTTTACTATCGGTTTGGGTACCTGAAACGTGGTTTTAAAATGTAAATTTCGGGGAACAATTATGGTAGAACATATTCCATATTTAAGCAGTCTCGTAAAGTTAGCTTTAACTTATTTTGAATAAATTTAATAATAGCAAGAAAAAAAGTTGCACAACAAAATGTGAATAGAGCCAGGCCCCTGTGATGACGTTTTTTGTGACTTTATTTTATTTTTTTCGGGGCATTTGCTGGGAGCAGCAGTAACAGTCAGATGCGTTATTGCCTCACCAGCTTTGGATTGGCGCCGCGACAAATTTAAATGAGCACACTGCAACCAACTGACAGACAGCATTTGGGTGCAGCCAAAAAAAAAAAAAAAAAAAAAAAGACAGAAAATAATGCGGCCATGTATTACTAATGTTTGTTTTGTTTGAGGTTTCAACTGTCCACACGGCTCCAAATGAATCAATGCAAAACTATGAAATGCATATCACAACAATAATAACAACATGCGTCGCCTTTGGCGTTACCACACGATGGCAACGCAGCAATGAATCAACAAACAACGGATGGAGGAAGGGAGGCAGGCATGGCTTGTCAACCGACTGTGGGGCAATGCTCAAGGCCTTGTGTCAGAATTTTTATGAATGAATGCATACAATTTACACATATTGAACGTGCTTAAGCGAGCGAGCGAGCCAATCATCGGAGGCTGTAAATTTACACATTGTAAAGTGCATTGAACTCCCACAACAAAAACAGAAATACAGATGCCACCACAACCAGTCAAACTGATATAACCAACTGGATTTAAGTCTGTTTGACTGGCTTTTTCGCTTATTTGGTACAAAATATCGCCTATCGTGTTGGCAACATGTTGCAAATGTTTAGTTTTGGGGCGGCTCTTTGTGAGCATCATCTTCAAGTCACGTTTCAACCATCGACTGGCCAAAATGGCATTTTGATTAGTTTCCCCCAGGAGCCGCAGCAGCCACAATGAGAGTTCTCGAAATGCGGAAGTTAATCCTTGCTGTTCATGATTAACATCTCCTCTCCGTCTCTCCTCCAGCGTTTCCTTATATGCTGCAATTTCCTCATCAATTTCTGCATATTAAATTTCAATCAGGAATGGTCTTTGCTTTAGTGTCGTTTGTCACCATATTTGCCACTGCATTGCCACTGATGACGAGACCACAAGAAAAACCCACTCAGACACAGGGCTGCTGCTGCTGCTGTCTACCTCCAGCCCAAAACACAACAAAAACAAAACTTGTTGCTGTGCGCCCTTCATTAATCTTTGTGGCTGCCTCTGACTAGCCAACTGTTTTAAATTATTTCACTGCACCATGGGCAAAAAGACGAAATTTTGGGCTTCAGTTAAAAAAATATTGAAAATTAAATCTTAATAAATATTTAAAAAATAAATATATTCAAACTTTTGGCAATATTTACGATTTAGCTTAGCGGCTTCAAACATGAACGAATAATTACACTACGTCACAGTCAAAATGCTACCAGCTTGAAAACTATATTTTCTGAAGCATTGGGGATCCCAAATGAAGAACAATGTTTTGAATACAAAATTTAAAAAATGAGATAAAAATATTAATTTTTTGACATTGCCGAAGTCCTCATACACTTGCTAAAGTTCGCTCTAACCGCTTTTACCGATAGAATATATATATATCTGGTTTTACGATACAATATAATATCTATAAGCTCAGAATCTTTATAAATTCAGATTGATTAATGCAAAATTTGTGTACGTTGCCATCAAAAACAAATCAGTTTTCCCCACTAAGACACATTTTCCGACCCACCAGTACCATGGCAGCTATAGGATAAAGTTATCCGATTTTTACCAAATTTTGTAGAACTGTTTGAAAGCATTTAATATTTATAATTTCCGAGTTTAAGAACGCTTTCATTGAAAACAAAAAAGTTTTTCTTACTAAAACTTATTTTCCGACCAACCGATCCTATGGCAGCTATAGGATATAGTCATCCGATTTTAACCAAATTTTGTAGAACTGTTTGAAAGCATATAATATTTATAATTCCTGAGTTTAAGAACGCTATCATGGGAAACAAAAAGATTTTCCTACTAAGAGTCATTTTTCGACCAATCGGTCCTATGGTAGCTATAGGATATAGTCATCAGATTTTAACTAAATTTTGGAAAACTATTTGAAAGCATATAATATTCATAATTTTAAAGTTTATGAAGGCTTTCATTAAAAACAAAAAAGTTTTTTTTACTAAAACTCATTTTCCGACCAATCGGTCCTATGGCAGATATAGGATATAGTCATCCGATGCTTACCAAATTTTGGAAAACTGTTTGATAGCATATAAAATTCATAGTTCATGAGTTTAAGAACGCTTTCATCGTAAACAAAAAAGTTTTTCTTACTAAGACTCATTTTCCGACCGATCGGTGCTATGGTAGCTATAGGATAAAGTCATCCGATTTTTACCAAATTTTGCAGAACTGTTTGATTGCATATAAAATTCATAGTTCATGAGTTTAAGAACGCTTTCATTGAAAACAAAAAAGTTTTTCTTACTAAGACTCATTTTCCGACCGATCGGTGCTATGGCAGCTATGGGATAAAGTCATCCGATTTTTAACAAATTTTGTAGAACTGTTTGAAAGCACTTAATATTCCGAGTTTAAGAACGCTTTCATTGAAAACAAAAAAAGATTTTCTTACTAAGAGTCATTTTCCGACCGATCGGTCCTATGGTAGCTATAGGATAAAGTCATCCGATTTTTACCAAATTTTGTAGAACTGGTTGATAGCATATAAAATTCATAGTTCATGAGTTTAAGAACGCTTTAATCGTAAACAAAAAAGTTTTTCTTATAACTATTTTCGCGAGGTGAGGGGATATCATGATTTTAACAAATTTGAGAACTGTTGAAAGCACAATTCCGAGTTTAAGAGCTTTCATTGAAAACAAAAAAGGTTTTCTTACTAAGACTCATTTTCCGACCGAATCGGTCCAATGACAGCTAAAGGATATAGTCATCCGATGCTTACCAAATTTTGTAGAACTGTTTGAAAGCATTTAATATTCACCATTACCGAGTTTAATAAAGCTTTCATTGAAAACAAAAAGTCATTTCCGAATACGGTCTAGACAGATAGATTAGTCATGATGCTAAAATTTTAAGAACTGTTTGATGTCATATAATATTTATAATTCATTGAAAACAAAAATATTTTCTTCACTTAAACTCATTTTCCGAATAATCGGTCCTTTGAGAGTTATAGGATACAGTCATTCGATCCGGGCGGTTGCTACATATTAGCAGTAAACAAAAGCCGCTGGGCAAAATTTCAGCACAATAGCTTTACAACTGAGGGACTAGTTCACGAAGAAACAGACAGACAAAGCTCAATCGACTCAGCTCGTCGATCTGATCAAGAATATATATAGTTTATGGGGTCGAAAATGAATATGTCTATGCTTTGTGTCTAAAAATGGGCTTAATAGAAGGTATGTGAGGGTGTATTCAAATCGTTCTAAAAATTCGAGTTTATAATGAAAAAAAAAATATCGACTTTTGAACCATAGTCCATTGTCACTGGCTGCCCAACCAACCAAGGCAAAGCGTCTGTCTGCGGTGACCATTTGATGTGGTCTCCTGGGTCTAGGTTTCACGTTTGATTTTTGGTTGGAATTTGATTATGCATGCAAGAACTAGCCACATAGTATACAGAGTATAAAGAAGGAAGTCTCTGCGCACCCAGCGACGATTGCAACTTGTCATTGTTTATCTTCTGCAGAAGCAACGCCAGTCGATAGCTGCTCTTCCGCTGGATAGACGACTCCAACCACTTGGCGGTTGTGCCATTTTCTTTTGCTTGCCCAAACTGCTGCAGCAGCTTTATCTTTTGTTTGGCATTTGCTGCCTCTATTTAAGGAAGCCATAGAAAAGACTCAGCTCTGGCTGCTAATTAAAAGAGACTACTCCCCAAAAACAGTCAGAGTGGTCACAGAAACTGCCAACTAGATACAGATAGATACATGCGGGCAGCAGTAAGTGATATCAACAGAGGGTGATCACCAACTGCAATGAAAACATGAGAACAACCAAAAGAGAGAGAGAAAGATGGAACCACTTGGGTGGGCAAAGACTGGCTCAAGTTGTGCAGTTGGGTTGACCTCTATTGTAACTAAGACTATCAAATCATTTGGCGGAAATTTCAATTTAATTAGAGCGCCGTTTCTAAAGTGGAACTGTTGATAAACTGGAGAGCTCAGTGCCTTGGTCTTTGCTGATGCTGATTGAGGCGACCGCAAGTCTGGGGCAATGCTTAAGGAATACACTCAAAGATTTTTAAATTCGACTTTGTTTGTGTCTGTCCAGCAGTAACAGCATTTTTGGCAAATATACATTTTCCGGACCACCCAAATAAAAAGTATTTCCTAACCGATGCGTGGGAACAAAACTCGAGATGAAATACATTTCCACGTCATTTGTATACAATATTCATTTTGTTTGTTTTGCTTTCAGCAAGAAGCAGAGGGCTCATTCTTTTCTTGTCTGGCTTTTTGACGTTTAAACTTATTTCTTATCTACCCTACATAGAACATGTTCGAACTGAAATTACATTTAAAATGGTTTGCAAATATTTTACAGTACTCAGTTACACAAAAAAATTATTTTGCTTAATTTTTATTCATCTGCTTTTATTTAGAAGTACTACGAGAATATATTATAGTAAATTCACTATAAATGTAAAATAACGTTCATAAAGCCTGAATGGCTTCATGTAATAGACAAGATCAACGCCAAGTGATTTTTACTCTATTATGGCGTTTTTTATAAACCTAAAAGTCTTGTACAAAGTAGAATGATACTACATTTAGTACGCAAATCGATCTATTTAATAAAAAATTTTATAATAAATTTTATTTTTCGGAATCCAGAAACGGTATTTTTCAAAAATCGAATAAAAAATAGCTTGTTGAACCTAGGGGCACCGACCTTCTCAACTGTCAGCGTTCCGTTCTGGAGATTTTGGTACTAGGCGGCCTTTGGAGGCTGATGACAAACAAATCAAGGCAATAATTAAGGAAAACCTCCGGTATTCATCATGAGAGATTGCCGTGAAGCTAAATGAATCATATACACCCACCCAAAACCACTTGTATACCGTAATCAAGCGCGATTTTTGGGTACCACATGTTTTAAAAGGATTTCACCATACTTGTTGAATTCGTATTAATCCCATGTGTTCTACAAATCGCTTTCGACCACAAAAACGACCCAAATCTTATGGGGAATATGGTGGGAATATTGGAATATCTGCGATTTATTGAAACGATTCAAATCTCGGGATGTAAAAATTGATTCTTAACAATAACGTCGAAAGAGAGATTAGTCGGCTCAAACCACATTAAACTCCGATATTCACCAGATAAAGGTAATGCTGTCTGTTTGGTGGAACGGTATTGGACTGTGATTGGAAAGGTACTCATTTTCCTTACCTAGGTAAGGCACAAGGTAAATGCGTAAAAAAGGGTGTCAAACCGGAACACAAACCGGAACCATATACCAAAAAGAACCGATTGAAACTCAGAACCAGAACCGGAACCGTTATTATTTTTTTTTTCGAGAACCAATATTTCGGAAACTTTATTTTTGGAACCGAAATGACCGAAAAGAACCCAAACGATGTACCGCTTAACATTATAACATTTTGTCAGATATCAAAAGTTTCTCTTGCTCTTCCAGTTAGACAAGTATTATTAGGACATTTGTTTTCTGGAGTGAAGTTTATTATGTTTAATTTTCTCTCTTTATAACTATCTTCTGTTGTGTAAGTTCTATTATATTTTCAATTATATCTTCAGATTAAAGGATTTTTAAATTATACCGGTTCATACCGGTACGTACCGGTATACCGAAATTAAAAACAAGGTACCGATACGGGAACCGAATACCGAAATAAACAAGAACCTAAACAGATCCTTTTACCAAAACATTAGTTTTGGTACGTACCAGAACCAGAGCCGGAACCGAAATTCGATTCGGTTTGATTTCCTGGTAAAAAATATATATTTAGGTAAGGAACAAGGTATCTGGAATTTTTAGTACCTAGGTAAAGGTACTAAAAACGTAACATTGTTTATTTTATTTTTTATCAGTAATCAATATTGGAACCCTGAAACTTATTTCTGGCGGGGTTTACGGAAAATATGGGGTAAAATTTTTAGGTGCGAGTTTCCAGAAACTCGTTAAGGCTTGATTTATCTATTGAGGGTTGAAATTAAGCCGTTACGAGAAATGAGTTTATCGCATTTTGTTTTGGGATGTCTTACTTTAAAAGACTGGAAAATTACTTTGCATTAAAGTAAAAGTACGACCTTGAGCCAGCTTAAGCAACTTATAAATTTTAGTTGCAGAAAGCCGGCACAGCTAGTATTTTGAAATAAGATTTAGATTTCGGGTGGAAACCCTACATACATAAATCTGATATATCTGTTAAGAAGTATGAGCCAAGGAATTTCTGTTTTCGACGATCTAGAGCAGGTCACGAGCAGAAGAAGTGTGAGACATTTTTCTGGTCGCATAAATCTTGTATGATGAGTCTGCACGTAGCCATGGGCATACCTACAGTTTTCTTCTCAGAAAGGAGGTCTCTATGTCCCTTTGTCCTGGGACCCAAATGAGGCTTAGTTTCAAGATAAAAAAAAATGTCTAAACAAGTCAGCTGGACTTTACTTCGCTTTTCTCTATTCTACGATATCGATACGGTTGTGGAGTCAACTACCCACCTGGTCTTAACACGAATCGCCTTACAGATAGCTGTTTCAATTTCTGAATTTTGATTACATTTATCAGTTTTGTTTTATTTCTATTACTGGTACTTTAAGTCTTCGAATTCACAAAAAAAAAATCTAAATTTTAATCAGCTACAAAATTTACAAAACTTAGTACCTTGCTTACTTTTTGACAAGGTAAGTAAGAAGTTGTCAAAAAAAATCCGATTACAAAGCAAGAGGTTTTCTTTCCATCATGACAACTCTAGACCAAATACATGTTTAGTCACTCGTCAAAAATGATTAAAGCTGAATTGGGAAGTGATGGCACATCTATCATATAACCCCGACCTTGCACCTTCAGATTAACAGGTGGCCTTAGGATGGTTTTACATTTCACTGAAAATAAATTCGTCTTTCAACTAGCTGTTGAATTTATAGCTAAGTTTTAAACAAACAAAGAGTGCATTTTAATAACCTCATGTGACTGCTAACTTCATTAAATATGTTATCAGAAGGCAGGGTATATATAGTTCGAATATACAAGTGTTTGCTGCTTGTTTATTTGCATACGCGTCGTCGACTCGGTTGTTTTGTTCAATTTAATTTGCGCCAACCCGTTGATGACTATTGGATATTACTTATTACCTATTGGTGGGCATGACGCAGTTCATATATCGGCAATAAAAATAGACAAACAATCAGCAAGAGCCCGGGCCGGTAATATAGACTCTTGCGAGTACACACACACACACACTCGAGAGTGTATATCAACTGAAGGGTTCACCCCTTTGGTTTAATTACAAGTAGCCAGGAAAAAGAAATTTCCACTTCTTCGAATTGTTATTGCATTAGTGGCACATACTTAAACAGACAATTGAGTTATGACAGCTGTTGCTTATAAAGGAAAGTTTTAAGAATCTTCGATCAATTTGCCTAAAAGCAATTTGCACCACAAATAGAAACGCTTCAACGTTTTAGCCTAATGAACAATTGTCACGCCAATTTAAGTTGCCTTTTTTAAATGTGGCACGCCTCAGTGATATTTTTTTTTTTTGCTATTTTGAAAACTAAACTGACCATGAAAAACACTCAAAGCATCACCTAAGGCAATTGTTTCCACTCCAAAAAAAAAAAAGAAGGGTATTCTATTTACATTTTGTTTGTGATGATCCATCGATTGTCATGCCCAACGAGCTTGAGACATTGAAAATGTATGGTTTAAGGGTTACATAGTTTTTCATTGGAAAAACGGTCAGCGCTTTCTTTTTAAGCGTTGCGTGTTGTGTGAGCATACACACACAAAAGACGCTTTATGGGTTCAGTGACACGACAAAACTGATCGTTTGTAATTATTGTGGAAGGGGGGAGAGGGAGGGAGGGAGGGAGTCGTCTTCCTTATTCATGTGGTCTTGGTCTTTGTAAGAAACAAAACAGAACAAAACAATTTTATTTAATTTTTTAAATACCAGATGCCTTTTAAATTCGGTCTAGGGCAATCGCTAAACCCAGCTGTTAAGTGTAATTAACAATAAGGTGACTTAACGTGTCACGTGGCCCCAAATTCTAGGGCGTTACTCGTAAAACCAACAACTCATTAAAATGAAATTCTGAAATTATTAACACACCTTATATACATTTTCTGGTGTTTGTTTATACCCACAATAAAGATATTTTTCTTTCTTTTTTTTTATGTTTACAACCAAAATGCAATTAATGAATATTGTGCCATTTATATTTGCATAACGATAAGTTTTGTGAAAAGCCTCCGCCTGAAGAGTGTACTCAGTAAAGGAATGCAGCTGAAGAGGAGCACAGATTGTGCAGTCAGTTCAACCCAAAGATTAAGTTAATTACAATTTAAAGCTGATGCTGCCGCCGCCAAAGACAACTCCCAGCAATGAGGCGTTAAGCCAAACGTCAGGCGCAAAAGACAGAGCGTAACAAAGTCGCACAACATGGTTGCAAAAAGTGATGGCTATGGCAACAATGTGGTACTTGGTACTTCAGTGTGAGTGTGTAATACATAATCCTTATAGTTTAACCAATTTAATTTAAATTTCACAAGAGATTTGTCATGCGCTTCAATAATATTTGTGAGTCAAAAAAGAAAAGTTGACACTGTAATGAGATTTTGTTGAGACAACTTCTATATAGATCGGTAAATATGGCTGCACCCGAACTGTGAAGCGTTTTGTTTTGACAGCTGATGGTTGTTGACTTGTTTAGCATTCAACGATTTTCGTTCTCTTATAAAAGATTATTTTTTGAGAAGCAAAATGGCAAAGGAATCAAAAGAAAAGTTGGATAAATATTATAGGGCTTATGCTCTTTCAGATTACACCGTGAAATATTGGTTTCGAGAGTTTTATGGTGCCCAAAACTTCACTGCCGATGAGGTCTGCAGCGCAGACCCTCCGATGCGGTTACACAGGACAAAAAAAAAAAAACTATTTTTAACAACAATCAGCAGTCATAACAAAACTAAGTATGTAGGTTGCTATATATATTTCTGGCCTAATTACTGAAAACGCGAATATTTATGATCAAAAATGGTTTTATTGTTTTTCAAAGTATTCTCCAGCAAGATTTATACACTTTTGCATGCGCTCAAACCAATTGTCGAAGCACTTTTTCCACTCCGATTGAGAAACCTCCAAAACATGGTTTTTGAACTCTTCAACAGCATCTTCTGGCGACGAAAATCGTTGACCACGCATATTTCCCTTGATGTGCGGGAATAAAAAGAAGTTATTGGGTGCCAAGTCAGGACTGTGCGGCGGATGACCCATCAATTCGACGTTTTGGGCGGTCAAAAAGGCGCTGGTGTGAGCTGATGTGTGAGAGCTCACATTGTCATGGTGCACAATGATCTGTCTTCTCTTGTTCGTTTTTCGAATTTTTCCGAAGACTTCAGGCAAACAAATTGTGGTGTACCACTCAGAATTGACCGTCCTACGTTGCTCAAGAAGAAGAAGAAGAAACAGGCGACCATTTGCTTCGAAGTGCTTCTTCCACGAACGACTTTCGTTGGATTTGGCTCGTCTTCGAAGACCCACACGGTCGTTTGCTGTTTTGTTTCGGGCTCATAAGCATAGATCCATGATTCGTCACCTGTGACGATCTTATAAACGTCTTTTGAAACACCGCGATTATATTTTTTCAAAATTTCTTTGCACCAATCCACACGAGCCTTTTTTTGAGTGATTGTCAAGTTGTGCGGGATCCAACGAGAACAAATCTTTTTTTACGCCCAGGTGTTCATGCAATATCGAATGTATGTTGGTGGAAGAAATGCCCAAGTACGCCTCTATCTCACGGTATGTCACATGACGATCTTGCATTATCAGTTCACGCACGGCATCAATGTTTTCTGGCACAACGATCGTTTTTGGACGACCTTCGTCTTCAAGCGAGCGTCGCCCGCGATTGAATTTATTAAACCAATTTTTCACAGTGCCATAGGATGGTGCTTTATCGCCATACAAAGATTTAAGTTCATTGTTGCACTCTTGTCTTGATAATTCACGTCGAAAGTTGTGAAAAATGATTGCACGAAAATGTTCACGAGTTAATTCCATTTTTCTGCCGAGTTAAGTTTTTGATTAATCGTTAATCGATATCAAACGTGGTCACACATGAAAGAGTTGTATGGGGCTTTTATCGATAAAGGTTCAAACTTTTTTTTGGGAAAAGGCCAATTGGTCCTAAAATGGCTAGAAGGGACCTAGGCCTATTATTAATAAGCTTAAAGGATAATAAAGTTCAACCCAAATAAAGGTAAAAACAAAAAACTTTAAGAATATTTCCAACTATAAAGATCGCTTAGATCTTGGTGTCTGCACCCACGTAGCATAAAAAAAAAAACACAAAAAGCGAAACTAAATCGTGATTTATGATGATTACATTTGAATTGTTTCTCTGGCTTTTTATTTTTATCTCATGGCAAATAAATAAAAATCAAAATTGGGACTCTGGGCTCTTTGGGTGCCCTGACCATGACCAGCTGTGGTAGAAACAATCGTGGACTTGGGCATTTTCTCTTGCTAGGAGTTCAGTTCAAAAAAAAACTGCGGGCTTGGTCTCCCTTTGGTGTGTGCATTGGGTTTGTAGGGCGAAGCAACACGCTGGGAAAGTTAATTCATTTAGGTTGCAATCTGCAGCGAAAGTTAGTTTTCTTTAATTAATGCAAATAATAGATGCATCTGCGAGTCGTGTCAAGCCTCATAAAGCAGTACATACATATATGCTAATTGTTTTTAATGAAATTAAAGCTTTGGCCAATCCTCTGCCGGTGACATGGTTTTAAATTACAGTTTCACTTCTTTCTTAAAATTAAGGACAAAGTGAAAAAGGAAATTTTAATTAAATAGTCTGCAAACTGGGGTGGAAACCAGCACTGACTGCTGCAGTTGGTCAGGGCTTGGCTGAAGGAGACATGCAACACAAGACAGAACCTAACCTTACCCAAAAGGGGGCGGGCAAAGCATAAAATAAAGACAATAAATGCGAGTCGAACTCATTTGCAGCCAGCCAGGCGGCAGGCGGGCAGACAGCCCAGGGTTTGGTTCTCTGTTTTAGTTTAATAGCTTTGCTCTTGGCATTGAAAAATTTATCATGTCGTGCCACAACTTGGAGTGGACACGCTCCATTGGACGCTACAGCGTGCTGGAGTCGGGTCTATCTATCTATGTATCTAGCTCTCCTGCTGACTGGCTGACTGGCTCTTTGGCTGCTTGCGTTGCTTGTCATCATTGACACGCGAATTGCAAAAGTTAATTTAAGTAGTTTTCAGCCAAATGACGACAAGAAATCCTGAGGGTTTTTTTTCTTCTGTTAGTTGCTTTTGGTGCTTCAGATTTATATGGCCATTTGGCTAATGAATTGCATAGCACAAAAAAAGCGAAATACTAGAGACAAGACAACCCACATAAATCAACTGAGAACAACCAACATCGATGATTATGATGATCATGATGATGAACATGGCGACCCGTATTATTTTTTGTCTTTCATTGCACGTCTTGCTTATAAATGTGGGAGTTTCTTTGGGTTTGTTTAAAACATTTAAACAATTTGTAAATATTGCGCAAAAGTGACAAGACAAACATTTTGTTAACATGCAAAGAGATATATAGAGAAGGTAGCCCAAAAAAAAATGATGGCAAGGTCAGCACCAGCTGACTGACTGACTGACTTACATATAAAAACTGTTTTGTTTTTACAAACAACCAAAAACAATTCATTGAATTCAAAAGGAAATGCCCAGAATAAGCATACCAACTGAATCATCACGAGACGATGCCGGCATGTTGAAAGATCTTTGCTTGCAAAATAGGAAATATATGTCGCCATAGTGCTAACAAAGCAAGTCCCCACAAATTAAGGCAGCGGCGTCAAGCAGCGTGAAATGAAAAATAGAGACGAAGCCGTTGCCAAGACATGCGTATGGTAAGTATATTAAGCGGCAGATGCAGACCGCAAAACAGTAAAAAAATACACTCGGAAAATACAAAAGATTATTATCTAAACATTTCACAAAACTAATGCTTGCATTTGTAATTGAATAGGTGGTTTGAAAATAAAAAATTTGGGGGGAGAAAAATATTAGATGACGGAGTGGGTGGGCGGCGGCGCGGGCCGTGGTAGAACTAGTTTAAGAACATTGACAAAATATACCTTGCAGAGACGATGAGAACAGACAAAAATTCCCCCTGAACCCCGATGTGTCTTCATGCAACTTTCCTTCGAGCGACAAATAACCTTCTACTAATAAGTAAGAGCGCTGTAGTCGAGTGCCCCGACTACGAAATATACTGTAACCTTCATTTTGCGTGTTTTTATACGCATATATACACCGCGTCGGTATCTAGTGTACATAGATGTGACAGCGATGCTAGCACACCGATAGTAAAAGCTCGTTGCGCAGCTGTCAACTTCGTAAAATGTGATACATAAATACATTCACAAATACACACGCTTAAGACGCCGCAGTCGCGACGCTGCAGTCGCAATTTTGCCTGTTGTGTGGCTGAAAATCATTTTCCTTTCAAAACTTCTGTGTTTTTTAACCGATCTTAATTGGGCTGTTGATGCTTATCAAGATTATATATAATTTATAGGATCGCAAATGTTTACTTCTGTCTGTTACATACATTTGCACAACTTCATGATACCCTTTTTAATCATTTTTTATGGGTAGAGGGTATACAAACCAGAGAAAATACAAACGGAACCGTATACCGAAAAAAAAAAACAGATTAAAACTCAGAACCAAAACTGAAACTGGAACTGATATTTTTAATTTATCAAGTACCGGTATTCGAAAACCAATATATTTGGAAACAAAAAATTTTAAAAACATCGAAAACACCGAAACAATGTACCGGTTCAGCTTAAGTTATAAGTCAGTTTTTAAAGCAATTAATGAAGAATATCTTCAGCGTTTAACGTTTATGAAATTAAGAAAATGTACTTAAATGAGTCGTTCAAGTTCCCAAAACTGCATACAGTTTATATAATATTCTATTAAAAATAACAAGTAATTCTTGCTGTTAAAGCTTAGTACTAAAGCTAAGCGGAACTGAGCAGTTTCTTACGTTTGGGGTTAGCTAAAATTCCAGCATGGCTTTAATTTACCCAAAATACAACCATTCAGCAACAAAATACCTCCAAATCGCAAACGGTCACACTGCAATGTTTTTTTTATTATTTAATAAATAGGAAAATGTAGGCATATTCGTATAAAAAGCAGAAAGCAGACGACGTGGGTAATGCGAATAAAGCTTAATTGTTTAAAAAAAATTTTGTCAATCGACCACTATTTGCTGCTGACCTTTGAAATAATAAATAACAATTAGCTGTTTCAGTCGCACAGATAGATAGTTTGAACATTCTAGACATATATTCTACTACTTATTATGAATCGACCCGCCATACATCGTTTTTCGATCAGATGAACGATATTAGAGCTATACGTAAAAAAAAAAAAAACCAACGAAACAACAACCCGCAGCGATTGGTAGAACTTACGAGAAAGAGAGAGCGAGAAGGCAATAGCTAACTGGTAATTTCCCAATTGGACGGCACAATGGAGCCGCCTCCCCGCCTCTCCCATAGTATTGGTAAGAGAGACAGTAGAGAAATGCAATTGAGATGACCTGCGGTCGAAATCACGCGTGATTCCCGCGTCTAATATGGATACGTTTATGTTAATAGGAAAATATATACAAATTTTATAATTTTACGAGTTATGTACTAGGGTAATTCCACTCATCATTACTTATCGAGCCCCCATACATCGTTTTTCAACCAGATGGACGATAGTCGAAAGAGTTGCCACCCCCAGATTTTGAAAAAACCTCACACTTTAAAGTTATCAGTTACGTACAAACAGGTACAGAGTATATTACAGTCGGGCTTGACCGACTTTCTTACTTCTTTAAAACTTGGATTTGATAGAAATTGAACAAAGATCTGCAAAATGCAACATTTTTTCGAATCGTTTAAAAAGATAATATAGGCTGCTTATTTTAGAGTTCGTGCATTTTATTTGACTAATTTTTTTGATTTAAGTTTCATCTTGTTCCCATAAAAGCAGATTTTCGCTTTATTTAAGAATACCAATGATACAGATCGGTTTAATAATATCAAAGTGACAATTATTCGTTAAAATATATTTCGAAAAATTTAAGCTGTGCTAAACTCAAATGATTTATGTATTATATTAATTTCACAATTATTATACTAAGATACTTTTGATCATATACAGCCATGTTCTGAATTCCACTGCCACAAAAGTTTTGTGATTTGAAGACCCAATTTGGTTTGGATCTCTGAAATGTCTCTGCTGATTGCAGGCTATAAGGGATTTTGTGGGTATATCACTTTTTATCCGAAAATAAACTCACACTAATAAAATTCCATATTTACGTTTTATAAAGAGTCGGTCACACTAAAAATATCAATATAAATGCTGCCAGCAGAGGTAAGCGGACACATCAATCGGTAATCGCACTTAACAATCATGCTTTTTGATCGATTTCTTTTTAGCAATCGTGATAGTCAAAATTACCAATCGCTATGGGCATTCACTGCATTCAGCTGGTATAATCGGCAATCATAAAACACAAATCGCAAATCTGCTGAATGTATCAGAGATGCCCACGGCTTATGCACTAAGAGCACAAGTGTTGTTTGTTAAGCACGCAGATTTTCTTTATATGTATTGGAGGAAGCACGCTGGAAAGATGTTCTATAGAAGCCCTGATATAGATGTTCTATAGAAGCTCCCTGTTCTATTTTCAGTAGGCTTTTTGCTAAATACTACAGATTTGCCAAACCGTTTTTTTTTTTTTTTGCTGATTTTGGTTCGGTTTACTATTTTCGAAAGAATATCGGTTTAGTTCGCGGATAGGTTACCAAAGTCAAGTGAACAATATCCACGAAAATATTATAAAAAAAATATAAAGCAAATTTATTATTTTATTTATTTTTCTTCGAGTGTATATTATTTACATTTTCCATTTGAGTCATAAACCGAAATCAACGTGAAATATTTGGCACACATTCAACAACCAAAAAAGTTTGACGATCGGTACAAAAATTGTCGAGGCACGCGACGAGTCGAGGGGGCGTGTGATACAAATAAAAATAGCCACTCATAAATTGTGGCCAGAGGTGGGTCCGGTGGTGGCTGGGGGAGCCAATGCAAAACACTCAACATCAGATCAGTACGAAGGAATGCCATAGCCAATAGATAAGACCGACCACAAAGTGCAAGGACGATGTAGCCAATTTCTTGGTATTTTCACTCTAGCTTCTTCTTACTCCACTTGCAAAAGGTGAATGAATCCAAAAATATTTCTGCACGCAAGTTGTGCGCGTAATTGCACGTTGCTGTTGCTCTAGCCACATCCATTGGATATGGAGGCTGCTGGTGCTGTTGCTGTGGGCTGGCTATTCGAACCAGTCGTCGGCAACGTCTTCGGCTTAACCCACATAGAAGCAAGCAAAAAAAACAGCAATTCTTGTTGATTGGCGGCCCTGAGCCCCTAGAGCTGCCTGGTTCAGTTTGAAACTTAGTTCATCCTCCACTTGGACTGAACTAGATCTACGGGCTGAACCAAACGGCCCAACACCCGCGACTTAAACATCAACGTCGTTGTCGTCGTCGTGTGTTTTTGTCGTAGGTAGCTCTAAAAATGTCGCATTTTATGGTCTCTAATATGAAAATCATCATCACGGCATCCAGCGCCTCGACAAATATGCAGCTCGTTAGACGCATTAGGGCCCAAACAAAAAACAACAACAACAACAAATTTAAAAAGTTTCTTGGCTCTTGTAAAATGTGGGTCTGACATACCTTGGTGGCGTCTTATTAGAATTTATGATTTGCCATCTTTTTGTTTCTGATTTTGCAGCGGCGCCAGTTCCCTCTGCCCAGCTGGCATTTTCTTTAAGGTTTATTATTTATCAAGCACTTTATGGGGTCCCCATACGTTTAAGTACGCGTGTGTGTGTGTGTTTGTATATATTTGCATTTATAATTTGAAATGGTTTATGGCCCAAGCACAAGTTGAGAGCGTGAAAATACTTTGCAAGACGAATATGGCTGGCTGGCTGGCTGGCTGACTGCAAACATTTTCCTAATGCATTACAAATTTTAACCGCATGACTCATCATCATCATCACCCTAAAGGTCCAAGCAGGTAACTCAAAAATATATGCATATAAAATATGCAAAATCCTATTAAGACAACCTGGTTTGCGACTGATGCTGTGGGGTAATATGTGGGCAGGCGGCTGCAGTTCATTTTTTGAGGCTATGTTGATTTATGTCTTAATAATATGTTGGGCGAAAAATATTTCCCCTTTCCGTAAGGCATTTAAAGAATATAAGTACATTTTTATGTCTGAATTTTAAATGATTTTTTTTTACGACTTTCAGGTGTCATTTTGAGAAATAATCAGGTTGATTTCAACTAAGAATCTCATA
Source organism: Lordiphosa mommai (assembly GCA_018904225.1). NCBI lineage: Eukaryota > Metazoa > Arthropoda > Insecta > Diptera > Drosophilidae > Lordiphosa > Lordiphosa mommai. The sequence continues at coordinate 5,305 of JAEIFT010000421.1, read as the reverse complement.
AGCTTTCATATGCATTTGATAACTTTCAGCGGGAGTTTTCTTTAAATGAAATAAATTGAAAGATCTGCCAATGTTTAAATACCCTTACAGTTTTTTTAAAGACTCTATCATTAATAGCAAACAAGTTTTTCTCACTACAACTAGTTTTTGGACCGATCGTTCCTATGACAACTTTATGATATAGTCATCCGATTTTAATACATTTTTCCAGAATGAAGGGGAAGCATATAAAACTAATATTTACCACGATTGGTGACGCTACGCTAGAAAACAAATAAGTTTTTCTTACTAGAACTGGTTTTTTGACCGATCGTTCCTATGGCAGCTTTATGATACAGTCTTCCGGCCAGTTCCGACAAATGTGCAGTGTATGTGTACATAAAGACCTTTTGCAAAGTTTGGTCAAGATAGCTTTAAGACTGATGAAGGAGATAGCATCAAAACAGACGGACGGACGGATGGACTCGACTCAGCTTGTTATGCTGATCAAGAATATATATAGTTTATGGGGTCTCTTTTAAAAGATGTTCGATTCGGGGTTTTTGAACCCGTCAGGAATCTTTCGGTTCGGTTCCCCGACCAGTTTCTGAAAGCCTTGAACCCCAGGTTGTGCTTTGAACCTCGGTTCACCCGTGTTTTTGAAATACACCTATTTCGAGCTCTTTCAAGACGAGAATTCCGGGATTCGAAAATCTATTCGTACTTGGATTGGGATAATGCGGAAACGACCTTGGGATATCTCGAATATTTTTCTGCTTAAATCTCTATCTCTTTTAACTTCTTAGATTAGAATGAACAAACCTTAGGGTGAAAAATGTTTGTACAAATGATATCTGGAAAAGCTTTTAAGACCTTTTAAAAGTTTGAAAATCATTAGTCGATATATAGTCGATTTTCTTGAACAATTTTAGAAAATATTTTGAACACCATTGATCGATTTTTTGTTTATTAACTGTAATTGCTTTCTACTCAAGTCAAATACTTAATTTTTAAGACTTTTATTAAAAAATTTATTCGTTTAAAAAATTTCCTAAAATTTTTAACCGAACTTTTTATATTTTAGTGAGTCCGGTTCGGGTTCAGGTTTGGGGGGACAAGAATGCAAAAGGTTCGGTTAATCTTCCGGTTCGGGCACATCGAAAAACCCGAACCGGTTTTCAGAGGTTCGGTTCCAGACCGGTTTGCAGCAATGGTTTAAAGAAGAGAAGGGCGCGGGAAAGAAAATTCGATCCCGTCCCGACCCCGAGCTTAGTCTACCTGTCCCGATCCCTTTGCCAAATTTTAAATTCAATCACGATCCGATCCCGCAGTTATTTTTTTACGGAACCCGAGAAAATCCCGTCACGATCCCACAGTTTCACTCATATCTTTACATTCAGAAAAAAAATCCGAGAGCTCAGTACTTAAGTCAAATACAAACGGTGTCAATAGTACGACAAGTACGAAAATACTTAATACTAGTACAAAATATTTGTTTCAAGTACGATTTTTTCACCGTTTTAGACCGTTTTGGGATAATTTAAGTACATTTTGGGTTATGCCAAGATTTTGTAAACCTTATTCTTAGAATTCTTATAATTCTTAGAGTTCTGATAAGATTGATTCGTACTTAGTTTAAGTACACCCAAAAACGAATCATACTGGGGGCCGATTTTTCACATTTTGTCACAAAAACTTACAAATAGCAGAGTAAAATTGATGTTTATCTGACACATAGCAGCTATTTAGAAGATGAGACATCGGCCCTGAATTTTTTAAGTACAAAACGGTATACATTATATTTGAGTACAAAAAAATCTTGATTCGTACTTAAGAATTTTTTTTTTCATTTTAGGAACATTTTGGGTAAATTTGAAACTTAAGACTGATTTGTACTTATTTTAACTACAACCAAGTACGAAATATACTTGAAATTTTAAGTACAACGCTAGAACACTGGCGGCCGTATTTTTCGGGGTGTAGCTATGAACTAATGTTAAAACTAAATACTTGGATTCAATGTAACCTAAGGCTGTATGATGGGTTCGAACCGCCGGAACGAGACTTAGTCTTGATAAAATAGAGCAGAGTTGGCAAAGTTATGCTTTACTTATCCGCGCGTCAAGGCAAACAGTGAGACGTCGGATGGCCAACTAAACGTGTTTCCTTTACGTTTGCCAATCTTACCAGCATAAATTTGATTCACAATACATCCAAACTTATTCTTTGTCTTAGCTTTCTTAGTTGTATTACAGCAAAATGATTAATGTGTGCTTGCCTAATGCTCAATGATGGCATGTCTAATGCCCATTTGTGGACTTGACAAAATCAATTAACACTTCAAAACGTGATTTTATTATGTTTGAATTTGAATTGAAAACTTGTTCTCAGGCGCCATTACCAAAACTAAAGCTCAAATGCTTTTTTTAGGACGTGGGCGAAACATTTAAAAGGTAGTACGAAAAGTGGCTACCATTTGCGTCTCGTTAAGCATAACTCAATTAGCTGCATCCATTTGAAGAGAGAGGGCTTGAATATTTATTGATATTTACGGTAAATATTGAAAATTATATAAGACTTAAAAAGTTGATGGCTATTGTTATTGAAATTTAATGTTGTTGTTGTTTTTGTTGGCTTCTTTTTTTGCGGTTGATTAGTGCGTTAAGCACTTTTACTTTTTGCATTTGTGTGTGAGAGTTTAGGCCAAAGACAATGTGCATTGTGATGTTAAATTGATTTTCTTTTTATGTCTGTTTGATGTTTGGCAAAATTAATTAAGACGAATTGGTGTTTTGATTAATGCCAAACTGCACTGACCTCTTCGTCCGCAGCTTCTTGCTGAAATTGTTGAACATTTGCATGCACATCAAAAGTAACTGTATTTGGTTGTTGTCCGTTGTCTGTTTGTCTGCCTTGTACAGCTAACAAACAAACAAACAAACAACCAGCAGACAGGCAACACAAGAGTCAGAGCCAACAACAAAAGATCAAAATCGTTTGAAAAATTGTTTAGTGAAATGTGCAACAGCAGCGGCAGTGGCCAACGATCGAATGAACCACTCCCGGACCAATGCAGATGCCCACTGCTTGCTGTGCCTGCTGCAAGTTTCTAAATGCCGCCGCGCACCAATTCACCGACAGGCAAACGAGAATGCAACTTTGCATAATTTATGGCAATCAATTTCGCGTGAACATCAACACGGACAAAATGAAAAAAAAGAAAAAACTAACTGCCAGCCATCCGTCTTCAATCTGTGTTCGGCGCAGCCACAAGTATCAAGTCATTTAGTTCTACTTAAATCTTTACTTTCATCCATTGCCATTCGCCAATTGTATGCTGCATGTATGTACAACATCGCTGCTTTTGGTCACAAAATAAAAAAGAAAAGAAACTAAACTGCTATCACGACCAGATCAGGATATAAACACAAATAGACATTCACTTGGCAAAGCATACTTAAAAAATGTTGGCCCTAATCGGGCTTTAATATCATCTTCCATAGAATTTAACATAATAAAATACAGATTCCAAAACTACGAGGGCAGTTCGAAAATTCTTTAACTTTAAATTAGAGGTTTTGATTTGATTTAACAATGCTGGCAGGCATAGGCTAGGCTTTCGATTACACACACAGGCAAATGATTTTCTTCACATGTTTTGCGGCCTGCACTGCCATTTTTCTGTCGCAATATTCAAAAATATTTTCGATTACGTTACAAACCAGCTCAAAGTTACCAATCTAAACACCAAATTTTAAGATCATAGCTTAGATAATTCACGAGATAGGGATCTGAACCACTTTTGAACAAGTTCAGTATGGTTCGGAACCAGTACAATGTCTATCTCCCAATTTCCAACCTACCTACACACCAAATTACAAGTTCATAGCTTAAGTAATATTTTAAATATAGCTCGAAACTAGTTTTGAACTACTTTTTTAAACTAGTTCGGAACCGGTCTTGAACCAGTAAAATACCTTAGTCTTTTGTAACGGTTCAATCCGGTTCGAAACTGGTCTTGCACCAGTATGATTCACCGACACATGAAACTACAAGATCAAATCTTAAATAATTTCTGCGATAGGGCTTCGAACCGCTTTTGGAACCACTTTTAAAATTTGGTTCGGAACCACAATTGATCCGGAAAAATAGCCAAATGCAAATAAACAACCCAAACAACAAATTTGAAGTTCATAGCTTAAATAATTTCGGTTTGAATCACATTTGAACCGGTTCAATCAGGTGCGAATCAAGGTTTGCAACGGAGATATAATCTTACTCGATATTAACGACCTACATACCAAATTTCCAATTTATAGCAAAAAGTCGACCAAGGCGATCGGCTGAGAATATCGCTGCCGTACGTTCCGTGTTGAGAGGTCCCCAAGAACATCCGCAAAAACGCCGTCCGCAAAAAAACGTTCCCGTTACAATTGACCAAAGATGGCTGCCTCAAGCCCGTCGATTGGAATGGGCCCAAAGCTATCGAATGCCGCGCAATTTTTGGAAACAAAATTATCATGTCCGATGAAGCCCATTTCACGTTGGGACCGTAAATGTTAAAATTGCCGTGTTACGCCACTGAAAATCCTTGGGAGATTCAAGAAGCGCTCCTTCATGACAGAAAAAGCCATGCGGCTAGCCGAAAACGGTCATTGGGCCGTGTTTTCTTCCAAAATGGCCATGTGTTACCATCAACCAGGAGCGTTATCGCGTCATGACGACCAATTTTGTGATACCAATTATTCGTCGAAAAAGCGTATGAGGCAAGCTCAAAAAAATGGCGCTCCACCGCCACACAAGTCGCATAACAATCGATTTTCTGAAGAAATTGTTTCCGGGCCGTTTGATGTCGAAAAGTGGTGATTTGGACCGGCCACCGCGTTCGCCCGATTTGACGCCGCCTGACTTCTTCTTGTGGGGATATTTGAAGTCAAAGGTATACGTTAACAAGCTAAAGGACCTAGAAGAGCCTAAGGATAATTCGTGAAGAAATAGCCGCTATTCCTGGGCTGAAATGTTGGCGAAACGATAGAAAATGCTGCGAAAGGCACCATTGCCATCAACGCCAGAGGCGGCCATTTGAGAGATATCATATTCAAAAATTAATGTAAACAAATCTACTTGGAACAAATTAACGATTAAATTGCCAACCGCCAAATTTTTATTTTTTCTATGATTTTTGTAAAAAAAAAAAACATGGGTCCGTCGAATATGGGCAACCCAGTACATACCAAATTTACAATTTATAGCTTAAATAAAATATTATACTTGGCTTGCTTACGATCACACGACATCAGTAACACGCGTGGCATAGCACGCACGC
>JAEIFT010000420.1:145000-233827 GCA_018904225.1 Lordiphosa mommai | reverse complement strand
AAAGAAGACTTTTTGTTTGTATGTAAAATAATTCACTAATTTGGAGAAATCCACCCGGAAGGTCGAAAACAGGAAGGCCAAATGTGATTTTGATGCGATCTGCATAAAAAACTTTTTCTAAACAAACAAGAAAGAAAGTCGGTCAAGTCCGAAAGTAGTACTCTGCACCTGTATATAACTGATAACTTGGGGTCATAGTTGTGAAAGTGCAGCCCATCATTTATTTGTTTTGTTAATAACTCAACAACTGTTCATCTGATCTGGTGTATGGTAGATCGAAAAGTAGAAATGAAGATTCGAACAATCCATCTTTCAAGTTGTGGGAGTTTTGAGGGGTTTTTCAAATTGTAAGGCTGGCAACTAAATGATGTACAAAAAAGTTCGATGCTCAACTAAGTTTCGATGATCAAAATATATTTCTAGAAGAATCGAACAATCTATCTCTAAAGTTGTGGAAGATTTAAAGATTTTTTTGAATTGTCTAGAAGGTTCAAACAACCTAATTCCAAAATTGCGATGTTATTAGGTTTTCTTTCAAATTGCGGGGTAGGCAGGGGCGGTCAAAGAACAAAAAAATAAAGCCGACCTGCCTGCAAGTATAAGTAGTTTATGTTCCATACACTTCAAACCTCTATCTCATACCATCGCTGAGATCTGTGCGCTCATACATGGCTATATCAATTCTGCTGTTGATGCTGATCAAGAATATATATACTTTATAGGGTTAGGAAGGAAACATCTCCTTCTGGCTGTTACGTGCAAACTTTATTTTGGTTGAAACTCGGTTTGAATACAAATAAATGGTAAAATAATTCTCAACTTTGGGAAAGTCTACTCAAGGTCTGGAAAATCTAACTAAAAAGTTAAATTCCTCATTCGATATTTTTGTGATATTTTATATAGTGAAGCGCATCGTGCAAGAAGTAAAGTTTAAAATTGTCGCATGATTTTTTGTAACCGTGATGGAAGCATTTCCGACCACATAAAGTATATATATTCTTGATCAGCATGACGAGCTGAGTCTATATAGCCATGTCCGTCTGTCCGTCCGTCTGCTCCTCAGTTTTGAAGCTATCTTGACCAAACTTTGCAAAAAGTCTTTAAATACACATAGGCTGCACATTTGTCGGAATCGGCCGGATCGGATGACTATATCATATAGCTGCCATAGGAACGATCGGTCTGTAAACTAGTTCTAGTGAGAAAAACTTGTTTTCTATTGAATCGTCACCAAACTTGGTATATATTAGTTTTATTACTCCCTTCAACAATTCTGGAAAAATTTATCAAAATCGGATGACTAAGCATATAGCTGCCATATAAACGGTCAGTAAAAAAAACTAGTTCTAGTGAGAAAAACTTTTTGTTTTCTATCGTAGCGTCACCAATCTTGGTTTATATTAGTTTTATATGCTTTACACAATTCCAAAAAATTTATTAAAATCGGATGACTATAGCATATAGCTACCATATAAACGGTCAGTCAAAAAACTAGTTCTAGTGAGAAAAACTTTTTTGTTTTCCCATCGAAGCGTCACCAATCTTGGTATATATTAGTTTTATACCCCTTCACACAATTCTGGAAAAATTTCAAAATCGGATGACTATAGCATATAGCTGCCATATAAACGGTCTGTCAAAAAAACTCGTTCTAGTGAGAAAAACTTTTTTTGTTTTCCATCGAAGCGTCACCATTCTTGGTATATATTAGTTTTATACCCCTTCACACAATTCTGGAAAAATTTATCAAAATCGGATGACTATAGCATATAGCTGCCATATAAACGGTCGGTCAAAAACTAGTTGTAGTGAGAAAAAAACTTTTTTGTTATCAATGGTAGCGACTTTCAAAAACTGCAAGGGTATTTAAAACATCGGCGTAGCCGACGTTAGCCTTCTATTTTTTTGTATAAAATACAATCATTTTTAGGGGTGGCTAATGAAAGATGCTACATTAATTAACTTAAATAACCATAAAAACAATTTTTGAATTTTAAAAATCCGCCTGTGAAATCGAAACAAAATAAAAGAAGAATAGAAGAATAAAAGCAATTACTTATTTCTTGGTAGCAGCATTCATTAGGCACATATATGGTAGAGTTTGGTTAAATCTGTTTATTCCGTAAACAAAGTCAGTTGGTGACAATTAAGTAAGTAAAGTGTGAACAACTAAACAAAATAGTGAGCAACTGAACAAAAACGAGCAATAATTTAACGATTAACTTATTTTTGTTCACTTAATATCAGGTATTTTTCCATTTTCTACCATATTCAATTATATAAACACACACAAATATACCAATAACAAACCAGAAACAAACACACCCCACAAACATGACCCTCAATCTATGCCCGTCGCCCCATCTCCATCCATTTATTTGACCTCCCTTCCTTCCTTCCCTCATAGAATGGGCAAATAAAGTATACAATTAAATGTGTAGTGAAATGGTGAGCAAATAATAAGTACAAATGCTAATAAAATTCAATTAAAGGCCACAAAATTACAATAAAAGTGCCAAAGGAAACTAACTCGATGTTGTGCCCTCCCCATAGTCATGTCCTGTGTCCTGTCCTGTCCCAGAGTTCATATGGATGCCCTAGCAATGCTTTTGGTTCTATGGGGTGATTGGAGGTCACATGAAAAGTCAAAATTAACGACTCATTTGGGCAAATTGAAGCCATAAACTACAAAGCAGAATACCAGAATCGTACAAAATTACCAAAAGTTCCAAGTGAATGACGAGAGCTGGCGTCAAGAAGATGCCTTATTTGTTGTGTCCTTTTCAGCTGCTGCTGCTCATCCTTAATTGCTTTAAGCAATATTTTATTTTATTTTATTCTGCAATAAAAGTGAGCGACAACAACATTTGCTGCATACTTTTGGGGACGAAATTAAAAGCGTGCAAGATTTTCATTCCCATCTCTCTCCACATTCACTGAGCTGGGGAATTTGGAGCAGGCGGACGGACACATAAAGTGTTGATGTGTCAGCCATATGACATTTATTGTTGTTTAGACCATGTCCATGGGGTTGGTTGGGAGTAAACGTTTATTATGGCCCAGCAGATGGCGTTGGATGGGGAGGGGGCGGAGTGAGAGAAATGGCGTCAGTCTCTCGCAACAGGCAACAAGTGGAGGAAATTTGTTTTAGATGTAGGCGTAAGGCCTTGACATTTTATATGATTTATAGACCGAAAGGCAGCATATCCTATAAATAGAAATGTATTTACAACTACGCCTCGCTGGATAGCCATGATCAATGGCTTTGGCGTCGTAAATTGGTTTGGGAAAAACCTTTTTTTTTTAAACCCTTGCAGAGGGAAATTGGCACAATGATTGTAACGCATAGAAGGAAGCATCTCCGAACCCATAAACTATATATATTCTTGATCAGCACGAAGAGCTGAGTCGATACAGCCATGTCCGTCTGTCTCTCCTCCCTCAGTTTTAAAGCTATCTTGACCAAACTTTGCAAAATTCCAAAATTCCAAAATTTGTCGGAATCGGCAGGATCGGATGACTATATAATATAGATGGATGACTATATAATATAGGAACGATCAGTCCAAAAACTAGTTCTAGTGAGTAAATCTTCTTAGTTTTCAATCGTGGTTTATATTAGTTTTATATGCTTCCACATAATTCTGGAAAAATTGATCAAAATCGGATAACTATAACATATAGCCGCCATAGGATCGATCGGTCCAAAAACTAGTTTTAGTGAGAAAAACTTTATTGTTTTCCATCGTAGCGTCACCAATCATTTTATATAGTAGTTTCTTCATATGCTTCCACCTGTTCTAGAAAAATTTTATCAAAATCGGATAACAATAGCATATAACTGCCATAGGATCGATCGGTACAAAAGCTAGTTCTAGTGAGAAAAACTTTTTTTCCAACGTAGCGGCACCAATAGTGGTATATATTAGTTTTATATTGATCCTCATGATTCTGGAAAATTTTTATCAAAATCGGATAACTATTGCATATAGCTGCCATAGGATCGATCGGTCCAAAAATTAGTTCTAGTGAGAAAAACTTTTTTGTTTTCCATCGTAGCGTCACGAATCGTGGTATATATTAGTTTTATATGCTTCTACATTATGCTGGAAAAATTTATCAAAAATCGTATTACTATAGCATATAGCTGCCATAGGAACAATCGGTCAAAAATTCCTTTTTGTTCAGTGGAAGCGTTTTAAAATGGTGGGAATTTAAAAACAGCCTTCTATTTTTTTTTATTTTCGTTAAACTTGATTTTAATACTAGTTGGCAGCACTCAAATATAAAATGTGAGTAAATTGAATGATATTTCAGTTGACAGCTTTTAGAAAAAATAAATAAAACTTATTTCATAGGTTTTTGCATCGGTTTGCATTTTTTATCTCAAAAATACGTCGATGAATGACCAAAGGTAACGATTTTGGTTTTTGTTAAAAAGATACCAAATTTAAATTCTAGTAGAATCTTCTTAACATTTTACGTTTTTAGCTGACTCATTGCATTAAAGCATGACATGTTTTTTTTTTTTTTGTATTTCACTTTGTGTGTAGGTGTGTAGCTTTATTGGTTGGTTTCCCTGCTGGCACTTAACACGTGTTAAGTGGCCACTTTTAAACAATACGACTGCATTTATCGTCGTCTGATATGGAAAAGTGTACGCGGCGCTCAACCCATTTCAGCCGCACCCAAACGCCCCGTGTTTTCACCGCAACTGTGTATGAGTCTCTAGGGAATTGATGTACATCAGGATGATGACCAAGCTGGAATGGAAGTGTGTACACAAACACACTACACTAACTAATGACTGTCCCGCTGAGTTGATGATGACTGTGCGGCTATTTCATCCTCCCCCCCCTGTTCCCTGTGCAACCATATTTAATTGGTACAAATTAATTAAATTAATGGTTTTGCGCCAAATGCATTTTATGCCAAAACAGCATTTTCTATTCCATTTATCAGAAAATTAGCTGAAAGAACTTTTTCTATTGCGCGGGCAGAATGACAAATGAGTTTGTTAATGCCGTTTTTGTGGCCCAACTAAATTGCGAAAACTAATTTTTGAAATTAAATTATTATGATACGAAAATGTTATAACACTTTTATTAGGCTTATAAACTTTTGGCGTGAAATGTACAGAAAATTGTTTGCCAAAAAAGCGAGTGATGTTGTTGTCAGCATTCTTGGTCACATTGATGGGCCGTCCATTATATACATGATATCAATTATTTAATGACCATTAAAATCGTTTAATATTGGAACTGACACATTTTATACCCTTAAAGAGGGTATTACAATTTCCTTCAGATTTAGGTAATGCACAAATAAAGGAAAGGAAGAGATACAAATTAAACTTTAACCTAAGAAAGCATTGCGCCCTTTCAGATATTTTAAATTTTTAAATCATTAATAATAAAAATTTGTTTCATAAAACGAGAAAGGCAAAGCTAACTTCGACTGTGCCGAAGTTTTAATACACTTGAAAGACTTTACTCCAACTGATTTAACCGGTAAAATATATATAGGAAATAGATATCAGATATTTCAAATTTTTAAATCATTGATAATAAAAAATTTGATACCATAAAAAAACTTTTCTTAGTAAAACACATTTTTCCGACCGATCGGTCCTATGGCAGCTATATGCTATAGTCCTCCGATTTTGATAAAATCTTCCAGAATTGTGTTAACGCATATAAAACTAATATATACCAAGATTGGTGACGCTACGATTGAAAATAAAAAAGTTTTTCCCACTAGAACTATTTTTTTGACCGACCGTTTATATGGCAGCTATATGCTATATTCACCCGATTTTAATAAATTTTTCCACAAATATGTAAAATCATCTAAAACTAATATATACCAAGACTGGTGACGCTACAATAGAAAATAAAAAAGTTTTTCTCACTAAGATTTATTTTCCGACCGATCGTTCCTGTGGCAGCTATAAGATATAGTCATCCGATCCGGTCGGTTCCGACATATTAGTTGCGTGCAGTAAAAAGAAGACTCTGTGCAGCTCGATAGCTTTAAAACTGCGAGACTAGTTCGAAAAAATTTCCTACTTTTATACTCAATCCTTTCTCATTTTTTCCGTTCTTGAAATAAGCCCACATTTTCTAAAATATAACATCCGTTCTAAACCGACGAATGAATAACGACTGACTCTCTTTAACACTGAGCTTAGGCACGACATGTTAACTTGGTACGGATGTGGAACTGTCTTAGACTCTTGTTATATATAAAAACGCTCAGGTTCAAATCCCAGAAACACAAAAAAAAAACAAAAATCTTTTCAAAATTAAAAAACTTGCTCACTGCGGCATTTGATTTAGATAAGGGTTTATAAGTGAAGGAAGGGTGGGTCGCGCGGGGATAGTGGGGGCGAGGTCTGCAACCAAAATTTTACGTTCCAATAATAAGACCGGATGGTTCTTAAACGCGAAACGTCCGGTCTTAATAAAAGCGTTCTTTTCCTTAATACCGCCGCCGTTCTCAGTATAAGAAAAAACTAACTTAACACAGTTTTCGGTACATTTGAGTGTATAAACTTAAAAAAATTATGTTTATTTTGGGAGATTTTGGTAAAAAACGAGAAGGCAAAGCTAACTTCGACTGTGCCGAAGTTTTAATACACTTGAAAAACTTTACTCCAACTGATTTAACTGGAAAAATATATATAGGATATAGATATCAGATATTTAAAATTTTTAAATCATTGATAATAAAAATTTGATACCATAAAAAAAAAACTTTTTCTTATTAAAACACATTTTCCGACCGATCGGTCCTATTTCAGCTATATGTTATAGTCATCCGATTTTGATAATTTTTTTCGAAATTATTATAAAACTAATATATACCAAGATTGGGGACGCTACGATGGAAATCAAAAAAAGTTTTCTCACAAAGACTTATTTTTCGACCGATCGTTCCTATGGCAGCTATATGCTATAGTGATCCGCTTTTGATTCATTTTCCAGAATTATGTGAAAGCATATAAAACTAACATAGGCATTTCTTTTCTGACGTGACGTGACATTCGTACGATAAAATGTAAAAAAATATGAAAGAGACAAGTTAAAAATTTTTTTTTTTTTATTTTGGTAGTAATTCAATTGCACTTTATTTAGAAAAAAATAACAAAAATCGACCCAGAGGATTCAAAGAAATCAGTAAAAAATATGACCTGACGTGACGTTACCCAAAACGGTAGTGGGTTTTGACTCGGACTACAAAATTGCTAAACTCTGCGAATTGAAAAACTCTTTTTTGTCTGAAACATTTTTCAGTAGTTTTTAGAATAATATAAGTTTATTTTCCAATTTACCAAATATAAATCTCATTTCTCGTTCTTTTTTATTAGCTTCTTTATATCTGACGTGACGTTACTGACGTGACGTTACTAAAATTTCATTTGGCAATTTTTAAGTGAAGAAAATTTTTCTTAAATTATTTAACGCAACAAAAAAAAACAATTTTAATTGTAGCTAAAATTTTGCGAAAAGAGTGGAATTGCTTAATGACTCTGAGAGCTGTAAATCGAAAAGAGAAAATGCACTGAAAAATTGGCCAAAACGTAAATTTGTACTTTCTAGCCCGATATATCGCTATCTGTACAAAGGAAGCTTTAAACTCATTAATCAAAAATATTTTGCATATTTATTTTCTAAATCAAGTAAGAAACAACTTTTAATTAACTTTTAATTTTTCGGTCTTGGTAGACTTTTCTGCGGAAATGCCCATATACCAAGATTAGTGATGCTACGATGGAAAACAAAAAAGTTTTTCTAACTAAAACTAGTTTTTAGACCGATCGTTCCTATGGCAGCTATATGATATAGTTATCCGATCCGGCCGGTTCCGACATATTAGTTGCGTGCAGTAAAAAGAAGACTTTATGCAAAATTTCAGCTCGATAGCTTTAAAACTGAGAGACTAGTTCGCGTAGAAACAGACGGACAAGGGGGAGAGAGACAGAGGGACAGACGGACAAGCCGAAATAAACTCAGCTCGTCGTCCTGATCAAGAATATATATAGTTTATGGGGGGTTTAAAAATGAATATTTCTATGCGTTACAATTATAAAATTAATATTCACTTTTCAAGTGTATAAAAAAGATTTGCTCATCAAGTCAATAGTGGATTTTATGTGCGGTACCTGATTTCTGCCTATAAAATATATATATTTCTATTGAGAATCGAGGATATTAAAATACTTTCTAAAAAATCCATTTGTAAAATAACTGCAAAATGTCGTAAGTTTCTTTTTAGAAAGTTTGGAAATTCGAAAACGGGATCAGACGAAATTATAAATATATTAACTGCGAACCACTTAAACCAAACCAAAACCAAAACCATATTCTGAACCGAACCGGTAATTTAAAATCTCCGTCAACCACAAAACCGAACCACTTCTTATTTCCAAGTGGTTTGCATCCCTGAAAGAAACTGGCATCAGAACCATAATTTTCGCTTGCAACTAAATAAGGAAGTTCGGTATTTCCATCTTTTTGGTTGGTGCGTTACCTTACTTGCGCTTTACGTACAGTACCTAACAAAGCATTTGCCGTACTTGCCTGTGTACGGTACTGGCCTATGTTCGGAATGCAGTGCAATAATATGGATCTTCGTACTGTACTTTAAGAAACTGTTGATCTAAAAAGACTTGATTGAGTTTCTCATTTCAGAAACTTTTTTTTTTTAAGTTTAGAGGTTTGTGTAATGCAGTCGAACTTCCATATAGCAAATCTCAAGGGGACCAAAAAAACACCGTTATACGGGAAATTTGTTAAATAGGATTGTTTTAGAATTGAACGACATTGCAGGGTTCTAAAAATGAATTCCTTATATAGAAAACTTTATGGTACGGATGTTCGTAATAAAGAAGTTTGACTATATAAATTATGTAGAACAAGATCTGTATAAGATTTGTTAGAGCTAACTTTTGGGACGAAATAGTCCCGAACCCATTTAGATTTACTCTTAAAACAAGAATTTAAAACAATTCTCTTTAAAAATCCATACAAAATTCTGAAATTTTAAGAAATTACTAGATCGAAAATTACTTTCTTTAAGGCCTCTTACCAGATGACATAAAAAATTATATAGGCACAATTTTTTATATGAATAAAAACACTTTTGACAAGCTTTGAAAGCTTTTAAAAAGCTGTCTTATTTATTTGAACTATAGTACCGAAATATATTTGTATGTCATCTGGGATGAGGCCTTTAAAAGGAAAGATTTTAAGATCAGTTTCTTAGTTTTCCTTCTATTAACATTTCATCTCTTTTTTTTTCACCCAAGTAATTAGGGTGTGTTCCTCTGACCCAATAACACATGCATAACAAAATGCTTGGACTAAGCAATCCACAATTTGCATTGACTTCTCCTTTTCACACTCATGTGTCGTCATCATATCATCATCATCATTGTCATATGACAAATTGGGGTTGCCAATTCACCATGGACAACTCCCGAGCAATTTAATTAAAATTAAAAGTACAACTGCCAACAAACATTACAAAAATACTCGCGGGTATTGCCGACTATACTACAAAATGCTAATTGAATGCCATAATAGAGAGAAATTGGGCCAAGCCTCACAATATACTAAAACCAGCTAATCACACCCACATGAGGATAGTGCTGCGAGAGAGTGAGAAAGAGATTCCCAAGTGCATAGTACAAAATTACAAATTCTTGCGTTTATATGCGGCAATTAAGTGGAAATTACATTTTGTGTGCCACACACATTTGACGACGACTCGGACTTTTGACTACACTAGATGGAACAATTTAAAATATAAATATGACAAATTGACCCGCTATTTCGCTCAAAGCGAAATTAAATGCTTTTATACACTTGAAAAGTGTATATTAATTTGCCCAGAAGTTTGTAACGCATAGAAATATTCATTTCCGACCCCATAAACTATATATATTCTTGAGACGACGAGCTGAGTTCATTTCCGCTTGTCCGTCCGTCCGTCTGTCTGTCTGTCTGTCCGTCTGTCTGTCTGTTTCTACGCGAACTAGTCTCTCAGTTTTAAAGCTATCGAGCTGAAATTTTGCACAGAGTCTTCTTTTACTGCACGCAACTAATATGTCGGAACCGGCCGGATCGGATGACTATATCGTATAGCTGCCATAGGAACGATCGGTCTAAGAACTAGTTCTAGTTAGAAAAACTTTTATTTTCCATCGTAGCGTCACAATCTTGGTATATGTTAGTTTTATATGCTTCCATGATTCTGGAAAATGTATCAAAATCGGATCACTATAGCATATAGCTGCCATAGGAACGATCGGTCGAAAAATAAGTCTTTGTGAGAAAAACTTTTTTGATTTCCATCGTAGCGTCTCCAATCGTAGTATATATTTGTTTTATATGTTTCCACGCAATTCTGAAAAAATTTATCAAAATCGGATGACTATAGCATATAGCTGCCATATAAACGGTCGGTCAAAAAGTACTTCTAGTGAGAAAACCTTTTTTGTTTTTATCGTAGCGTCCCCAATCTTGGTATATTTAGTTGTATATGCTTTCACATAATTTTGAAAAATTTATCAAAATCGGATCACTATAGCATATAGCTGCCATAGGAACGATCGGTCGGAAAATAAGTCTTAGTGAGAAAAACTTTTTGTTTTCCATCGTAGCGTCACCAATCTTAGTATATATAAGTTTTACATGCTTTCACATAATACTGAACAAATTTATCGAAATCGGATGACTATATCATATAGCTGCCATAGGAACGATTGGTCAAAAAACTAGCTCTAGTAAGAAAAACTTTTTGTTTTTCATCGTAGCGTCACCAATCTTAGTATATATTGTTTTATTGCTTATCAATTCAGGAAAAATGTATCAAAATCGGTTGACTATAGCATATAGCTCCATACGAACGGTCGGTCAAAAAAACAAGTTCTAGTGAGGAAAATTTTTTGGTTTTCCATCGTATCGTCACCAATCTTGGTAGATATTAGTTTTATATGAGTTTACAATTTGTGAAAAAATTTATCAAAATCGGATGACTATAGCATATAGCTGCTGTAGGTCTGATCGGTCGGAAAATGTGATTTACTAAGAAAAGTTTTTTTTGGTATCAAATTTTTATTATCAATGATTTAAAATTTTTTAATATCTGATATCTATATCCTATATATTTTTCAGGTTAAATCAGTTAGGTAAAGTTTTCATTATAAAACTCGGCACAGTCGAAGTTAGCTTTGCCTCTCTTAGTAGTTGCTACGGCCTTTAAAAATATTTTGGTCATGAATATAAAACGGATTTCGGACAAAGCTGCAAGCAATTGAAATTCGGAAGAAGGTACGTTCCGGAGTTTCGAACCCTTCGCTGAGCAGTTTTGGATATGATCGAGCCCAAAGTTTTGGTACGAACTTTGATTCATAATTTATGGGGTTGTTTCTTTATTTTTGACATTTTCGAGTTAAATGTTCAAGATATTCTTCGATAAAAAAAAACTTTCTGCCTTGGAGTGCTGCCTTCTCTCAGCTAACAACTTTTCTAGCTTGTCACACCTTGTTATTGCAATTAGAAAATCGTAATAAATTATTAAGCGAAAATTTTTCACGAGCGAATTTCGATTTCTTTTAAATTTATTATAATAATAAACAGTGTGACCGTAAGTTCCAAGTAACTTTTCAATGAAAGTGGCAAAATAAAAGGTAACGGATTTCGGACAAACCAATTAATTGAAATTCGAAGAAGGTACTACGTTCAACCCTTCCCGAACCCTCGAACCTTCCCGAGCGAATTTCGATTTTTTAAATTTATTATTAATAAAAGTGTGACCGTAAGTTCCAAGTAACCTTCAATGAAAGTGGCAAAATAAAAGGTAACCTTCCTGGATGGCTAATGAATGTTGCTACAAAAAAACATAAGTCAAAACTTTTGTTCTATGAAGTGAATCGGTTACTTTCTTTGTTTTAATTTCAGTGACTGATTTTTTAATAATTTTAAAATAATTTAATGAATTTAACAAATATTTTATTAAGATTTATTAATGTAGCATCCTTCAGTAGCCACCCTATATATATAAAAGTTGTCATTTTGTAACGATTAAAACGAATGAGTGCATAAAACAACCAACTGACACTGATGAGATTTTTGTTTCCGGCAAAAACTATGCACCAGTATATGAAATGGACGCCGCCTGTTTGGCCGGAAAGCAGCATAAAATACGAAATAAAAATAAAATGCAATGCGTACAGCAACACACACACACACACCCACACATACATATATATATTGCCATAACGGATGAGATGAGATGATGATGCAGTGCGGCGGTTTCATTGCTAGGTTTGTTTGTTATGGCAGGGTGGTGGTGTGGATACTCCTCTCATACTCATCATAATCACAAAACTGCCATAACCACGTTTTGTGATTATGATTATCCCCCATAGCAAAAACCCCCCTTTAATACGTCATTCCTGGGGCATTGTTTCTTGTTTCGTTTCGGGACAGCTGTGATTACAACTTTTCTGTTTATGTTTGTGTGGGTTATTGTCGGTTTTTGACAGTTATGATGAAGAAAAATGTGTGCGTGTGTGAGTAAATACTCACAGATATATATTTATATCTATGTCATGATATAGGGGCTCTTATAAGGGCAAGACACTTTAAATGTGACACAACAGTTGCAATTTCTAAAATTGAAATGCAGTGAGGCGAAATATTACATACCATATTACAGTCGGACAGCTGTGCACACACACACACACATGACCTTATTGTGGTAAGAGTTCAAATTTGAAATGCATAGAAAAAGGTTAAGGAATTTTTCAACCATAAAAAAATGTTAAGGTTTGCTGAGAAGAAAAGCGAAATATATAAAAAATATCTATACAGATGACCCATAATAATTATGTTATCTACACAAATTTCCGAATATCAAGTACAAAATTTAAGTCACTTAAATTCAAATATATGCGACACGTCTCAACAAAAGTCTCTATCATTTTAAAAGCTCTCAAATTTAATATCAATTTTAGAGTAACTAAAAATTTGAAGCAGTTAAACATGCAGGGAATGCTGGTTCCTAATCTAAACTTAAAAATGTAAGCAAGGGGGCAACACTGCGTATGAGTGATAAACTGTGAATCCATCTGCAAGACTTTGCAAGTCGTTTTTGATCAATTTCTAAAGTTCGAATCAATTAGTTAATGTTTTAAGCATTCTCTGAACTATTATACATAGCTATTCTTGTTTCCCTGGCGTATACTTAACAACAACAAAAAAACGTAGCCTATTTTTAAGAGCATTTTTTAAAACAATTATTATTGCCTACATTTCAGCGCAAGCCTTCAATAGGCGAGTATTCCAGTACGTTTTCACCTGATTATTCTTCTACGAGTTTTGATCATTTTTCCTTTGGCCAAAGTAAACATCCGTTTGCCGTTAGTTTTCTACCAATTTCTTCTTTTCTTATTCTTAGCTCGATGTCCTGTATTCCTATGGCAGCTATATGCTATAGTGATCCGATTTTGATCAATTTTACCAGAAATGTGTAAAAGCATATAAAACTAATATCAAGATTAGTGACGCTACGAGAAAATTCTATAGAACTATCTTTTGACCGACCGTTTTATGGCAGCTATATGCTATAGTGATCCGATTTTGATCAATTTTACCAGAAATATGTAAAAGCATATAAAACTAATATATACCAAGATTAGTGACGCTACGATGGAAAACAAAAAAGTTTTTCTCACTAAACTATTTTTATTTGACCGACCGTTTTATGGCGCTATATGATATAGTCATCCGATTTTGATAAATTTTTCTTGAATTGTGTGGAAGCATATAAAACTAATATATACCACGATTGGTGACGCTAGTATTGAAAACAAAACAGTTTTTCTCATTAGAACTAGTTTTTGGACCGATCCTTCCTATGGCATCTATAAGATATAGTAATCCGATCCGGCCGGTTCCGACATATTAGTTGCGTGCAGCAAAAAGAAAACTCGGTGCAAAATTTTTGCTCGATAGCTTTAAAACTAAGGGACTAGTTCGCGTAGAAACAGACAGACATACGGACGGACGGACAAGCGGAAATGAACTCAGCTCGTCGTCCTGATCAAGAATATATATAGTTTATGCGGTCAGAAATGAATATTTCTATGCGTTACAAACTTCTGGTCAAAATTAAAATACACTTTTCAAGTGTACAGGGTTCCCCATATTCGACGGACCCATTTTTTTTTTAAAGAAAAAAAGGGGTTGGAATTTAATTTTTTGTTTACATCAATTTTTGAATATGATATCTCTCAAATGGCCGCCTCTGGAGTTGATGGCGTATTGTGCCCTTTTTGCAGCATTTTCCATCGTTTTCGCCAACATTTCGGCCGGAATAGCGGCTATTTCTTCACGAATGTTGTCCTTGAGCTCTTCTACGGTCCTTGGCTTGTTAACGTAAACCTTTGACTTCAAATATCCCCACAAGAAGAAGTCAGGCGGCGTCAAATCGGGCGAACGCGGTGGCCAGTCCAAATCTCCACTTTTCGACATCAAACGGCCCGGAAACAATTTCTTCAGAAAATCGATTGTTATGCGACTTGTGTGCGGTGGAGCGCCGTCTTGTTGAAACCAGAACTGCCTCATACGCTTTCGACGAATAATTGGCATCACAAAATTGGTCATCATGTCGCGATAACGCTCCTGGTTGATGGTAACAGCATGGCCATTTCCTTTTTGGAAGAAAAACGGCCCAATGACCGTTTTCGCACTAACGCCGCACCAAACTGTGGCACTTCTTGAATCTCCTGAGGATTTTCAGTGGCGTAAACATGGCAATTTTGCTTATTTACGGTCCCATTCAATGTGAAATGGGCTTCATCGGACATGATAATTTTGTTCCAAAATTGCTCGTCATCTTCGGCCATTTCGATGACTCTTTGGGCCCATTCCAATCGACGAGGCTTGTCCGCAGGCAACAATCTTTGCGTCAATTAAATTTTGTACGGGAACAAATGCAAATCAACGCGAATAATCCGTTGTAAAGTGGACCGAGCCATGCCCAACTGCTGAGAACGGCGTTTTTGGGATGTTCTTGGGGACCTCTCAACACTGGCTCGTACGGCAGCGATATTCTCGGCTGATCGCCTTGGTCGACTTTTATTTGGCCTCTTCGGATTAGAAAGAGCCTCACCAGTCGAAAATTTTTCGTATAAACGCTTAATGGTGTTCTTAGAAGGCGCACTTTTCACATTTTTTAATTTTTAAAAAGCACGTTGAGTTTTCACAATTGACTTGTTCTGTTGAATGTAAATTTCAACTATTTCAGAGCGCTCGCGTGGTTTGTATTGTTCCATGGTAAAAATCTGCTTGAACTGACGCTTCAAACGCGGTATGTCATTAAGCGATCTGACATCTCTGTCAAAAGTTATGGCGTTGCCAGATGGGTCCGTCGAATATGGGCAACCCTGTATAAAAACATCGGGTACCACTATAAGATACACCCTGTATTAAATTGATCTTAGTTTTTCATCTTATTGAGCTGAAACATAAGTAAGGGATATGGAATTGGTTATTTTAATATCCACAAAAAAAGGATAGGGTTGTTCCCATTTTCGATTTCGATCAAATTATGCGGAATCGGAATTGGTAAATGGTTCCCTTTTCCAAAAACTGATCGTGTGATTCGGTTTTTAATTTCCAATATTCCATATATAATTTAACTTTGTTAAACTGTCTTGATGACAGTTTCTTTCAACCAAATTATCCAATCCATTCTTGGAAATCAGATCTATTACCAATTCCGACCGAACGGATTCGGAAACGAAAACAGACCTGATAATATACATTCCAAATGGATTTTCATAACCATTGAAATTGAAGATAATGCCTTTTCTCGGTTTGGGTAATGTTAATTCATTTTTTCCTTTTAAGTCAAAATTCACGAGGTTGTCAAACACAGTTAAATGTCTATTTATCAAACTGCCCTCGTAGTAGTTAACATCATATACTTAATTTTTTAATAAATCTCTTTCATAGCCAATGTGCCGGGGGCGCCTTATTCGGCATATTGGTAATGTCTGTCGTTTCACACTGCGTATGCGTAATGAAACGACCATAACAATGAATTAACACCCAACAGATGGTCGAGAATTGGATGCAGGGAAGCTATCATCATGGTCAGAATTCGTCTGTGTGTGTGTGTGCCTCCTCTGCTGCTGCTGCTGCTGGAATGCAAGGACTATCTGCGTGTTTAAGGGCGAATTTTTGTCGAAATAAAACCATAAAATGCTTGAAATGCCAAGCGAAAAATAGTTTTGACTGCTGCTGCTGTTGCTATTGCTGGGAAGGAGAGATACACCCTGTACTTCCTTCTATGCTATTCTACTAAGAAATTCCAGAGTGTGTAAATTCTCGTATATGAAACATTTTGTTATAAACTTTAAAGTATTTGCTTAGCTATTTTAATATTTAAATAGCAAGAACACATGGCTACTACCAGGGATCTTCAGCTGCACTTGACACAGTTCTTGTCAAACTATTGTAGGGTTCTCCTCCATAAACTTAACCACCAACAAAATGGCACAGAAACACAAACACACACACACACACACGGACATTCTCTCTTGAGCAACAATCATGGCAAACTTTTCTGCACACTGCATGCATATTTTCAATTTTCTTCTCTATGACACAAGTTTTTGTGCCGCTGCTTTTGTCGCTGCTGCTGCACCCAAGGACAAAACAACCCCTGAGAGCTCAAGAGTCTGAAGAGTTGAACAATTTTGTGTTGTAGAATGGATATGACATGATACTATATATACGTATATATGTATATATGGCCAAGGCACTCGAACGCAGTGTTTTATACCTTTGTCAAAGTTAGCAGCAATATATTTATATTATATGAAGGTATTTGTCTTTCTTTACACTATTTTTCTTTTCCCTTACATACCTCCTCTTTTCCTGATCATATTTTGCGTAAACAATACTTCAAGGTTCTTTGTTGAGTGGGAGGAGCGGGTTTTTATTTGGGTTATTGCGAGGGAAAGAAAAGTTTCATAGGTCAAGCGTCATAGTTTATGATATGTGTTGAGAATGCATTGAAAATATTGTGGACAATACAAAAAAAGGGGGATAAAGGAAAAGAAAAATATTGACAGCGGTTAAAGGGTTCTTTGAAAGGTTATGTATTAAAATAGTATTGTATGCAGTGTTTGGAATTTGTGGCCAATGAAAAGGGTTTAGCAATTGAGATATGTATAAAAAAATCAATTTCAAGTCATGGGAAAAAATTAGGATATTAGAAGCATTAAAATTAATTCTTTTTACGAATTATGTTTAAACTAAGAAATACAAAATTCCATCTTTAATGAAAATATATGGTCATACTGAAATAAAAGTTACACCTTTAGTACTTTAGTGAAATTTATTTAGGCAGTATTTTAATACCAATACAAAATCCAAAAAATTATTTCAATATTTTTCTATTACAATATTTATTTTGAACCAGTTTGTATCGGGATTTTCTCTTGTAAACTAATTTAAAGTTAATCGAATCTTGTTTTGAATTGGGAAAATATCTAAATCCATCTTACCAATCAAAACATCAAGTTTCATTCCTTGGAACATTTTCGAACCTGTAAACAGACTTTAGATATAGCCTATGAATCTAACCTGATCGACGAGGCCGAAGTCTTAATACACTTGAAGAAAATTCGCTAGGATATTAAGGATATAGATGTCGAATTTTTGAAAATTTAGAATCATTAGGAATCTGATTGATTACTGATAAATCAAAACCAAAAATGTTTTTCCCACTATGATCCATTTACCAACCGATATGATAAGATATTATAATCTAATCTTGACCAAATTTTTCAGAGCTTTTTTAAACAGGGAATCGAACCAATTGGTATTTGGGTTCCGGCTCTGAAACGTACCAAAATTTATGTTTCGGTTTATATATCTTGCTTAGGTTCTAGTTTGTTTCGGTATTCGGTTCCGTATAGGTATTCGTATTTTGGTTCCGCTTCAGTTACGTACCAAAACGTATGTTTCGGTAATATAACTTGCTTAGGTTCTACTTTGTTTCGGTATTCGGTTCCGGATCGGTACCTTGGTTTTTCTTTCGGAACCGAAACTGTACTGGTTCGGTTCTTTTCGGTACCAACAATATCGGATCTTTATAAAATACGTACCAAAACGTAGCGGAATATAACGTTAGGTTTACTGTTTCGGTATTCGGTTCGGACGGTCCTTTTTCGGAACCGAAACGGTACTGTCGTCCGGTACCAACAAACGGTTTTTATAAAATAAAAAATATCGGTTCTGGTTGTTAGTTTCAATCGGTTCTGGGTTGATTTCCTGTTTTGAAAGCACATATTAAAAACTGCTGAGCTTAAGAACACTGAAATAAGAAAGAAATTTGGTTTGCCTCTGACAAAGATATGGTCACACCAAAGACATTCTAAGCTAACAATATGCGTAATGTGTATACGATTGATTACCGACGGGAAACATATGAGCATATTATATTTATTATAGGTTGCTTAAAATATCTGGTCACACTGATTACAAAAGTATTACTTTCAGCTTATTATTGCTAATTAACTGTTATTTGAAAGCTTCTGATGTATTTGTTCATATGTACTACAAAAAATTCTTTTCTTCTATGTGGGGGGACATAGTTCTCTAGAAATGATATTGTCAAGTGGACGCAAAAACCAATTTTAGAATATTTCTTTAAAACACCATGTCATAAATATAAGTAACAAGAGACGAACAAACACCAAAGTTAGCAAATTGTCTTGACAGTTGTTTTAACAACCTCCCAGTTCAATCATGAGTAGACTTCGCTATCGACTGCAGGTTAGCAGAAACCTTTCCCAAAACGACCAAAAACTTTAATTATTTAATTAAAAACTTTCATTTATATCGTATCCATAAGCGACAACAAAAATAAATCTATGATAAATTTTGACAAAATTTATTGAAAATAAAATTCATTCAATTCAAATGCAAACTTTCAAAAAGCCAAAGATTTTGAGATTGAAATGTTTGTTCAGATTGGACCAACTAATTGGTTTGTGGTTTTGATATCTTTTCCGACAGGGTTAGGGTTAACCCGCAAATATTCGCCGCCTTTTGGTATTTAAAATTTGCCACTTGGCGGTTAAACCACAAAACGGCGACGACATCAACTGAGACACAATTGTCGCAAGAATCAGCAACAGAAACCAAAAGACCACACAACACTTTCCTCATACCTTCAGTTAAGGGTTGTTTAAAATTTTGATACGTTGTTGGTTCTTAAGGGTATCATGAATTTGTTATAATATTTGTTTAGCAACATTTGAAATTTTAGGAGCTATTCAATTGTTTTGAACAATTTTTAATTGGGAAAGCAAAATTGTGAGAGTATGTCAACTTCGTTGCTTTAAGTTTACTTTGCTCTTCTTGCCCTGTTCATCCTGAATCCGTTTTGTTATGTCACCGTGCGGTCGCATAAATTAGCGCAACTTTAATCTGATTTTAATTGTGGGTGGATGGTGAGGAAGGGATGATGGCGGGTTTGGGGGGGAATGGAAGGCTTAGCTGTAAACTGGCTTGCTTGCTGTGAAATATTAATGACAAACGGCGGACGATGGACTGGCATAAAAAAGGCAACCAGGTGAGGTTAGGAACGTTGTTGTGGCTTATCTCTAGAGTTCTAACTAAAAGACCAGAATGGGGGGCTGTGATGCTGCTCCTGCTGCTGTTGCTGTCCTTTGGTATTTATTTATTTGCACAAGTTTTGAAAAGCATAATTTGCTCTTTTAATTTCATTTCACGTTCTATTTGTTTTCTCCGAGTGCAGAAGAGGAAAAGGAAAGGGTTTTTATTATGTATATGTTAAATTTACTTAAATTTGGTGAAATATGGAATGTCTGTTGCGACATGATAAGTCTGTAATATGTAGATGTATTGCTAGACCAGTAGAAGAACCAGAACTGGTCTTCAGTGAGCTTAAACTAGTTGGGAATTATAAGTAAAAACTGTATTCAACAGACACAAAGAGAGTTCAACAGAGTAAAAAGTCTCATGCGTCGAACAATGTGAACTCAGCCTAACTCTCATCAGATTCCTACTTGATGCCTGTTTGCCCTTTTCCTATCGACAACGTTCAGCAAAAACAACTTGAGGATTATAAAGACGCATGAAGAATAGTTTGATTTCTATTTTAGAACGACTATTGAGAGCGACATATGTACAAGTTATTTGGGTTATACTTTTAGGCAGACGACTATATTTCAATGATTTTTTCATGAAATTTAAAGTTGATTTTATAATGAAAATAATAAACATTAATCGTGTATGTATTGGCCGTTTTGTTCGTCCACCTTTGACTGTGTTTTTGGAAGCTGCATAATTCCAAGTTCGTAGAAATCTGGACCACGAGCTTTTTGATAGCCTTATCAAAATCGCATGTTTTTACCACTTAAAGAATTTTAAATAATTTGAAAGAATTGAAAACAAATAAAATGGTAAAGGTGCAAGGTAGGGGCTATACAGTGCATGCGCCTTTACTTGACAATTCAGTTCAGTTCAGCGGTCAAAAACGGCTAGTTTTCGTTACGTTTGAGCAATGAATCGCAGTTTTTGATAGGCTTATTTAGGTGAATATCCTTTCAAGTAAGCGGTACCCAAATATCGAGCTTATCGATTTTTAGAGTGATTTTCTACTACTGTATTGTGATATATATAACCCTTTTCGGCAATCATTGGCCGTGTTCAGCAGCAGAACTTGCACCCTGATCAATGATAAATTTGTATTTAATACGATATTTACAAGAAGCTTTTCCAAATGTCAATTTTATATTATTGTCATTAGGTATGCCGGAAATAATATCGATATATCGAATAACGATATTATTGTTGAAAAAACGATATATCAATATCGGATATTTTACTAACGCGATATATCGGTATATCCGAATAAAAAATTTTTTGAAATATTTTCGGCGATATTTTTTAGTTCTGGATGGAAGAGAAAGACAAATTGCCAGCGCTTTGCGACTTGGCATTGGCATATGCCATCGGAGCCCTTGGCTTCGACTATAAAAAGTGTTCTTTCCGACAACAGATGCCGAATAACCGATGAGCCCTTAACTCAACGCTTTTTATTCTTAAAAAAAAGGCTGTTTTTGTTTAAAAAAAATATCCGAAATATCAATAATATCGATTATTTTGTCAACAAAATATTAATATCGAAATGATACTTTTTTAATAGCGAAAAAAAATCGATAATGATATTTTTCAAATATCCGAGATCCCTAATTGTCATCAGCCTCCAATGGCCGGTCTTCATGTGGTACGTCTTTAACCTCAAAATCTTTGGAACGGAATTTTGCAAACCAATGCTGACACTCCATAAACATCGCTTATATTTTTCGAGATTGGATCGTGAAAATGCTTACCCTTGGTTGCCATGCTTCATTTTCTGTGGCTGTGGCAAATGTCGACAAATAGCTAAGACATTAAGCTTTCAATCGATACCAAAGAAGTTTAATTCTATTGCACTATCTCCCGTTTAAAATGGAGTTTAAAAAGATAGACAATTGTTGTCAAAACATACTAATAAAATTAAAAATTCTAAATATAACAAATTGACTATAAAAATATAGATTATGCGGTTCCATCACTATCCTATCAAAGTGACCATCCATATATTTGTCTAACGTATTTTGTATGAAGATGTTCTATAAACGACGTATGAAGATGTTCGAGGTGCGACGTTTGATAAACTGTTTGCTAGCGATTTCACCAGGGAAAAAGGGGTTAGCTATTTCCATAGTCTAAAAAAACCTTGTATAATTCTTGTTCTTGACTTTTAATTTTAAGTTAAATAACTTAAATTATTCCTTCTTTTTACATTTTGATGTCTTGCCTTTAGAGGGATTAGAACCAGCAACATTTCGTACCAAAGTCAGCAAACTTGAAAGCGAAAACAATTATTTATTGAAACTAAGACTGACATTTTGCATTACCTTCAGGCTAGTGAATTATCTAACGAACAGTAGTAAGGGATACTGGCAGCGCATTTTGTCCCTAAAGATTTGACTAACGACCAGTGGTCTGATAAAATGCTTAGGCAACATCTGGTTACTAGAAATATATATGTAAGTCTGAAAACAACTTCATATAAATGACAACAGCATTGAAAGTCTACAGACTCCTCAAATGTACCTACGTTATTCTTGTTCATCTGTTGTTGTTTCAATGTCTGGGCTGACAAACATACCATATCACAAGCAATTCTATTTAATTAAGAGTTTTCCTTCCATCCACAAAGTACACAAAACCTTGAGCAAGCCAGTAGACAAATTTTTTTTTGGGCACAACAAAAAATAAATTGTCATACATCCTTTGTTGCATCCATCAGCATTTCTGGAGGCTGGAGGCCATTACTAACCATCGTAAGCATTTTGTTGTCATTTAATAGAGAAGGGAAGGACTCCCACCCAAAGGTCCAACTTTTGAGATCATATGCTTACGCTGGCAACTTTTGAATTTATGTCATTTGCGGATTTTAAGCCATTTGTCCTGCTTAAATGTGTTTGCAACTTTGACAGTTTTTTAATTTATCAGCCATTAAAAATATGCACAATTTTGTTTAACCACAAAAGAAGCCAGAAAAAACTAATCAAAAAGAATTTGAAATTTATTGAATTTTCATTTTGTTGAATATTTTCAAGAAATACAAGCAAGTGGAATTGTGTGTACACTGAGAGGAAAAGCATCAAGTATTTTGTTAGTAAATCAAGTAGAAAAATTAAAACAAAATTTCTTGTCGTATCTCCAAAAATTTAAATTGGAAAAACCATAAGTACGAAAATACTTGATTGCAGTATAAAAATCTCATTTCTAGTACGATTTGTTAAGTCCCGAAATACTTGATATTAGACTGTTTAGGAATATATTAGGTAAATTTCGGACTATTTTAAGATATTTAAGACAAAAAATTTCGATTTATATTTGAAACAAGAATTTTTATACTTAAAATAATGCAAAATATTTAAACACTTGCAAGTGCCAGGTTTTCTAAAAGTTTGAAACATTTTTGTTTTAAGAATTATAAATTCTATTCTTTTTTTTTAGTGTATAATAAATTTTCGTACAGAGAAATCCCAAACAATTATTTACTGTAAATTTATTTTGTTTATTATAAGTAAAAGAGGAGAATGGAGAGGGCGGGGTTTGCAAAAGCATTTGCAAGTTGTGTCGTCACACAGCTGGGATCCGCCGCCCTCCTTCTGGCTCCTGCCACAAAAGACAGACGGATTCCAAGTGTGTCTTAAGCAGCAAAACAAATATAACACTTTGCACTTGGGAGTTAAATAAATGGTGAAGGGAAGGAGGGGGATTACCAACCAACGCACGCACACATTTATTTACTTGCACTTTGGCAAAAAGATACACAATTTAAATGATTTTCAAATGTAGAAGATTCTTACCAAAAAGTAATTCGTACTTCATAATAATTAATTGGCTCTCTATATATATATATTTGCACATAGACATTGTATCCTTACGAGTAGCATGTGGTCAGGTCAGGTCTGTGGTCCTTGTTTATTTGCCCACATTTATTGCTATTTTAGTATTTTACTTTTATGCGTTTATTAAGTGCCAATGGCTATTGCAGGCAGTGTAAAAGGCTAAGCCTTGCATGGCAAGACAACAACACACACACATTTCATATAAATAAAAAGTTAAAATGGCAAAAATGCAGCTTATGATGCGGTATATAATTCTTAAGTGGATTACCCGAAGAGGAGTAGGGGCACGTAGCTGAAAACTTTATTTATGTTGTACATTTTCTACTATAAAGCTTGAAAAACCAATCAGAAGCAACTTACTATTTTTCAAGCTATTTCCTAGTTTAGTTAAGGAAAGGCGCAAACATCTTACCTGTAAGAAAAGAGAAAATGAAAGATATATTAATTTATCAGAAAGTATAAATTGATTGATTATATAAATCGAATCAAAGAACGCAATTATTTTGTTGTACACGATTCTTTATGCCTTTAAAGCATATCAAAATCCACAGGGACAGCGACGTCGCACACCGACACTAGAAGCACGTTGCACTGCTGTCTGTTTCATATCAGTTGCCAAGCACACATTCATAAACTAAAATATGATTGTATTATTTGCCCACCTCTGCTTTAAAGTGCCCAGCTTAATACGTGATATTACAATATTACAATCAAATGTGACCATTTTTTTATACTATTTTGTCCTGCGGGCATGATTTTATCAAACTGTAAAACATGATTTCATTTTTATGGATGTAAAACCGATAACCGTAGCTTAACGTACACTAGTTAAAGCTCATCGCTGGTTTGAAGAGATGAACGTTAATTTTTAAACGTTTCTTATGCTCAAATAGTTTGTCAAACAACAACAACCTCAACAAGGAAAAGGAGTTAAACCAGGAAGTGCTGGGCTTAAGCAACCCTATTGTAAAACTTCTCTTGCTCTAATCCTTACCTAAACCAAGCTCTTATTTCGACCATCTTTCCAGTTAAACAAAAGTGTACAAAACAGACAAATAAAAGTTTTACCAGCGGCAATACAAAATCCTTTTTTAAAACCATCAAAAATGCATAAATGTCAACGTGCCATAAAAAAAAAATAGCTAAAATATATAGCCCCCATAGCTCTATAGACGATACATTCCAACAACAACAACAACAACGACAAAAAATCTTTCAATAAAACAATTTACTCAATTGGCTCAATGACTCGGCGCGACTTGGACTTCTTTTTGTTTGCAGTTTTTATGAGGCAGCCACTCAACAGTCAGTCCCAGACAAAGGATGTGTGGGAGGAGAATTGGCAATAGGGTGAGGGGAGAGAGAGAGGGGAAAAAAATTCTATTTAGTTTTGTGGCTTGTTCGTATAACAACAGAACAACAGCAGCAGCAGCAGCAACAGCGGCACCAGCACCAACAGTGGCAGCGTCAGTAGCGACAAAAGCCCATGGGGGGTACCAGTTTTTATATGCCCACAGCACTACTACACTTAGAAAAATAAAAGCCACGATGGAATTTGGATCAAGTTTCAAATGAGCCGTACTAAAATTTAGTTAAAATGAATTTTGAAACCAGAATTTTCCATCCTTATGGTAAATCCACAAATTCTAGAAAACGTTTTCTTAAAACGCACACACTTTCTGGGAATTAGTACGAAATAGATTTTAGCTAAGGTTCCGCAGACAAATAATTTGGACAAATTTTCAGGAATATTGTACTTAACAGAAATTTTTTTTTGATATTATTTGAGCAAATTATTTGCTTGTGTTTTTTTGTCCAGGAAATTTTGTCCTAAACTTATTTATTTGTTGGACCTAAGCCTAAATAAAAAAGTTTTGTAATTTAAAATTTTTTAACAAATTTATCGCTGGAAAATTCAGTTCAACTATATTTTGTTATTATTTGTGCAAATTATTTTTTGCAAATTATTTGTGCAAATTATTTGTGCAAATTATTTGTGCAAATTATTTGTGCAAATTATTTGTGCAAATTATTTGTGTAAATTATTTGTGCAAATTATTTGTGTAAATTATTTGTGCAAATTATTTGCGTGTGGACAAATTATTTGCGTGTAGAACCCTCGCTTTGGTTTCTGCAGTAATTTAGATAAATGTTCATCCAAATTTGCCCAATTGCCTTAGCCTTACAATTGCACACCAATAAAGTATCTGAAAGAAATTGCGATTATTTCTTAAACAAATCTGGCCAAACAATTCCCAACTGATTTTATCACTTTGTTTATTGTGGTAGATTTCGGACAAATAGTTTTACTTTCTTGGCCTTAAGGGTAAGTCTTGGCCATTTCTTGATCAAAAATGTATCGGTATTGATACTACGTTTATGCTATTAAAAAAATCATACTTTTGACCTTCAAAGTATGCAATCTTTTTTTTAAGAATTTTTTATTTGTTTAGAATCAGTTAAGACAGCGTTATACATAATCCACATTATGAATTCACTCAGATTGTAGGATCAGTTAAAGGTATACAAAAATAATAAGTGTTAAGGCAATAAAAAAAATATTGTTCTCCATAATTATAAAATAAAGCATACTTAAAAGAGCAAAAATCATGATTTTGTTTTTGTTTGATCTATAAAACACGTAGTCATAGACGCATTGAATATTAGCACAGAATATAATATGTTTATACAAAATAACTTTCTTAGGCATTTCTTCGTTTGCGTCGCATAAAATTTAATATTTTGTGATAAGGCTGTATAAAATAGTGACTAAGGGCCGTTTTCTCATCTTTATATTTATGAAAAAATGTATGTAGCTCTACTTTCAGGCAGATTTTAAAATATCTATGCTTGTGTCTACAACGACCCGGATAAGTAGGCAACATATATTTTCTCAAAAAGTACCTAGTTTGCAAAAACATAAAGATGAGAAAACGGCCCTAAGTATTTTGGTACTACATTTGAGAATTGTGTCGTATTATTGACTTAGATTTAACTTAATTCAAGTCAAAACTACTTTATTTATTTTCTCTGAGTGCATCTCTCCCATTTTTTATGCCACCGTTTTTTTGTCTTCTTTTTCTTTCAATTTTGCCAATATTTTCTACAGTTTTTATTTACCTGGTTCTCTCGCTCTGGCGTCGCATTGCATGTGTCGTGTTGTGTCGTTTGGCGCCATTGTGGGCGGATTGTCATGTCCTTGTCCCTCTCTTTCTATCTCACTCTCTCCCTCTCCACTCCCATCTATCTTTCGATTTGGCCCCTCTGTATACTGTTTCAATTTAGCGCATGTCGTCATAGCAGCCATTGATGCATAAATAATGGAGATGGGATATGGACGGGAGACAGTTGGGCGGAGGGGGGTTCACAGCATGGACTAGCTTTAACTGTCAGTCAGTCAGTCAGCCAGCCTGGCGCTTTGGTACCTGTGATCCTCTTTCGTCCCAAATTCCCTTAACTCGCCTGGACTATACCTAACTGAATTTGTAGGTGGATTGTTGTTTTTTTTGAGTTTGTTCTTCTTGGAAATTGTTTTTTTTTTCTCTTCGTCGTCTGCTGTGCTCTCAACCATTCACAATTTTCGCTTTATTTGCTATTCAAAACTATTTTCATCGATTTCAACGGACAACAGAACACAAAAACAAAACTTGTGTTATGAATTGGGAAATTTAAGTTTTAAAGAGGAAGTAAGAAGTTTTGCGAAGGGGGGTAGTAAAATGTGTAAAGGAAGAACTGAATGGAAACTTTGTTGATTTAAGTAGGAGCTTACAAGTCCCCAAAAGGTGGTCGATTAAGAAATTCAAAGTTATTGAACAAATATGTACAAATTTTACTTATTCAATTACGAAGAATCGAAACGAAATGGTCTTTTCTGTTTATCATAAACACCTTTTACCACCGCATTTTTAATGCCGTATATTCCTTATACCACTGCAATTGAAATATAGTAAACCCTTTTCTATCAGTGCATAAATATATTGTAGCTTCTACCACTGCATTTGTAATATTGTAAGCACCTACCATCGCAATTTAATATCTACTTCTGTACCACATTTTCTTTATTCAAAACAATTCCTAGCATCGCATTTGAAATATTGTAAGCACTGTCTTCCATCGCCTTTTTAATATTGTAAACACCTCTTACCACTGCAATTTTGAAAACCTCAACAATGCATAACACCGCATTTTTATACCCTTGTAGAGGGTATTATAATTTGGTCTAGATGTTTGTAACGCATAGCAGGAAGCGTTAAAGTATATAGACTGATCAATATACTTGTCCGTTGTCGTTTTCTATTCAATTTCCGCCCCCAGTTTTAAAGCTGTTTGGGTGAAACTTGCCACATGGTCTTCATTTCTATATGCGCTAAATCAATGGTAGGGATAACGGGAAAAAAAAAAATTTTACTGTCGATCAGGAAGAACTGATTACCCGATTACTATCATCATTGAAGTTAACATTAAGAAGTTATCGAGTACTTAGCCCAATATACCTCCTATTAGGGCCATTGATGGAAGCCACATCACCACTATCTCTGACCAAAGAATTCTTCAAAGAATCCTCCACAGATACGAAATCGGAATAGAAGCATTAGCACAGATTCACCAGCTTTAACTGAAATTGCTAAAGCACTAGGCAAGCTAATGAACAACAAGGCTGCAGGACCAGTTAAGCTTTCGGCAGAGCTATTAAAGCTGGAACCAGCATCATCTCGACCCGGGGGGTTGGTTGGGGGGGGGAGGACCACCAACCTACAAAATTATTAGCAAAATGAATAGTCGACATTGCATTTGCTTGGTGTTTTGTATATCAAAACAGTGTTCATAGCAAGTGTTATTAAAAATATCACGAAATTCAAGATTTGGTATAATTTCACAATAACTCTGGCCACACTAGACCTACCACCTTGACGTAATATATGCCGAAGTAAGCTAAATTACTAACTTAGCAGGTCCGTATAGGGCTTATCCCAGAAAACAAGACTGCGCATATTTAACACCAGGGTAAAGTCGAAGCTACTATATAGCTCAGAAACCTGGCTAGTCTCTGAACACAATGGAGATAAAAAAGACGTAAATAGATCTAGATTGGTCACACTTTACGGAGGTGGCAATGGAACCCAAAAAGCAGCCGGCAGAGAAAGAGAGGTCGTTTACGACCGATTATACATTAATATGTCAAGGAATAAAAATTAAAGTATCAAGATAGACCATTAAATTTTTTATAAATGTTAAATTGGATAAGCCCCTTTAAAATTTGCAATGCAGGTGGAGAAAATCTTCTAAAGGCCTTGACGATTTCTGAACAATATTTTAGTTAAGTATCTGCAAGATCGGAGAAGTGAGCTCGACTGTGAGAGAATTGAGGAAAAGGCAAATTGGGGCGGTACAAAAAATATGGAAGAAGAAGATTGACTACTTTTCTTTGTCGTATCGGCAGAGTTCCGTGGGTTAGTTGGTTATTTTTCTATAAATGATTTTCTTTTTGCTAATAGCATAATGCTTAGTGTAAAATAAATTTTTCTTTTCTGTTCAAGTAAACAACGAGGTTGCATAATTTTTCAGTGGAATAAAATAATATGCCAAGGGGAAAAAAACAAAACATGCAATTCCGACGTCGAAAAATTTTCGTTTTATACTAGGTAGGGCAGATTATTGCCCTTAGACATAAAAAGGGTTCATTACAAAAAATTAAAAAAAAAAAAAATAATAAAAAAATCATTTTTGCTATCCCCTCTCTGAGTACTCGTACACTGAAAAAATTGGGTGCGATTATTTACTTGCACCAGAGTTAAGAGTGCTCACCGATATTTTAAACCAGCGGTGGGCACCAAAATATGACTGAAGAGCGCAGCAAAACAAAATTTATGTAATTTCGCTTTAAGCGGAATAACGGGACGGGCTGCGAGGGCGCAACGGGCCACTATGTGCCCTTTGCTGTTTTAAACTAATAACTTTTCACACCGGACCACCTGATAATGAAAACTTTGGTACAACAACGACTATAGCTTTATCAACTCACCTTCTTCCTACAATCGTAAAAACATGACATACATTGATCATTTCTCAGTTATACAACTTGGAGGAGCTACTCCTACCTTCAATTTTTTATCTCTCTTGAGTGATTAACATTGAAATGGCAGTCGCCTGCTCTTCTAACTGTCGCCCATTTGCAACTCTCTCTAAAGGACAAAAATTTGCCAGGCAAAAAGCAATTGCTGCTGGTTCATGGTGTGCTCCATGATATGATGCTTTTCCTCGCAATCAACGAAGCGTCACTAAAACTGAGCCGCTTTTGCCTGACGTTTTGCTGTTTGATAATGGATGCCAAAAAAAAAAAAAAAAAAATGGTGCAGACTGTCGATAGGCGGTAGCAGGCGGCAGCAGCTCAAAAACTCAATTAAAATGCCTCGAAACTCAACGCAATATGCGTATGCATGTGTGCATATTAGCCCAAACCTGGTCCAGGCTTAAGTCAACAGACAGCAAGCAAGAAGCAAAACGAGGAAAGCCAATTAAATTTGCAATAAAATTTACGCTTGAAAAGTAAAACTTAATTATGAATTGAGGCTGCAAGGTAAGAATTGTGTAAATGTATTTATATTTCTATTTGACCATAAAGTTTCTAAAGTGCAGAGAGCACACAGACGACACAATGCGCTTAAGGCTTAGCAATTGCAACAAATAATCCACAAAGATTTTTGTCTAACTAACTAACTGATGGCTATTATGAAACAAAAAGTAAGTAAGTAAGAATTTGTTTACCCTAGGCTGGAGGGGCACAAGTATTTTTAGGTAGAAGAAGTTTTGTCTCTTTGATTGGACAGCTCTGGGAAGTTTAACTTAAAGTGTGGAATTTGTGGGTTTTTGGGTGCGGGGTTTTTAGTGTTGAAATTGGGTTTATTAAAATATCGCTAGGTACTAATAAAAATGCATGTCAAACACCATCAGGATACGTGGGTTGCTATTTAAGTTTCTGGCCTAGGTCACTTCTAGCCATTTTAGGACCAATTGGCCTTTTCCCAAAAAAAGTTTGGACTTTTATCGATAAAAGCTCCATACAACTCTTTCATGTGTGACCACGTTTGATATCGATTAACGATTAATCAAAAAACTTACCTCGGCAGAAAAATGGAATTAACTCGTGAAAATTTTCGTGCAATCATTTTTCACAACTTTCGACGTGGATTATCACGACAAGAGTGCCACAAAAAACTTAAATCTTTGTATGGCGATGAAGCACCATCCCATAGCACTGTGAAAAATTGGTTTAATGAATTCAATCGCGGGCGACGCTCGCTCGAAGACGAAGGTCGTCCAAAATCAGTCGTTGTGCCAGAAAACATTGATGCCGTGCGTGAACTGATAATGCAAGATCGTCATGTGAAATACCGTGAGATAGAGGCTCCTTGGGCATTTCTTCCACCAGCATACATACGATGATATTGCATGAACACCTGGGCGTAAAAAAGGTTGGTTCTCGTTGGATCCCGCACAATTTGACAATCGCTCAAAAAAAAGGCTCGTGTGGATTGGTGCAAAGAAATTTTGAAAAAGGTGTTTCAAAAGACGTTTATAAGATCATCATGGATCTATGCTTATGAGCCCGAAACAAAACAGCAATCGACCGTGTGGGTCTTCGAAGACGAGCCAAATCCAACGAAAGTCGTTCGTGGAAGAAGCTCTTCGAAGCAAATGGTCGCCTGTTTCTTCGGTAAAACTGGTCATGTGGCGACTGTTCCGCTTGAGCAATGTAGCACGGTCAGTTCTAAGTGGTACACCACAATTTGTTTGCCCGAAGTCTTCGGAGAAATTCGAATAACGAACAAGAGAAGACAGATCATTGTGCACCATGACAATCCGAGCTCTCACACATTAGCTCACACCAGCGCCTTTTTGACCGCCCAAAACGTCGAATTGATGGGTCATCCGCCGTACAGCCCTGACTTGGCACCCAATGACTTCTTTTTAATCCCGCACATCAAGGGAAAAATGCGTGGTCAACGATTTTCGTCACCAGAAGATGCTGTTAAAGAGTTCAAAAACCATGTTTTGGAGGTGTCTCAATCGGAGTGGAAAAAGTGCTTCGACAATTGGTTTGAGCGCATGCAAAAGTGTATAAATCTTGCTGGAGAATACTTTGAAAAACAAACAAAACCATTTTTGATCATTCGCGATTTCATTATTAGGCCAGAACATATATAGCAACCTACGTATGAGGTTAAGTTGTAAGAGAAGGGGAACAGTTTGTCTTAAGTATTTATTAATTTTAAAATGAAATTATTTCACCTAACGCCTAAACCTGCTTCAAACTGTTAAAGAGTTGTCTAAAAATAGTTTTTTGACATGATTAGAGTGCCTGGATTAATGCTTCAATCAAATAGTGTTGGCAACAGATCCCCAACAGCCTCAAAACCTTCAAAACAACATTTGATTGACCACTCAAAATCCAGCCTCTAGACAGTTTAGGCTTTGGGCATTTTGGTTGGTTAGTGCGGCCAGGCTCTGGATGATTGCACAACACAACACAACACACTCACACACACACACAACAGCATCCTCCTCCTCTTCTCTCTCACAAAATAATTGATCCCATTGTGCATGAATTGTGGTACTGGTAGTGGTGGTGCGTTGACAGGAGCAGCAGCAGGCGTCCAGGATATGTGACAGGCTGGCAGGCAGGCTGGCGCACTCGCAGGCGACGCCGCTGAAGCCGCACAAATTCCCTGCTCTTGACAGTCGAGTCCAAACCTCTCCTCCTCCCGGCCCCCTCTTTAAACCAACCACTGTCATATTGTCGTAGGCGTGCGCGACGTCGCTTTGCTGCAAATTGGCTTTTGTGGGAAGCGCAAAATGCAAAAATATTCGTCACTGGGCTTTTTGTGCATGCAATTTATGAGATCGAGAGAGTTGAATGCTGACATTTTTATTGATTTGTTAAAATCGGACGACTTTAAACTATCTACAATGGCACCCAAAGTGCTCGTTAAATTGCAACTAAATTACATATACCAAATATTTGCTTCATTTCTCTCACATTTTGGTTGTTTTCCTGCCTTCCGATTTTGCTGCAAATTTGGATTTTTTTTTAAAGGGCTTTTGATGAGCTATGTCCCCATACGGGATTGAGGAAGGAAAGAAGAACTACATTTGCGTGTTGATCTCTTCTTGCTTTGTGTTTGTTTTTGAGACTATTGTTAAGCAACGCGATGTTATGTTATAGAACAAGAATTGATAACTCGTTATGAAATATTTCTAGCAACTGAAATTCAAATTGAAACTAAACAAATAAGCGTGATTTTTAAAGATTTGCCAAGGAAAATTAACAGCTCAGAGATACCGGCGTTGACCGTTGTTCTGACTTACTGACTGACTGATTCACTGATTCATTGGCAATCTACGCAAAGCCTAAACGATAAGAGAGAACCCAGAAAAATAAATTGCCTAAAACCGTAAAAAAAATAACCTAAAATTCAGGCAATTGCACTGCTTCTGATGACCTTAGATTTTAAGGTCGTTTTAACCTTAATTTAAGGTGGAAGGTCAGTCTACTGTGCCAAGGAAAAAAAACAGGCCCATTTTTCCGATTTTTTTTTCTAACAAAAATATGACTCGTACATTAAATTAAATCAGTCATCTTCATTATTTATTAAAGTATTTTAAAAACAAATTAAGTTTTTAGTCCAAATATTCAAAATTGCCGTCGTGGCACTCCTTAAAGTTCAGGACCTTTTTTTTAGGTGCCTGAACAGTGTACATGAAATCTCACGTCTGAATGATCTGAAAAAAAAAACAAATATGGCTATCATCTACATAATATTGACTTTCGTCTGACAGAGGGTTTTGACGATAAAAAACTTTGGCGCCAAAAAAAAATTCTTGAAATGTTTTTCTAATTTTTGCCCAAAATTGATGTAATTATTGTTTATAACAATTAAACATAAACGATATCGAAAATAAATTGATATGAAATCATTTTATTGAAATGCCAGTGATTTTCACATTTGGCTCATTTCATGTGAACTCAGACACCCAATTTTGTTTGTGCTTTTTAAGGAGGGCCAACCGTTATATTCAAGAAATTTTTTTTTTGCTTGAGGATATCTGTATACAAATTTTTTAAAAAGTATGTGACGGCTTACCATTTCATTTCTAATATTATATATTTAAAACTTTAACGATCAACTAATGTTTAGTATTTTAAGCCAACACTGTATTATCGATATTAATCGATTATTAACCAACACATACTGAGTAATAAACATACCACTAAGAAGTGATGAGGCAGCCGATACGAATGAATCAAAGAACACGTTTAAATGTTAAAACCATTTTAGTTTAATAAAATATAATAATTGGAGCTTAAAATCTTTACGGGCTCCAGGGTCATTTACACATCGACGGCCTAAATTGGTGACCCCGACGTGATTTGAACACTCAACCTTCTGATAAAATACAATTTTGTTTAAGTAAATATAATATGTTGTGAAAAAACAAGTCTAAGATAATGTCAACCAAGGCGGATATTTAAATGTTGCTTTAAAATACTTCCTAGATTTTAGATAACTTAAACTAGGAGACCTAAAAAAAAATTTTAAAATTTAATAAAAAAAAAAAATATTTTTCCTTAAGCATTAATTTATTGTCCCATCATGAGCACAGAAAAAAATTATTTGATAAAAATATCGGTTGGCCCTCTTTGAAAAAACGACCAAAAACCATTATATTTCGCAAAAATCCTACTTAAGAAAAGACTTTTTAGAACCTTTTATTTTTCTCTGGATAGAAGACAAGAAAAAAGTAGAATCACAATTTGGGTCACTTAAATCGGACGTATCGCTGTGACGCAATCATTTGTTTAAGTTTTTTGTTCTTATTCGTTTATCTCGAGAACTGTTAGTAGTGCGGATGTCCAAAAATGTGTAGAACTGCTCAAAGTGTAGAACTTTGAACCGCGGATAGTGATTTTTTTTTTTTTTTCAAAGCATAAAACAAATTGGGTGGCTGAGTTCACATGGAATGACCCATATATTTTTTATATCTAAAGGCTCTGACTTTAAAATGGTGGTTCTGAAAGATATTGTAGATGGTGGGAGAATAGGGTAAATTTTCCAAATGTGAAACAAACTAACAGAAAGACAGACAGACGGACATGGCTATATTAATTCGGCTGTTGACGCTGATTAAGATTAAACAATTAAAGTTTAAAAGGATCGGAAATGATTTTATCTGCCCTTTTTAAAGGGTACAGGGTATAAAAAGGTCTACGTAAAATTATGTTGTTGACTGTACGTTCAGCAACTTTATTCGAGAACTGGTGTGTTACATAAGCTATAAGTATTAGCTTCTGCAATTAAAATAGTAAAACGCGACTTTGAAATATTCAACATAAAAACAAAAACGCTTAGCTTGATTTTAAAGACCATAATTGGAAAAAAGGGTCCGAATAGAACGTTTACTTGTATTGGGGTATATATTTAAAATAAATATTCATATTTTCCAAGTTGTTTTTCCAAACATTATAGAGATATTTAAGGACGAACTGGCATTGAGAAATGGAAGAATGTTTCTCAAAATACTTATCTTATAATCAAGCAAAACTTAGGTGTGTGTATTTTTTTTGTTATCTGATACCTCAACTGACAAAGCAAATGGGAATCGGTTAATCAGCATTGCACGAATTGTCATAATTATTTCTGCTTAACTTTTAATCATATTATCTAAAATCCCGTATATATTTTCATATATACATATATTCTGTTCAATTATTTTCACAAGGTGCCCTTGTTCATTGTCTTTCTCTTTTTGTCTTTTATGCAGCTGTTTGACTCTTTCCAATAATACGCATAGCGAAAATCTAATTAAAATGATTTTTCTTTTTTCATCTTTTGAAAGCTTTTTAAGTTTTTCATATTTCATTTTCCATTTTTCTTTCATTGCTCTTTTAGCCCAATGGCAATTTTCACAGAAAATTGCCTCAAATGACATTTACGTGTGTCTAATTAGTTGAAGCTGCTGCAAGCAAGCTGCTGCTGCTTTTCGGCGACGGCATCGATTGAAATTGTTGAATAATTTTACCTTTTGTTGTTGTCCATTTGGAAAATACGACGAAAATTTTCTATTTAAAAATTCATCATTTCGTGTGCAAAGAAAATGAAAATAAAATCCTAATGATGGCAAAATATTTGCTCATTTGGACAATGTGTTAATAAATGTCGACAGTTGAAGGTCGTCGTCGTCTGGGAGGAATATAATATGGACAAAACTCTGTCTACTATTTCTAGTGTAATTGATGAAATGAAAGAATGAAAGAAATATAAATAGATTAAATGGTGAAACCTTTTTTTGTTCAGCTTGAAGGAGGACAGAGAGCAAATTGCTGCTCGTTCTGATTGGATAACAACCAATTGGAGCCAATTATATTTAAAAAGCATAAGAAGAGCGCTGCCAACTTTGTTTGTAATGCAGAATAAGTGGCAATATAGTTTGGAAAACAAAAGAAAGCTGCCAAATTTGTTTAAAAAAGGTGAAAAGGAGCTGTCAATTTTATTTGGTTACCAAAAGAAAGGATTTAACTTTATTTAGAAACCAAAGAAGAGCTGCCAATTCCTTTCAACATTCAGAATAGAAGCTGTCCACTTTAAACAACAATGAAAATGGAAAAAGTTATTAGAAGGCAACCCATTTATTTTAGAAACTTCAAAAGGAGCTGACAACTTTGATTGGTTTCCAAAAAAAAAAAAGGAACAAAAGCAACTGAACTCGGTCAATTCTTTTTAAAAAGCTGAATAGACCTGTCCACTTTAACTAATTAACATTAAAAACAAATCGCCAATTATGTATTAAAAGCAAAAATGTGACGTCGATTCTTTTGCTAAAAATGAGCTGCCAACTCAGATAAATAAACAAGTCAGAAAGTCGGTCAAGCCCGACTGTAATATGCTCTGTACCTGTTTGTATATAACTAATAACTTTAAAGTGTGGGGTCACACAATCTGTACAAGTGCTGCCCATCACGATTACGGGCAGTGCTGCCCAGCGTAATTATTTGATTTGCTTAAAATTCGAATATCGTTCATCTGATCTGGAAACGGTGTATGGTGGATCGATAAGTAATGACGATTAAGATATATCCCTAAAAGGTTTAAACAATCTGTCTTTAAAATTGTGGAAGATATTCGATTTTGTTCAAATTGTGGGGGTGGCAACTCTGCCATCGTTGATCTGATCGGAAAACAATGTATGGTGGCTCGATAAGTATTGATGAGTAGAATATATGATTAGAAGGTTCAAACAACCTAACTCCAAAATTGCGGTATATGTGAGGTGTTTTTCAAATTGC
Source organism: Lordiphosa mommai (assembly GCA_018904225.1). NCBI lineage: Eukaryota > Metazoa > Arthropoda > Insecta > Diptera > Drosophilidae > Lordiphosa > Lordiphosa mommai. The sequence goes on along the minus strand of JAEIFT010000420.1, from coordinate 196,958 downwards.
GGGGGTGGCTACTCTACTATCGTTCATCTGATCGGAAAACAATGTATGGGGGCTCGATAAGTAATGATGAGTAGAATAAATGTCTTAAAGGTTCGAACATCCTAACTTCAAAATTGCTGGATATTTAAGGTGTTTTTTAAATTGCAGGGGTGGCAACTCTATTATCGTTCATCTGATCGGAAAACGATGTATGGGGGCTCCATAGGTAATGATGTGTAGAATATATGTCGAGAAGGTTCAAACAACCTAACTCCAAAATTGTGGAAGATATTAGGTTTTTTTCAATTTGCAGGGGAGGCAGGGGCGTGGCAAAAAAAAACTAAACTTGATGTGCCTGCAAGTATAAGAAATATATGTTCCATAAACCTCTCTTACCATCTCTGAGATCTCAGCGTTCATACGGACAGACGGACATGTCTATATCGACTCGGCTGTTGATGCTGATCAAGAATATATATACTCGGAGATCGGGTCGGAGATGCTTCCTTCTGGCTGTTACATACATTTGCACAAACCCAATATACTCTTTGTACCTTCGGTACAGAGTATAATAAATATTTGGATCCCTTTGTATCCTTTGAGCAAACTATGTTTATATGGTAAACAAAAAGAAATTATTGATTTTAATATTTTTAATTAAAATTCATAACTAAATTTTTCAATAAAATATTTCCCATAAATTCGTTATTCTATTTACTTAAGTTGGTTTATATCATTTGCCGCAGGCTGCACAAAAAGAACTTTCATTTTAATAAAAATGTTAAGCGCTTCAATTGCTCAACAATTATAATAAATGCATGAAATCTATGTATGAATAATTTACAGTATTCATTTCACCTTTAATGAAAACAGTTTAAAATGTCACTCTACGTTTTCTCTCTACACACACACACACACACAGACAGACAGAAGCCCGAAAATTGAAATTTCATTAAAATAATTTTAACAAATAATAACCCAGACGACAGAGGCAAGCTCACTCAGTGTAAGCAGCAAATGCTTGTCAAGCGTGGAAAATGTGATGCATAATTGATAGCAAACAGAAATCAATCAATCATAAAATGTCATTTGGGCGACAAAGAGGGGGAGAGGAGGATGAGATCAATAGGGCACAATGTAGACAATGGCTAATCGTTTAAGAAGTAATTTCATTTGAGTTTCAAAATATAAAGCTTTGTTCTTTCTCCAGATGATGAAACACTTTAAAATGTCATTAAAATTAAATTAGATATTCATATATATATGTGTAAACGAAATATTCTATAGGGACCTACAAAAATTGCATATTAAAATTTATACACTGTCAAGTTGAAAAATCGCATTAAATTGTGTATAATTAATGGTTATTCAATAACAATTTGCAAGCTTCAATGGATAATAATTTGCCGGCAGGCTTTCATTTTTATAAATAACAGCACATCAGAGTGCGTCATGGAATGCAATGAGGCACATAAATGATAAAATATACAGAGCTTGATTGAAAGTTGAAAAAAAAGGGGGGAGTAAGTAGGAGAAATTATTCAGAATGCCTCTTTAGGAAAAAGAGACGCAAGTTTATAATGATAAACGAAAGAAAACTTATTTTTTAAATTTTAAGATGTTATTCGTTTTATAAATCCTCTTTGTATGACTGACTGACTGAATAATCAACGCCCAGACCAAACGGCAAAGCATGGAATTTCTGAAATTTGGACCAGATCTTAGTTTGGGAATGTAGGCGCGCCGCACTAAGAAAGGAGTTTGTAAAAATCGCGCCCTAAGTGGGAAAAATTATTTTTTTTAATATTTTAAGAAACATTTTTTATTTTATCCCCATAAATGAAAAATTATTTTAAGGTCCTACAAGCAAATGATTTGCCCAAATTTTGTCTTAATAGCCATTCCTTTAGATTTTACGGAACTATAAACTAAAGCAATGGAACCACAATTTTCACCCCATAAACTATATTTTCAGAGGAGATTCGTTTCTTCTCGTCTCCGTTGTCTGGTCGTTGGTCGTGGTGTTGTTGTTCGTGCGTGTTGTTGTGTTACGGAATAGTCTAGTTTTATAGGAACGATCGGTCTAGACTAGTTCTAGGAGAAAAACTTTTTGTTTTCCATCGTAGCACCAATCTAGATATAGTTTTACAGCTTCAAAAAAAATATCAAAACGGGACTATATCATATGTACATAGAACGGTCGGTCAAAAAACAGTTCTAGAAGAAAAATTTTTGTTTCAATCGTAGCGTACTAACGTGATATATATTAGTTTTATTGTTTCCATACAATTCAGGAAAAATTTATCAAAATCGGATGACTATAGCATATGCTGCCATGAAACGGTCGGTCAAAAAACAGTTCTAGTGAGGAAAACTTTTGTTTTCATCGTATCGTCACCAATCTTGTAGATATTAGTTTTATTGCTTTTACAATTTTCGGAAAAATTTATCAAAATCGGATGACTATAGCATATAGCTGCTATAGGACTGATCGGTCGGAAAATGTGTTTTACTAATAAAAGTTTTTTTATGGTATCAAATTTTATTATCAATGATTTCAAATTTTTAATATCTGATATCTATATCCTATATATATTGACTAGTCCAAATTTAAACAATTCTTGAAGTAAAAATGTCGGACGGATTCAAAGGTTGACTCACAAAAAATTTTCCAAATTTTTTCGAATTTTTGTTGTGGAAAAACCCATGGCAAGAGGCTAGTGAAGTTCGTAAAAATGACTTATTTTCGGCCGAGGCTAATTGATAAAAGATTGAAACTTTGCATAGGCGTCTTTTTTCAGATCCTCCATAACACATTTTTTATTTCCGCGTATTACGCTTTATCAGTATATAGAGACGATTGCCCAAAAAGGTGTGCTAAAACTTTGTTGTTTGTTAAGATATCTGAGAAATTTTTACCGTATGTCGTTTTAATTTTCCAAAACAATGTAAATTCAGAAGACAAATTTGACATCAGAAGGGTGAAATTCTTTAAGAATATCTCCGTTTATCAGATAACACCACCAAAATTCATATTTATCAGTTCTATACAGTCCCCCACAATATTTATCTTAGTTAATAGCAACATTTTACGGGTAGCTGCCCTAGAGACTGTTGCTCTTGAAAGATCTAGTGAGAAAACTTTTATTTTAAATGGTACCTTAACGAAATTTACATTTGAATTTATGTACCATATTTGAGTAAAATCGCACACTGTATCAGATCAAAGTATCTTTTACATTAACCGAGAATAAGCATTTTTACGAAATTCACACCTGCCAGGGTTTTTCCACAACCAAAATTACGAAAAAAATTTGGAAAATGTTTTTGTGTGTCAACCTTTAAGAATCCGTCGGACATTTTTACTTTTCAAGAATTGTTTAAATTTGGACTAGTCTAATATATTTTTATAGGTTAAATCAGTTGGAGTAAAGTTTTTCAAGTGTATTAAAACTTCGGCACAGTCGAAGTTAGCTTTGCCTTCTCGTTTTAATAATTTTTTATTATTTTTAAAAGATCGACTTAAAAATTGGAGTACATAATAGCTCATATATTGGGAATTGGTTTGGTTTAGCTATTCTTACAATATTCAAAGCACAGTTCACAATATGGGTTTTGAAGCTAGTCGAACCGCGATTTCGATTTGGAATAGTGGTTCACTTTTAATATATTATCAGCAGAGCTGTAATGTAATCATTACTTCCCGTATTTAATTACCTTTCACTACAATAAATACTATGAAAAATCAATTTCGAATTACGATTTTGTAATAATTGTAATTATAGCTTGGAATTATGATTATTCAGTAAATATACAAAATATAATTACTTTATAATTACCATATAATTACTTTATATAATAATTACTTTATAATTACTTTATAATTACCTATAATTACTTTATAATTACTTCAATAATTGTATCGGTTAATTGTAAATATGTAAAAATTTTACTGATAATTCAGATTTTTTACTAATCAATCATTCAAATCTTAACTGAAATCAGATATTCTCTTCAGTTAATGCCGGAAGGAGACATTCATTATATAAATGGCCCGCTATTTCAAGAGAAAGACTAATGCTGTTGCTATTGGCGTCATAAAAATGCGTTATTCTTCCTAATATTTCTAATATTCTTTGGGAAAATGTAATATTATGCAAGCTCTGCTCAGTTTTGCTTTCCAAACATTATTAGTCAACAAAAATCCATATTTTTCATCTACAAATACAGGAAAAATTTCACAATTTACACGTACAAGTATTAAAGTGATTGTAAAAGTAATTAAATATTAATATCGTAATAATATCAATTACAGTACAAATATTAAAGTAATTGTAAAAGTAATTAAATATTAATATCTTAATATTTACAATTTACAGGTACAAGTATTGAAGTAATTGTAAAAGTAATTAAATATTGATATCGCAATCGCAATTACTTAATATTCACAATTTACAGGTACAAGTATTGAAGTAATTGTAAAAGTAATTAAATATTAATATCGCAATCGCAATTACTTAATATTCACAATTTTGAGTAATTGTAAAAGTAATTAAATTTATCGTCATATTCACATGTAGAGTAATCAAATTTGTTAATTCACAAGTTACAATTACGATACCTAATAAAGTTGTAATTAGGAATTTTTTCAAAAATATCTGTTAATTTGTATAGATGTTCGTAATAAAAATCAAATAAACATTGTAATATAAAAATTTCTACCTTACTCAATTATTTTATGAAATTGAATTCCTAAAAAACAATTAAAAGTAATATATGCCGGCCCTGGGACAGAACTGGATGACCAGTCTCCTTTGTGGTATTATGTGTGCCTTTTTACTTATAGCTATGTACAAACATGACTTATATGACCTGGAAAAGCTGGCAAAAAAACTTGCTGGTTTGCAACCTTTTTCAATATTCATAATTTCTTCGTATGCATTTTTAATATTAAATAAAAAAAAACTACAAAATTCCATTAGCTTCTGTTTTGCACAATTGATGGAAACGCCAGTTAATCAAATTGAAAATATTTTTTAAACTTAATTAAATTGTATGCCCAAATGAGCTGCACTTATTCACACGCAATACACACACAGACTCATCGATTTCGCAACCAAATTAATAAATTATTTATTATATTACTTTTTTTTTGTATAAACCGGCTGCAGTTTATTAAACAAAGCATCAGCAGCCTTCAATTCTGAATTACCTGTCAATGAATTTTAATCGAGAATCGAAAAGAGCGAGCGTGAGGGTTACTGGGAAGACTGTAAGCGAGCGAGCCCTTTTGTATTAATCAAGGTAATTAAAGCGTAAAATTGAAAACAAAAGCTGCCTATAAAGAGCAACCTAAAAATGAACCACTTTCGTAAGAACAAGAGAACACAAGCTGAAGATGAGACGGCGTCAAAAGTTTTCCTGGGCACGCAGTCGAGCAAGTGCCGAAAAATCTTATGGAAAACTTGTCGTCGTCGTCCTCCTTTTAACTACTAAACTTTGCCGCAACACGAACCAAGAACAAGAAAATTGTGTGTTGTTACCTTTAAGGGGGGGAGAGGGTGGAGGGAGGAAGGAGCAAGACAGACAGACAACCGTAACAATAATGAGTTGTAAGCACAAGTTCATACAAAAGGATTAACAACAATAGTCACTACACCCCAAGTAGGCTCATTCATTCCCATTCATTGCCAAAGGATGTGCTGTCTGAATGGTTTGTTTGTGTGTGTGTGAAAGATTTTGGGCTTATGACCATATACAAAAGATTAAGATATTATCGAGAAAACCAGCCAAAGACAGAAATAATAATGAGAGAATAAGATACCTTGGATTTTGATGAGGACTAAATTTTGATTGGGGAAGGTTAATGAATAATAAAAAAAACTATTACAACAATTATAAAAGTTCCCTTAAGATCGCCAGGTTTTGATTTGGTAACAAAGGTATATATTTGAAGACCGCTAAATTCTTACTTAGTGTCCTTCTAAAGTTAGGTAAAAGTAATAAGCAATTATTTGGTTATATAAGGCCCTAGTCTGCGTTGTTAAACAACTTTTATTCTTTCATTTTTATTTTCTTTTTAGTTTATTTTTAATTCTTTCCTCTTAGCTTTTTTGTTGGATCTTCCTGGCTTTCTTCTTTGCTTTATGATTAAATATTCTTCTTTTTCCTATTATTTATTTCGTTTTTCCTTTTTCTTGTTTTCTCCTTTTTCCATTTTTCATTTTTTTTATTTATTTTTTTATGTAAAAAAAAAATCTCGTTTCCATTTTTTTTTTTAAACTTGTTATTTTTTTTTTTTTAATTATTTTATTTTTTTTTTTTTTTTTTTCTTTTTTTTTTTTTTTTTTTTTTTTTTTTTTTTTTTTTTTTCTTTTTTAAATTTTTTTTTTCCTTTCTTTTCTTTTTTTTCTTTCTTCTTTCTTTTTCTTTTTCTCTTTTCTTTTCTCTTTTTCTTTCTTTCTTTTTCCCCCCCTTTTTTTTTTTTTCCACCTTTTTTTTCTTCTTTTCTTTTTTCTCTTTTTTTCTTTTTTCTTTTTCTTCCCCCCCTTTTTATTTTTTTCTTTTTTTCCCCTTTTTTTTTTTTTCTTTTTCTTTTCTTTTCTTTTTCTTTTTCTTTTTTCTTCTTCTTCTGCCCTTTTTCTTTTTCTTCTTTACTTTTTTTTTTTTTTCTATTTTTTTTTTTTTTTTCTACAATTTTTTAACTTTTTTTCTATCTTTTCAATATCTTTCCTAATTATCTTTTCCATATCTTTCCTATATCATTCCTATATCTTTCCTATATCTTTTCTTTATCTTTCCTATATCTTTCCTATATCTTTCCTATATCTTTCCTATATCTTTCCTATCTTTCCTATATCTTTCCTATATCTTTCCTATATTTTTCCTATATACTTTTCCCCTATCATTTCTATATCCCTTTCCCCTATCATTTCTATATCCCTTTCCCTAATCATTTCTATATCCCTTTCCCCTATCATTTCTATATCCCTTTCCCCTATCATTTCTATATCCCTTTCCCCTATCATTTATATATTATTTCGATATCTTTTCTATTTCTCTTCTATCTGTTTTCTATATCTTTCCTCTTTCTTGTTCTAATTCCTTTCTCTTTCATTTCTCTTTCTTTTCTATTTCTTTTCTATTACTTTTCTATTTCTTTTCTATTTCTTTTCTAATTCTTTTCATACTCTTTTATATTTCTTTCCATTTCTTTTAACTTGACGTACTTGACTTCAATCACATTCGAACTCGACAAATTTTGTCGAAAGTGAAAACAGGAACAGGCAAGTTTGTCTTTTGTTCTGTTGTGTCAAGCTTTAATTGGTCCAGTGCATTGTGGGCAAGAATCAAAGGGGACAGTACACAAATTTTGTATGTATGTGTTTGAGAAATGAGCGCATAGACGACAGACAAGCGTGGAGACTACCTTTCACCCTAATCGCGTCCATCGTCCGCCTGTTTCAGAAAATTCAATATCCTTAAAACTTTTGTCCATTAACTGTTTTCCAAGCTTTAAGCTCTCTTCTAAAAGCCACATAAGACTTAATCAAGCCAGAAAAAATCTATTACTTCAATGGGTGAAACACATTCCATGGCATAAAAAAAGGGGGAAAACTATTTTCAAACAACTTCATTAAACACAAAAAGCGTCTCAAACACACACACACACATTTGCTGGCTAGGAAATAGGAAAATCAGCAAGAAATCCGTCATGAAGTGGAAACCACAACAAAAGACTTAAATGGGTTGAAAAGCTTATGGCTTTTCAGCTAAACCCGAAAGAGATGATGATGATGATGATGGAAACGAGTCGAGGACAAATGTCAAAGTTAAGGGAGAAAATAATATGAACATACCTCTAAAACTTTATTCATAAATGCTTAAGCAGAAGCAGAGGTTGCTAGTCATTTGATAAAAGTTTTGCACCTTCTCCTCGTGTGTGTGTGTGTGTGTTGATGAGAAAATTTGCGCTCATCTGTGGCCAACAGGCCAAGGGCTTATTAAAAGTAAGCTAATTTGAAAAACCATCGTCGTCTTTCTCAAACAAATCCAATTTTGCAATTGAATGAAATACATATTTTGTGTTTCATGTTCGTTCTTTAGTTTTTTTTTTTTTTATGTTGTTGTTCGAGGTAAAAGTTTTTAATAGTGCAACGCTTGGCTTTGCTTAGCTACCATAAAAGTTTGTGCCCGGCTGGGGGATTGGCTTCAGCTTGTTCTTCTTCTGCCGCCACTTAAGTGCAGAGCAAACAAAACTTTAAGAAACAACACAGTGTGGAGGAGGAATGGAATACGGCGAAGTCTGTTGCAAAAAGATATTGCTGTGAAAGTTGTACATTTTCCGTGGGTAGTAAAAGTTTTTAATAATAACCGCAATACAAGAATATAAACATTTATATTACTGCTTCATAATGCGGTGCATGCCACACACACACACACACACAAAAGGGAGATACACAACTTCTACACACACTGCGCGTATGCGTATTATTTTACTTTGAGCTTTTGCTGTGCTGTCCTGTGTCGTGTCAAAAGATTGAAGGTTAACATGCAAGAAGTGTTTGTTTAGATGGTAGGTGTAGCGGGGGGGTGAGGGGGAAAGGAGGAACAAGTCCAGGCACCAGCTGCAGGTGCCATAAATGTAAAGTTGTGGGGCAAGTTGTAATACAACGCTTAAGCCACTTATGTCTAAATGTGTGTATATATGTTGTATAAAGTTTCTTTCAAAGGAAATGTTTGTCATCAGATCTCTCATCAAAGATTTCAGAATGGTGGCACCAGCTGTTTAGAAAATTTTAAAATCTGTAAAGATAAGCTGATTGCCACGAAACTCATTTTACAAGTTATCAGAGGGTTTTCTGCAATTTGTTATCTGATGCCTCTTCAAACTGATAATGCAAGAATATGCACAAAAAAAAATCGTTATATATAATTTGCAAAAGCGTTCGTGTTAAATAAGAATTAACGAAACTTTCTATTATTTTTCATCGTTTCACGAACAAGCACGACTCAACACGACGTGTTCGTGCGTGTTGATAAATTAAAAACCCGGTATAAGTACGATCCAACACAATAAAACATAACGATAAAAGTAAAATCATACAATATGCGTGAAGCATTCTCGCTGCCTATCTTATTACATGTAATCTGAGAGTATTCTCAAAGCATTCAAAATTGTTTTTAATCGAATAATAATCATATTCATCTCAAACTGAAATTTCTATCTTGAATCGCACCGTGTATGATTCCATGAAATTCATAAAAGAATCATTAAATACATTTACTAAGAAAAAAGATTGTTTAGATCAGATGTGGGCATAAAATTTAAGTTTGGGAGCAGTCCAACAACAACAACAGAGAAGAAAAAAACAAGAGTGTAAGTTAAAGTCGGCTCTGCTCGACTTCGATATACTCGTTACTCAGAGGAAGGATCAATTAAAAATCTGTTTTTAAATAACAAAATGTTAATACTATGTTAAAACTAATATTTGATGTTAACATCTAGGCTGCAAACCTCCAAAATTTTGAAAGAGATTCGGTTCGGGGCTTCGTACCCATGACAAATCTTTGTGGTCGATTCGCAGATCGGTTCCTGGAACCCCTAAACCACATGTTTTGGTTCGAACCTCGGTTTAATTATAAAATAAAAGATAAATAAATAACGGTACGCTCATTCAGATTAAGACGCTTCTCTTTTTTGAGTAGAATTTTTAGAAAGGAGAGGTCGCAAAAAAAAAAAAAGAGCTAAAATCTAACACGTGCTTTTGAAGAAAGTCGAGGAATTCCGGGTTTAGAAAATTCGAACTTATTTGGTTCGAAAAAATAGAAGGCTACGCCGATGTTTATAATACCCTTGATAACAAAAAAGTTATTCTCATTAAAACTAGTTTTTAGTCCGATCGTTCCTATGACAGCTATATGATATAGTCCTTCGATTTTGATAAATTTTTTATAAAAATCCGGAATCGACCCACTTCTAACATGTTTTGGGGATATCTTGGATTTTATGTTTGTTTAGGCCTTCAACTCTACTAGCTATTAAATAAGAAAGAACAATCTTTAGTGTTGAAAATGCTTCTACAACTGATACCTGGAACAGTTTTAAAGACCTTTCCAAAGTTTGAAAACATTGGTCAATGTAAGTAAGAGGACTCTTGGAAAATATTCGATGAGATCTTTAACATCATTGACAGTGTTTTTATTTGATATTTGTTGATTGCTTTCTGTTGCTCTCATAAACATTCCTTTTATATGCTTTAATTAACAATCGTTTCAAATCATTCATCAAATCATTTGTTTGAAAAATTACTTAATTTATGAACCCAACCTTCTTTTTTAATAAGTAGTGCGGTTCGGGTTCAGGTTCGAGGGGTCAAAAATGTAAAAGGTTCGATTCAAGGTCCAGAGTTCGGGAACTTCGAAAAACCCGAACCGAACCGGTTTTTAGGTGTTTGATTCCGGACCGGTTTGCAGCCTTAGTTAACATAAACATTTTATGGGTTAGTATACCCTTTTTACTCTACGAGTAGAGGGTATATCAATCCTTACAAGCGAAGCTCGAATCGAGCTGCGATGTACACACAGTGTGTGTTTGTTATCGTATGTCAGCCCAAGTCTCGATCGCGCACACTGCATGCATTTTGTTTTTGTTGTTCTTTCTGAAGCGATGCAATTTAATGTGCGTCTTAATGACGGCAAAATAATATGTGGTGTAATTTTGTAATTATAAATTCATCTTGTTACGTCCAAAAGATTTTAAAATATTTGTGAACTGCCTGAGGAAGCATTTCAATTCGTATTCCGCGGGAATCTCGTACCGCTCGCATTTTTAGTAAAAAACCAAGTTAACTTTAAACTATTCGTTTCCATTCGATCTACAGAGATTTTGATCGCTGTAGTAGACATGGGCGCGGTAGCTGCGTTTGAATTGAAATGCTTTCTCAGACAGGAAGAAAAATATTTTAAAATCCTCATCACGAAAATAAAGCATTTTCATGTAATTTCAAATTAAAATTCTATAAAAGTGCCCAACTTTAACTTAAGCTCCTGCTACTCTCAAAATGGTTCAAAAAGACCATGTAATTTTATTTTTAACGTAAGATAAAGAAATATATAGTAATTAATGGTCACGGTCGCCATGCAAATAAAAGTTTTTGTGAGGTAGGGGGTTTTTTTTGTTAACAAGAAGATTAGTTTTTATTTGCCTCGAACGCTTGTACGATTATATGTGTAACATATGAAGAGCTATTAGCGTTGTTAGCGTTGAGGTTAGAAGATTGCAAATAAAGTTTTTGTTTGTCACGGTCGCCATGCAATTAATATTATTTATTCGTTGGTTTGAATCGGGTTGAAGTTATAATAATCATCAATTGATAAAATACTTAAAAAATGTATCTTATTTTCTTCTTAACTTTTAACCGTCCGTATAACTTTCCATTTTCCTTTATGGCTACACAATGCTCAACCATCCAAAAACTCAATTTCTCGCTATTAAATAAAAATCAAATATGAAATCAATACGTTTACCACACTTCATTTAATGGCAAGGACCCTCCCCTTTACTTCCTTTTACTCGTTCACTCAGTCACTCACCCACTTATGCCCAGCGGCCATAGGAATCATAATGAAAATTATATATAAAAGAAAAGAAAGCAGGTTAAAGGGGGCTGGACATACACTTGACAAGCTGTAGCAGCAAAAGCAGACAAGAAAATATAAAACAAAGAAGGCGAAAAAATTTGCCCAACAATGACGACGACAATGGTTCGATTACAATTTGCTATTCGTTGAGTTGTACTACAATTCGACCAAAGTTTTTCCTCCCCTTGGCATTTCCTTTTTCCTTTCTGCTTTATTTACCACCCAATTGAATTTTTAATCGTTTCTTCGTTTAACTTTTATTTTCTGTCGCGAAGCATTCACTTTTCCCCTTTGTATTTGAAAGAAACATCTTGAACTGTTTCCTTATCGGTAACCGAACAGTCGTTGGTTCCTTCCTGCTGCTCCTTGGTTTCACTTCCTTCTGGTGTGCTGCTTCTTTCCAGCACTTGACTGTCATTGTTTACATTTACAAATTGTTCGCTTGTCCGCAAATTGCAGAGCATTTGTTGGAGGACCACGGCATATCTCTAGCGAATCTTTTTGGGCTCTCTCGGTTTCGACTATACGCTTTCGTTTTCTTCCTTGTCTGTATGAATGTGTTTTTTTTTATCCAAAATGTCGCTTGAGGCTTGGCCAAATGCTGTAACAAAAGCAAATGTCGCTTTTCCTGTTTGCCTTTGCTTTCCTTCCACTGCTCTTTCTTTTTCAGCTTGCTTTAACTGGGTTTTCAGTTTTTTTTTTTAATCATTTAGTCGTCCCTCTTGTGGTTTTTCTTTGCTTATATTTGTTCATCTTCCTTGTAGATTTATCATGATTTTATTTGGCTACTCAATTTTTCTTTTCTCTTCTTTTTGCAGCTTCGCAAATAGCTGCGAAAAAAAAGATGTGGCTAATATTGAAACGCTATTTGGAAGGGGTCTAAAAGCCAGTTCTTACTTTTTGAATTGTTATTCGACTCTTTATGGGAGTGATACATGTTTCTTCAAATCTAGGTGGTTATTAAGAAACTATATGTTGCCTACTTTTAGGCGAATTTAAATATCTATGCTACGGCCCTGGGATTGAGGGTACAAATTAGTTTATCTGAAAACTGACCCAGCGTAAAGACTTGTTGAAAATTTTCGAAAAGATTCCGCCACCCTCTTTTTAGAATGGAGTTGATTCCATCACAATCTTAAATGTTTAAGGACTTTATAAGCAAAAAACGAACTGGGAATAAGAATTTTGTTCTCAAATTTGGATATTCCAAAATTAGTCAACTTTTGAGATAGTTTGTATTTGAATTTCCCGTGTTTAAGTATGGGATTCTTTATATTTTATTCTGACTGTACTGAAAAATTCGTTTCAATAGTGTTCAGATTTTGTTTCGGTATTATTTTGGTACTTCGATTTATACCGATAAAGTTTAATAATCTTTAAAACCATTAAAAAAAAATCAAACCAAAATTCTCACTAAATGTTCGCAAACGTGCTAAGAAAAAACGAATTATTCAGGTGAAAAACAAAATTTAAAATAATGTTTCGCTAAGTGTTCGTTAATGGGCCGAAAAACGAAGCTCGCAGAGCTTTACAAACGAAGTGCTCTAACAAATTTTCTTAATAAGAAAAAAAAATTTAACTGACTCCGAATTCGAACTAGGTTCAATGATCATAATCTGAAACTAAAAAGTTTCGCTGGTTCGAACCCCGAAGTGAACTCTTCCCCAAGTTTTGGGGGTTTGCAGGCCTGGAAGAATATGTATCATCGCGCTTATTTACACACACATTGGCCGTGTTCAGCAGAAGTACTTGCTCCCCTGATAAATTATAATTTGCATAGCATACTTTTCCGCTTGTGTTTAATATGATATTTACATGGAGCATTTTCTAATGTCAAGACCCCAAAAAGTATGCTAAATAATAAGAGTAGTTTATTTAAGCTGATCAGTGATCAAGTGTCTTTGCTGAACGCGCCCATTCATATATGCACAGACTCATGTTAAGGAATGGGGGTCATAACTTTAAATAAGTGTGACCAACAGCGGATACTGGAAAAATGTAAATATCTATATAGTATATTCTCTTCTTTTACGTCGATATTAACTTCGACTTTTTCATACTGTTGATTCAAATAGTTTGGACCGTGTTAGTGTTTTAAGGGCTGAAAATGAACACGCGCGTACACGCAAAATGAAAACCTCGGGTTGAATAGTACGTGTTAGTATTACGAAGAGAAACTCGACACTCGCCCAATTCTAGTGCAAATACGGTCTATTCAGTACCAAGTATATCGGTAAAAAAGTACTTTTTTGCCCCCACAATGCTTATGACAGGCCAGATACCAACACATATAAAGAAAATCATTTGCCAGACAACAACAAGGAGATGGAGAAAAACCCGTTTTTGCCGGATGCTGTATGATCGTCTGTTTCGTCTATGTTTGGGTATTATACAAATTCAGGGCACAGGCTGTAAGCAACTTTGCTCTTAATTAGTATACCCCGAACCAACTATCAATACACTTTAAGTTCGCTGACTTCACTACCGTTACACTCCTTTAGTTCTGATGTACCCGCTGAAGCAATCAATCAAATTGTGTCTATATAGAAAGATGCTTTGCTTGGACGGACAGACTAAGAAGTGTCTTGCCTTTTATTTGCCATCCCCCTACTACTTTGCCAGTCTTTCTTTCACTTTTTTTTTCTCTCTCTCGGGCAAATGCAACATTAAAACATTTTCTATCATTTCCGCCTTTTGTGTCCCGTACGTTTGTCGTCGACAAGCACCCAACCCCCCTTCCCATCTTCATCCTGGGACATTTTGTGCAATTTTAATTTTATTTCAATACTTTATTTTTCTTCTTACTTCTTGGTTGATGGTATTAAAAGGAAGTGGCGCTTAGTGTGGCGTGTGTAGGAAACAGGAAATGCCAAACCATTGAGCAACTCGAAAATGCATTGACTGAATGGAAATTCTACAAGTCGGAAAGGAAACGTCTACGGACCACGTTTTCGGTTTGCTTAATTGAGTTGCCATTATGTTGGCGAACCAGGTGCCAATGAAGTGGGGGCAAAAACCAGACGGTGGGTGTGTGTGTGTTTGTGTATATCAGTTTACTAACTTTATTTTAAATGCCACTTCCGTTTTTCTTCTTCTTCTCTTTTTTTTTTGTTTTGTTTTGGGTGGTATGGGTGGAAAACTGTTTTAAGTGGCGCTTACAGACGACTAAGGATTACTTGAAAACATTTGCTTAACTAGCAGAAAAGAGGCTCCTTAAGTGATTGGGAAAGCTATTTGCTATGACACTCAAGAATAGGAAAAAGTAATTGCTTCGAAACTAGCTGCAATTTGTATACGAAGGAGCGGGGCACATTAAAATTTAACGAACGAAAAAAGATAACCAGAATTAGGTCACATCTATTTAAAAGTAGTTTTATTATTTCAAGTAGAGATTTATACTTTATAGCCTGACGAACAACAGTCGGCAATTCACATAGACACGAGTCGAACGCCTGCCGAGCCCTTCACCCATAAAGTAAGCAATTCCGCAAAACCAATCAGTCGCTGGCTAGCGTTCAATAAAGTGGGTCAGAGCCGCTTTGCGTCGTATTGTATTCGCACAACAATACACTCTTACTTTTTTAGAATAAACGCTGCTTTATAGGGTCGGATATGTTTTCTTTTGTTTTTGCATAACTTTATGATACCATTTTTACCTATTTTTATGGGGTCAGGGTATAACTTCGATATTCCGAAAATGTTTAATATAGGATCGCATTGAAATGGAACGAAATTGAAATTGTGTTTTGGAACAGAATTCGTTATATAGAAAACTTCATTGTACGGAAGTTCGTAATAGAGAAGAAGCTCGACTGTAGTTAAAAACGTTATTTTCAAAAGGTGGCGACCGTGCAACAAAGTCTGCACAATACAGCGATAGAGGTTCTTTCTGTAGTCTAAATTGATGCGTTATTGGGGTCACAACTTTGTAAGTAAAATGGGGATTTATAAAGTAAAATTCTACTAAAACTAACAATTGGTGCTGTTTCACATTTGAAGAACAAAACTGGTTTTCAAATGGACGCTTAAGCCCTATTGGGACCTACGAAGTAACGTGAAGTTTCATACAAAATTTTGTGGAAAGAAGATGCAGAAGTAATGATTCCCCTTCACCATTTATATTGAGCCCATACGGAGCTGAGAAGTACTGTTGCGCTTAACAGCACATAAATGGAACCAATGTTAAGCCTGTGGATTTGATTTTACTTTGAACAGCTAAAGAAATATTGTTGCAAGCAACGTTACTCTAACCTTCTTCTGCCTTGACACCATCAGCAAAACAGCTGAAATAGAATACAAGACGAGAAGGTAAATCTAACTTCGTTTGTGTGGAGGTTTTAATACAGTAGTAAATGCTCGTTTTCTCAAGGAGTTCACTTACTTAATAAAAATAGCAAAAATCTATACGCTGCTTTAAACGCGCAAAAGAATTTAAAATAGTCATTGCAAAAGTTTGATTATGCAAAATTAATAGTAGTCATTGCATTTGCTTGGAATAAAGCATATTAAAACAGTTTTCATAGCTTATTTTTCAAAGATGTTGTTGGTTAGCAAGGCTTGACGAGAAGTTGCTTATCTTAATCAAAACAACAGCAACATCATTGCTGATTGAGTAGTGTGACCAACGCGCTGGTATTTGAAAAATTCCAAGAAATTCAAGATTTTGTGTTATTTCTATTCAGAAATCTGGTCACACTAGACTTAAGTTCTACCTTAACGTAATATATGCTGAAGTAAGCCCGTATAGGTCTTTAAGGACGTTTTCTCATGTTCATGTTTTTGCAAATCTAAATGGATTTCGAAGTCCATCTAGATTTAGCAACTAAGTGGATTTTGTGAAAATGGTTTTCTCATCATTATTGTTTCTAGATTTCGATATTGTGCGCATTTGTGGTACGGTCACACCGGCTGGGAAGCGCACTAATTATAGGTTGGCTAGCACGGGTAAGCACAGCAGTTTTTTGATTTGATTATTAAGCGCCAATTGAAATCAAAAATGTCGAACAAGGCAAATAGAAAAAGAAGCAAGCATTTTAGCGGTGAAAGAGGAGCTGATTCTTGTGGATCTCGTTGAGGTGAATAAGGATGTGTTGGAGAACAAATAGTTGGACAAAGTGAACTGGAAAAAGAAGCAGGTAGACCTGGATCATATTTGCTGAAAAATGCAGTGCAAATACAGGAATTTGGGGCAAATAAAAGCAGCTCCGCGACAGGGTTTTCTCAATGAAACGAAAGTCCAAGTGAGAACTAGCAAAGAAGAAACCGCACAAATTCAAAATTTGTGATGCACCGCCTGCAATTGCGAAGGTATCTAGCCTGTCGTAGAAGCTTTTTGCTATGATGGGTGATTCAGCAACAGGACAATGCAATAAACTTGCTCTTTGAACTTTTGTCTCTTCATATAAAGCCTGTCCAATTTTTTCCATCTTTGATATCTTATTACAAATTCAGTAATTTGGGTTTAAAAATTTTTACGTAGTTCAGTGTGACCGTATGTGTGCAAAAATACCTAAAATGCATTGCAATGCACATGGTTTTCCAATCCATGAGGTTCAAATAGATTGCTACAAAATCCCTGTAGGTTTTTTTTGTGTGCATGAGAAAAGCAAATTCAGTGAATCCACCTAAACTTGAAAAACATGAACATGAGAAAACGACCCTTAATATTGGTTAATATGTTCCAGTGGTACGAAAATTACATTTAGAAAGAAATCACCGAAAAATTAATCATGAGAAAAGCTAATTCAGTGAATCCACCTAAATTTGAAAAACATTAACATGAGAAAACGGCCCTTAATCTTGGTCAAAATGTTCCAACAAAAACTACATTTAGAAAAAATTCACTGAAATCCAAGTAGACCAATTAGATCCTCCTGTTAGTTTTAGCAGTAACTTATAATAAAGTAAAGCATTTAATTTCAGTTTAAATATTGTACAATTTGTAAGTTTTAGGTCCTTGATTGACTTTTGGCGAAATATATTTTCTTCAAATTAAAAAAACTTATTTTGTGTTTAGCAAAACTTTGAATTTCCAAGAGCTACAGCTTTTTTTTTGTAATCTCAAAAATGTCATGAAATGTCAGTGACGCATATTGAAAGTTGGAAATTCTAATGCTTACTGACTGACTCACTGACTGAAAGAATAATGTCATACAAGCACACATTTTTCTTCTTTTTTTTTCTAATGACAAAAGCTGAAAACGAAAGCGCTTACAAAAAAAAATATCCAAGAGAGTCTATAAAAATCAAGAGAACTTTATGCAATGAAAAAAGTCTACAAGTTGTAGAGTTTAACTGTTGAATCAAAGCACTAAGAAAAATAGTTCAAAACAAAAAGGATGTTTTAATTGAAAATTGTTCGATACATATTCAAAATGGGAAACATAAAACAATTTTAAATTCAAGCAAAAACCCAGTTTACAATTTTTTTAGATTTTTTAACAGATTACGTCATGCCAACTGACAACACCCGGCATTCAAATAACTTTCTAACACTCTCTTATAAAACTTAATGCCTCTCCAGGCGCCTGCGTACAAATAGTTTTGCTCTACTTCCGAAAAAAAAGGGGAAATTCTACACTGCGAAATGATTAAGAGACTCAATTGCAACAAGTTGCCTTTGAGAAACATGAATAAGAGTTATGAAAATTGCTGCACTTAATTGCATAATTGCCAAGTCAGGCAGCAAATATGCCAAAAAGACAGTTAATTTGTGGCCAGACATACAATCCAATCGAATGGAGAAGGGAGGGAGGGGGAGGTCAACTGTCTAATATCAAATATGAAGTGGTCGGGTGTAGGTAGCAAAATAGCAAATAGAAAATTTAATTCAATTAATTATGTTTTCACTTAGGTCCAAGTTTGCTTGAATCTCCTGACATTGTGCAATGGAAATTGAATTAAGGCAAGTTGCAACACCCACACACACTCAGTTCTAACTATAGCATTTTGCCATTTGGTTTGCCCCACACAACACAACGCCTGATAATCACATTTGATGTGCTGTAAATCATATTATGCATACGCCTCGTGGGCCTCAAGCGAGCATGAAAATGCATATGCCTGCTGCCGAGCTCTAAGGATGCCCCAGCTCGGTTGCCTCTGTCTGGCTGATTGTTGTTTAACTTAATTAGCTGCCTGCTTGCTGCCTGCCTGCTGAAAGGGTTTATTGCCCATGTATGTGTGAGAAAGATAAATGTTTTTGCAAAAACTGTTGCATACTTTTTGCAACATATATGCCCAGGTCATGCACAACTGTACTTGATTAGTTTTTTTTTTTTTTAGAAATTTTCACTACATTTCGGTTAATTCTGTATGAACTTGGGCTTGTATATGCAAGGAAAATTGGGAATCCAACCGGAACCCAAACCGTATACCAAAAAGAACCTTTTAAAATTCAGAACCTGATAGCTGGCATTTGGAGTTTATAAGAACCGGTATTGTACCCGTACAGTTTTATTGCTTTGCGTTTACTAAATAAAGAATTTAAGATATACAAAACTTAAGTGTTGGTTCAGATCAGCCAGTTTGGACGCGTATATTGCTACCATAAGAATGATATGATTAATTGAATTTGGTTAAAATGCAGTGTGACCATATTTTAGAGACTGAATTTGCTCAAAAGTGAAATTTCAGGGACAATTATGACAAGCTTACTACCCAACATCTGGTCACACTGCAACTTAACCAAATTATATAAAGTCAGAATTTCTTGGAGTACGGAATGTAATAGGGGAGAGTGGGGATAGGTAAACCACTTTTTTTTATTAACATTATTATGTCTGAACAATTCGACGTAAGGGTCTGCTGTATATAGAAATCTAAAAGAGCCCACATTCCTTGGAATATTAAGTATTATGCAAAAATACTATCTTTTGTTTTGTAAAGTTTATTTGCTTTCCAAATTTTTGTCTCAAATGGTTCAGGTATCCCCACCCTATGGGGATAGTTGAACCACCTATCAGGATAACACAAAAACTACAATTGTATAAAAAAAAGTGTAATTTATTTCTTTGTGCATGCCTTCTTTCTGTTCGAATATAAACATTGCACCTTTACAGCATGAAATCAAACATTACAATATTGCTATTTATTCTTATTTTTGTTTTTATTCTTTCTTTTTTCGAAGGTTTTCTTGAGTTTTCTGATTGTGTTTTTCCGCGATCAATTTTTCTGCGGTGAGTCTGTAGCAATGATACTCCTTCCTCGTTTTCTTCCCCGAGTCGTCTGTTTTCGTGGTTTAGCCTTTGGGTACCCTCGTAAGTCCTCTGGTTCATGTATCCCCCACAAGTCATTAGCCAATTAGAAGTGATTTGAAGAAAACATGAAATATTTTAACTGCGTGAGCTATCCGTGGAAATATCATAATTTGCGTCTACTTACGATAAAATACAATTTTATGAAGTTCAATGCCACTGGCGAAGCACGATAAAATTTTTCCAAGAAAACGTTAGGTCACAATTGAAGCTGCAAACGGCGAATACAAACTTCGATTAGCGATAAAAACGACAACAATCGTTTGACGCGACTGTGCGTGCGTGTGAGGTTAGGATATCGACTAAGTAAGCAACACACATATAGATGGCGCACAAAATCATGACAGAAGGTGAAATATTTGTAGTGGTTCATCTATCCCCGTGGTTCACCTATCCCCACTCTCCCCTACATATCGTAAGTATCTTGAAAACGGCGCATATCAATTGAATTCTCAGTTACTAGGGCATCTACGAAAAAAAAAAAGTAGGATTTCCTATTAAAGTAGAATCCTGGCAATTCCCTAATCAAGAAGAACACGTAATACTACCTTTACAATTTCTAAATAGTGCAGTGAAAAATACATCAGGAAACTTTTTTAATTCAATCTACATCTTCGAAAGATATCATGCAGAATGATGACAGAAAAGAGACGAGAATTGCAGGAAATGGACAAAGTCAGATGTGAAAATGTTGGTCCGACAGCTTGTTAGAAAAACTGTACAACGATAGGTTGCAAACATAGTGCGCGCTAAGACGAAGATGAAGACGAAGACGAAGCTGAAGACGAAAATATTTCATATGATTCTTGCTTTCGTCTTCGCGTGCACTGTGAACGTATTTGAGCGAATTCACATAAATCCTACTGCACAGTTTTTCGTCTTCAGCTTCGTCGTCGGCTTCATCTTCGGCCTCAGCGCGCACTATGTTTGCAGCCTTAGAATGCAAAGCTTTTTTTACAAGGTACATAAACCTTGTACACTCAGAAAAAACATCGTTCTAAAAAGACCTAAATCAAGCACATTCGATGACAAAAGTAGAGTTATCCCGCTTTTACTTGAACCGTGAACGGTGATGTCATTTCATGAACCAAATTTTCATGAGCGCTTCGGTGATATTTTAATAACATTTTGGGCTCAATTTGGGAACGCGTTGGGTATATATATATATAGTTTGGGAACATTTCAGTATAAGTTTGTGCTCATTTTAGAAACATTTTGCTTTATTTTAATGTAATTTTTGGTCATGTTAAAAAATTTATTGACCATTTTTTGACATTAAAGCTAGTGACAAACCAGCAAGTTTATGCCGGCTCGACGTCAAATAAGTTAAAATTTGTTTAATAACTTATTTTAAAACAGAGGCACAGAGCATTATTATTAGAGATAACGATTGCTCGGTCGCCACAAACTTAACAGTCGCTCTCGCCACCATTTAACAGAGCAATGAGAACAGTCAAGACAATGTCCGTCTCGCTCTAACCACCGTGTTTTCCCATATGTGTGATAAGACCTTAGCAACATTTTGAACTCGCTGGCAACATTTCAAAAGTATCTACATGAGTAATATCTCTTAACAGAGCCACAAATTGAGAGGCGTCTGAATCTTTCTTTCTAATACTCCTGCTCTGTGACGGAGGCAAACCCAACACCAAAGGGGAGGGAAGTCAATAGTCTTTTGCCCAACGATTGCATGCCAACAACTGCCTTCTCAAGTCAGCATTGCTTTAACTGCTTGGGAATTCCAAGTCAGCAAACGTGCAAAACCGAATGCATTTGAGCAATGCTATGAACTGATGTGGTATTTTTTGTGAATCTCGGGAATTGTGTTTTGAACAAAAATTCACAATCAAAATGGTGCAAAAACGAGGCCGCTTGAGCTGGGTTTTGCACGGTCGTTTTTTTTTCTTGAGTACAAACATCTATGTCCGGTCGACAAACTCTACGATGAAATGAACCGTACTCCTTTTCTTTTGCGACTAAAATATCAGTTTTGTCGAAACAATATTTAGTACATTTTAAAAACCTAAAATATTTTTTTAGACCGTTTGGGACATATTTAATTTTTGACTATTTGAAGATTTTTGAACGTAACAGAAAAAAAATTATCGATTTATAGATAAATTTTCATCCCTAAAATAAATTCAACATTTTATTCATTTAAGTAAAAATGAAAATTCTTT
Source organism: Lordiphosa mommai (assembly GCA_018904225.1). NCBI lineage: Eukaryota > Metazoa > Arthropoda > Insecta > Diptera > Drosophilidae > Lordiphosa > Lordiphosa mommai. Next base: position 174,901 of record JAEIFT010000420.1, on the reverse strand, counting down.
AATCATTTAAATTATTCTTGAAACAAAAGGAAGAATAAAGAAAAAGAATTCTGATTTCTTAAAACTGTTTATTTTTGATCGGACGGACCAGTTATTTAGGTAAAAATATTATATTTTATCATTAAGATATTTTATTGCTAACTTTTAACATACCCCAGCCAGTTACATAGATTTGAAAAGCGTTCCACATCAAAATGCTCAACTCACCTGCAAAAAAAAAAGATAAAATTGTTAAAGAATTACATATAATAAATGCATGTTAGTCTTCAAAAAATTAGTTACTACTTTCATCAACAACTGCATAATGATAGAGTACCCCGTGGGAGTAAAGTACACTAAGGAGAAAAGAAGTTAAATCACATTGCAAATTTGCAAAATCCGTTGCCTGTTGGCTAACGGAAGTAAAACAAAAAAAAAAAAACAGCAGGGCAACGAGCCGGAAAGCAAATAAAATGCAAAACATAAATGCAATAGTGAAAAACACAAGTGAAGAGAAGAAGGAGGATGATGATGAAAAAAAGGAACGAAAAGACAACAGGACATGCAACACAAATTTTCGTGTTCGACATGAATTGGGCTGAGCCGTAGAGAAGGAGGGTCAGTCAGGAACAACACCAGAAGCGCTAACAAGGGCATAAAAGGGTAAAGCATGAGAGCCACAGCTTTGTAATGTTATTTTCCAAATGAGTGAGAATTATTAAAGGGGCATATTATTGCAGCTTCATGAAGCAGAGAGAACACATACACACACACACACACACACAAAGGAGAAGAAATGTGGATTATGAAATGTCCACAAATTAGCTAAATAATTTACTGAGGTGTTCAAGAAGTGCAGCTCATTGCCTATGTAATTTGTATTTGAAAACCAGATGCTGCTCCACACTAGGATAATTGGAATGCTGCTGTGACATAGACATCGTAGTCGTCGTCTTCTGGCAAAAAAAAATTTATAAAAACTCATGACAAACTTTACTATGCCGCGCCGGCTCATAAAAATTCAACACAAGAAGGAGCAAACAAATTGCATCTCAAGAGACTGCCAAGCGATACCCTGTGCATTTCTCTACAAAACAACAAGAGCCTGGGTTGTAATGCTTGCAGAATATTGTCTTGAGTAGAATTAACCAAGTTAATAAAGAATAGTTTTGATTCTTATTTTGTAAAATTGAAAAAAAGTCGAGCAAGTGACAATCATTTGCTAAATATTCGCTAAAATATTGTCTAAATATTCTTTAAATATTCTTTAAATATTCTCTTAATATTCTCTAAATATTCTCTAAATATTCTCTAAATATTCTCTAAATATTCTCTAAATATTCGCTAAATATTCTCTAAATATTCTCTAAATATTCCTAAATATTCCCTAAATATTCTCTAAATATTCTCTAAATATTCTCTAAATATTCCCTAAATATTCTCTAAATATTCTCTAAATATTCCCTAAATATTCCCTAAATATTCTCTAAATATTCTCTAAATATTCTCCAATATTCTTTAAATATTCTTTAAATATTCTCTAAATATTCTCTAAATATTCTCTAAATATTCTCTAAATATTCTCTAAATATTCCCTAAATATTCTCTAAATATTCTCTAAATATTCTCCAAATATTCTCTAAAATTCTTCTCTAAATATTCTCTAAATATTCTTTAAATATTTAAATATTCTCTAAATATTCTCTAAGTATTCTCTAAATATTCTCTAAATATTCCCTAAATATTCCCAAAATATTTTCTAAATATTCCTTAAATATTCTCTAAATATTCTCTAAATATTCTTTAAATATTCTCTAAATATTCCCTAAATATTCTCTAAATATTCCCTAAATATTCTCTAAATATTCCCTAAATATTCTCTAAATATTCCCTAAATATTCTCTAAATATTCTCTAAATATTCTCAAATATTCTCTAAATATTCTCTAAATATTCTCTAAATATTCTCTAAATATTCTATAAATATTCTCTAAATATTCTCTAAATATTCTTTAAATATTCTCTAAATATTCTCTAAATATTCTCTAAATATTCCCAAAATTTCTCTAAATATTCTCTTAATATTCCCAAAATATTCTCTAAATATTCGCAAACTAACGAGCTTGAGTTTTCAAAACGGAACTTTTGCGGAATAAAAAAATCCGAGTATCAAATAAAGATTCGCTAAATATTCACCAACGAGCTTAGAGTGAGCGTTTAACGTGCATTTATGGTACTTTATTTGCGATAAAAGTTTGAAAAAATACATAATGTTAGATTAGTTGGGAGAAAAATAAGGGCTTCAAAATAGATTCGCTAAATATTCACGAAGAGGCTTAAAAACGAGCCTGCAACGGGTGTTTATTTCACGTTTTTAAAAACGAGCCTGCAACGGGTGTTTATTTCACGTTTTTCGAAAAAAGTTCGCAAATGTATTTTTATACTCTGTACCGAAGGTACACACAGTATATTGGGTTTGTGCAAATGTATGTAACAGCCTGAAGGAAGCATCTCCGACCCTATAAACTATATTTATTATTGATCAGCATCAACAGCCAAGTCGATATAGCCATGTCTGTCCGTCTGTCAGTCTGTCCGTCTGTCTGTCATAATAACATAATAACTCCCACAATTTTGAAGATAGATAGTTCGAACATTCTAGACATATATTCTACCACTCATTATTTATCGACCCGTCATACATCATTTTTCGATCAGATGAACGATACGTAAAAGAAAATTCAAAGCAACGACAACAACAACACCGCAGCGATTGGTAGAACTTACTGGTAATAGATATTTGTGTAAGGAGGAAAATACCAAGTATGAGAGGAGCGATGCAATTGAGATGGCCTGCGGTCAGAAATCACGCGTGATTCCCGCGTGACTAATATAGGTACGTTTATTTTAATAGGAAATTATATACAAATTTTTATTTCTACTCATCATTACTTATCGAGCCCCCATACATCGTTTTCCAACCAGATGAACGATAGTCGAAAGAGTTGCCACACCCAGATTTTGAAAAAACCTCACTTTTTAAAGTTATCAGTTACATACAAATATCGACTTTCAAGTATTACAACTAATAATCGTGTGATGAATTCAGACCCCTAGATATTTGTAAGATTTGAACACCTTCAAAGCCATCACTCCCAAGTGCCTCTTATCTATCAGATTTGCATAGATATATAATACCTTAAATATGCCTTAGTCTTAACAGGGTATTTCATATTTATTTCTATCAACTTTATGCCAGACGACATCTCGCTCTACTCTCACATCCTCAACGCCATCTTCTGCATAAAATTGCAACTTTTGCATTTCATAAATGAAACATGTGCATAATATTAAGATATGTAAGTAAACAACAAGCCAGCAGCCACCCAGACGTCAAAGTCAGCCAGGAGTAGAAGTAGGAGGAGGAGGATGAAGTTGTTTTCCCCCCTTCCTCCCCCTCCCATTAAAATTCATGAAATGTTTTTCCGACACACAAAAATATATATATATTTATGCACTTACATACCATACCTATTTATTGTTTATCAAACTTAATTTAATTGCAAATTATTGCAACTTTTTTCAACGAATAAGCAACATCCCACCTCCCGCCCCTCCCCATCCACAACTTCACAAAGGCAATTAGTTTTCCTGGTCTAACTTTTCCTTTGCCAAACCGCACAGCAAACGATTTTTCAACGAGATGTTCAAATTTCAAGAGAGGGCGGAAAGGAAAGGCACTTGAATAATGCCGAGGGAGTGTTGTATGTTCTCACAAACAAATAATGGTTTTTGGGGACTACATATATATATATCTTTTTACCCCGGCTAAATGAGCTGCGTGTGGTTTGGCACAACTTTTGTGGTCCACTGATTTTTAAAGGTTTTGTGGTTGGGCGTTAACTTTTGTTTTGAATTTTATATATAATAAATATCGAGGGATATTATGGGGGGTCGTCCCCCTTTGGGACTGGCTTAGCGAAAAGTTGCACCCAGCTTGGTAAGAAGACTAATTAATTTTAGGGTTTTTTTTTTTAATGAATATGAATAGATAAGAAATCGGGTGGGGGTGTCTACACAAAATCTCTATCAATGTCGTTGTGGGGCATATCTTGACCAGAGGGATCGGGAGATGTCCCATTATCGTTCTGCCTTGGTTTTGACTACTTTATGTAATTCTTTCAGTATATCCTGAATGGGTCTTTGCACGTCCGTTACCGCTGTCGTCCACACTCGTCCGCTCCCTCGTTCCCTGGTATGCCTGAGTGGTCAGGTCAGGTTGGCGACTACAGCACTCACCAACAAAATCTCATTTTTGTGAGAGTGCATTGGTGTGCGAGTATAATGCGATGCAAAGCGGCTCGAAACTACCTCGATAAAGGCTACGCAGGCACTGATTGGCTTTGCGGTTTTTTATACCCTTGCAGAGGGTATATTAAAATTGTCACGATGTTTGTAACGCATAGAAGGAAGCATCTCCGACCCCATAAACTATATATATTCTTGATCAGCATGACGAGCTGAGTCTATATAGCCATGTCCGTCTGTCCGTCCGTCTGTTTCTATGCTATCTCCTCCCTCAGTTTTAAAGCTATCTTGACCAAACTTTGCAAAAAGTCTTTAAATACACATAGGCTGCACATTTATCGGAATCGGCCGGATCGGATGACTATATCATATAGCTGCCATAGGAACGATCGGTCAGAAAACTTGTTCTAGTGAGAAAAACTTTTTTGTTATCCATCGTAGCGTCCCCAATCTTGGTATATATTAGTTTTATATCCCTTCACACAATTCTGGAAAAATTTATCAAAATCGGATGACTATAGCATATAGCTGCCATATAAATGGTCGGTCAAAAAACTAGTTCTAGTGAGAAAAACTTTTTGTTATCAATGGTAGCGCCTTTTAAAAACTTGCAAGGGTATTTAAAAACATCGGCGTAGCCGATGTTAGCCTTCTATTTTTTTTTGTGTGAATTTGCCGAATGTGTTCGGACAGCCCTGACTTGGAAAACGACGTCTGATGTAGGTACTTTACTTAAAATATTTGTTCCTATAGGAAAAGACTGTGGTTAGAGCGAGACAGACATAGTCAAAAAAAATCGGCGAGAGCGAAATTGACAGCGAACAGCTGACTTATTTTGAGTGCAAATGGCGCCTCAAATTGTCTTTCTATGTTAACTTTTCTATGGCCAGGTACCCCGACGAGAGTGATGTAGTGCATCTGGATTTGCTTCAGGGCAGTCACTGTACTGCAGACTAAATTAGTAATGGTGACGCGTGACGACAGAGTTTTAATAGCAGCCTGACGGTCGAGAAGGATTGATATGTTCTTTGTTGTTTCATCCAAGGTGTAAATCAACTTTGCCGCCTACCAGAATGCATAGATTTCTGCCCAAAAAACGCTACACCAATTCGGTAGAGAGCTGTATCGCTAGTTCTTCTGAGAAGATAATTCCCGCTCCTGTGCCTTCCTCCGTATTGGAACCGTTCGTATATATGGAAAGCTCGTTATCCCTAATTAGAGTTTCTCGCTTGCAGTCCTCTCTATCCAGAAATACAGTTCTTAAGTTGTCATTCTATTTCTGAGCTGTCATACAGTAGTCCCTTCTCTTCATGATTTAAAAGTAAGTAGCTTCGATATTCTTAGTCGACCTGGTTTGATGACTGAAGATTGCTTCCCAATATATCGAAACGACTTGAATGCTTTTGATTTTCTGTTACAGCCAGTAATTTCTATCGATAACTTTTTAAAATGTAAGTATTGAATGTGTGGCCCTGCTATTTAGGTAGCCCTCAGGTTCGATCATTTATCACGCACTACCTTTTATTATAGTATCATGGCTTCCCTTTGACTCAGCATTTATTCCCACTTCCAAATGTTTTTAGAAGTTTCAGTTCATCCAAAGTGTGTTTACACTAGATTTCTCAGCTGAGATTTCGTCAGACCTGAGTGTCAAAAAACTCAGCTGAGCAACTCAGTTGTGCTTTTACACATGCCTGAGGATCTCAGTTGAGTCAGTTACAGAACCATTGGTTTATTGAAATCATCTAGTTCATTTGAAAATTGTGACGTTTATTTGTTTACATATAAAAGAAGAACAATAAAAGCGACATGAACAGAGAAGCATTAAAAATTATAATTGCCGGGTCCTGTCCAGTGAAATACAAGACGAAATAACCATGGAATCTTCTTGTTCAATTGTATAAAAAGAAATGTAGTTTAATGATGAATTACAAGCAATAGTTGTACAAGCCATACACACTTACCTTCTTATTTGGTTGGGTCATGGCGATCTAACTTTTCTGATGGAAAAACTTGCAGTTTGTTTGTTAAATTTTAATGAGAATTTATTTGACATTCACAAATTACCAAACCGATAGATAAAAATCGATAATAAATGTATATCGATTGTACAAAAATCCTGGAAATGGAAACGGTTGCTCACTTGAATTATACAACACTATGAAATGACAGATGACAGCTCATCTGAGCGCTCAGGTCAATACGAACCGGATCGATTTCACCTGATTTCTCAGCTGAGCAGTCAGATGACAACTCAGTCGCCTTTTTACACGGGCTGACATCAACTCAGACGAAAACTCAGCTGAGAAATCAGGTCGTGTAAAGACAGCTTAATGGTTCTAGGTTCAAAATAACGTCTAGGTCCGCTTGGGGAATGGCTGGCAGAGATCCTGTTATTCACAGGAAAGGTGCTCTTTGCACCTTGTGAAGGTTGTTTAGGTGGGATTTGGTGTTGGCCATCTTCTACCAGACTAGAGCTCCTTAGGTAGGATCGGTTGCAGTCCCATCTCCAACCAAAAGTTTTTTTGCAGTGCCTTCTTCATTCTTTCCTCAGAGATTCTTTTCCAAGAAAGATTCGAGTACACTCAAATATATTGCTTCAGTGGCTCTAACGAGTTGCGTTCCAGCAAGGAAGGAGGGTGTAAACTCAGGGATCTTATACTTTCTTGTGAACAGCACCGCAGGGTTCTGATAAGAGCAGACTGTAGTAGCTTTCTAGTTGTGGGTAAGAACTTACCCGTTACCATTAGAACTAGATCATCATCAACTTCAAATTTAAAAGAAGTTCATTGGGAACAAGGATCCACCGAAGTGGGTGCCAAGGCCATGCTCAGATAGTATCGTTTTTTAATCTCATAAAAGAGTCTACCAATACTTAGAAGGCACAATTAACATATTTCGCAAAAAAAAAAAAAAAAAAAAAAAAAAAAAATTTTTCTTTCTTCCAGAATAAACTCTTTCTTACATTCTAGAAGTATCAAATTTCTTCCCGAAGGTAGAAGAGCATGCAATAGATAGGCGATGTCTTTCATCCTTCTTTCTTCTGTATCTACCTTGTCTTCATGCTTTCTCCTCTTCTTTTTTCTTTCTTTTATGTTTTTGCACTTTTCAAACTGTCTTTCTCATTTTTCTTGGATATATTTGTATCCTTCTTTTTATGCTTTCTTCCCTGTTTTTGTACTTTTACACGTTCTTCCTCATTTTTCCTCGAATTTCTTGTTATTATTTGTCAGCTAATTAAAATCATTCAAAAAACAACGGAAAGACAAAATACAACTCACAAATTGTGTCTAGTATTTCATTTCACACACAGCCCAATCCACCAACTTTGCACAAACTTTTCAAGACAAACTTATAATAATGCTCAGCTAGTTCTGTGCTCTGGCTGACATTGGCAATGCGTAAAATCATGACCAGAAAATGCAACTCTCTTTTCCCTCTGCAGTTTCCCAAATATGATATGCCAAGGCAGAGAACAAAGAATAACGCAAAGTTAAATTAAATTGTAGTTTGTATGCCAAACTTTATCGTACCTGAATTTGTTGTTGTATATTTTATTTTTTTATCATCCACTTTTCGTTTGCCTTAATTAAAAGCTTCAAATTACTGGTCTATGCAAAATTCAATTAATACTACATAAATTTGATGCTCAAAACACAAAAACACATTTTGAATTTGGAAGCTCATTAAAAACGCAACAAAATACTACCGCTAGATGGCGACACAATGCGTTGGTGGTGGAGGGAAAATGAAACTTTTCTGCTTCAAACCTCAAGAAGTTGAAAATCGCGTACGCAAAATCAAGGTGAATTTTAATGAAAAACATAATTATAATTCATGCAGATTTTACTCAGCCAACTGGAAATGTGAGAGAGAGAGAGAGAGAGACTCACGAGTGCAAACTTTTTGGGCAAAGTTCCATATTATTATTGCTGTAGCTGCAGCAGTTGTTGTTGTTGTTGTTGTTGCTCTGGGGTTTTAGTTTGTTTTTGTAGTTTTCATTTTATTTGCTTTTTGTTGTCTATGGAATTAAAATGTAATTATGTCGTAAAAGTAGTAAAGCATAGCATACTTTTGTGCCCAGGTTGACAAAGAGAGACCGGAGGAGACAAAGGAAAGAGTTTTGTAAGCTTAGATTCGGCAACAAGTTTTGTCATGAATAAAAAAGAAAATTGAATAATTTTATATACATATCAGAGACCTGCATTAAGTGGGACATGGGCCGACTCGCTCAGTTTTGCTCTAAGTTCAAGCTTAACGCATCATTGAATTTCCAAGTATGTTTATGTTTCGCTCGTAGTGCACGAGTCGCCACGAGCACTTGTTGTGAAATACACAATCAATGAAATAAAGCATCACCACGAAGGCAAAGCAAAAGGACGAGCAAAAGATATAGCATGATTGTTGTTTTTGTTCAAGGAAATAGAACATTTTTAAAGAGCGAAAGCGATTACAAACGCCGCTCGCTCGAAACTGGTTCAGGTAGTCTTTGCTGAGCTAAATCATATTGCCAAAAGCTTAAATGAGCTTGAGCTCGTACGAGCAAATAGCTTGATTGTTTTGAGCCAACGAGCATTGCAACTGATGCGAGAAACGAGCGATGAGCCTAGACAAGCCTGGTAAATGAACAAGTAAGCTCGCAAATTAGAGGCTCGTGCAGCTCTCTAATTAGTGTTGGGTTAAGCTTGTTCTCTTCACTGAACATGTTCACTTGTTCGCTTTCTCAATGTGAGTCAATTCGCTTAAATTTATTAATTGTTTAATTGTTCAGTTGTTCAGATGCTCTGTTGATCAAGAGTCACTGAACAAGAGTCACCGAACAAGAGTTACTGAACAAGAGAAACGGTACAAGAGTAACTAAAAAAGAGTCGCGAAACAAATGAAGAAAATCATGTTCACTTGTTCAGTTTAATGAACAACTCATTTTTGTTCACTCACTCATAAAACACCCAACATAAGTGTATGTATGAATATAAAAATGAATACATGTATGTATGTTCGTTCTTTACAGGCGTCTCAATTGCTGAAACGATTTTTATGATATTTTGACCATAAATTATCTTTTGGCACTCACATTGAACTCTCCGTAAATAATGCCAGGGGTACGAAACGTTTCATTAATAACTACAACCGTGACTCCAAAATTGAAGTTAGGTTCGTGTATTTGTATACGCATCGAATCTCCCCAGAAGCAGTTTCTTTATTTTTTTCTACTTTTCTACCATTGAGACTTTCTCCTTATATATTCAGACCAAGGCCCATTTTCTAATGTTTCCTTTTGTAAATCCAAGTACTTATTGAGAAAATACAGGTTGCTTACGTTAAGGCCTCTTTTAAAGTATCTATGATACGACCCGCGTATGATTTTAACCGCGGCCTAAAAATAAGCTACATATATTTTCTCAATAAGCACCTGGATTTACAAAAAAAAAAAAGGGAACATTAGAAATTGGCCCTTAAACTCATAGACTTACCAACTCTTGTTGGTTGTGATGTTCTAACCAAGGCAGCAAACCTGTAAAATTTTGGAATATACGATTATATATACGAATACGATTCTTCGCTCTTTGAGTAGATTTGTGGAATAATCATCACAATCAAAAAAAGAGGTCGCAAAATATAAATTAGTTTTTGAAATAAATCTATTGTGAGCTTTTTTTTAAGACAGGAATTCTGGGATTGGAAAATCTATTCGTACTTGGTTAGGGATAATGTGGAATCGACCTATTTCTGATATCAGTTGGGATTTCCCAGATGTTTTCCTGTTTAGACATTGTTTCTTTCTGAATCTGTTTATCTCTTTTAACTTCTTAGATTAGAAAAAACAAACTTTAGTGTGGAAAATGATATCTGGAACAGGTTATAAGACCTTTTTTAAAGTTTGAAAACATTGGTAGATATATGTATGTTCTCTTGGACATTTTAAGAAAAATCTTGATTATCAGTAATGGCTATTTATTTAATAAATGTAAATTGCTTTCTACTGCAGTCTAAAACTTGATTCTTAATACTTTTATTAAAAATTGCATTCCTTTAAAAAATTTCGTAATATTATGAACTGAACCTTTTATATTTTAATAAGTGGTCCGGTTCGGGTACAGGTTTGAGGGATCAAAAATGTGACTAACTGTTAACGCTTAACTGAGATAGACATTATTGCTTTGTGATCAGTGTATATGCTCCTGTTTCTGGAGCTTCGTCAAGTGCCTGTGAGTTTTTGTTGTCGAAAGAAATCTCGAGCAGAGCAAAAGCTGCACAAAAAAGAACATGATCGATAACGAGCTCAACGAACCATATGATCGTCTTGAGCCAATGTGCTAACGACCATTGCTTGGTTCTTGTAGCAAAGCCACGAATACATAAAATCCCGAGCATGGAATCGATCTGGTGTGCTTTACTCGCTTCTGCTTTTGGAATTCCCAAGCAGTTAAGGCATGGAAAATCGATTGTCAACCAAAAGTCTGCCGATGATATTAACGAGAAGGCAAAGCTAACTTCGACCGTGTCGAAGTTTTAATACCTTGAAAAACTTTACTCCAACTGATTTAACCGGTAAAATATATATAGGATATAGATATCAGATATTTAAAATTTTTAAACATTGATAATAAAAATTTAATACCATAAAAAAAAACTTTTCTTAGTAAAACACATTTTCCGACCGATCGGTCCTATGGCAGCTATATGCTATAGTCATCCGATTTTGATCAATTTTTTCAAAATCATGTGAAAGCATATACAACTAATATTTACCAAGATTGGGGACGCTACGATAGGAAACAAAAAAGTTTTTCTTACTAAAAGTAGTTTTTTGACCGACCGTTTCTATGGCAGCTATATGCTATAGTCATCCGATTTTGAAAAAAATTTTCCAAAATTATGTAAAAGCATATAAAACCAACATATACCACGATAAGTGATGCTACGATGGAAAACAAAAAAGTTTTTGTCACTAGAACTAGTTTTATGACCGACCGTTTCTATGGCAGCTATAGTTATCCGATTTTGAAAAATGTTTCCAGAATTATGTGGAAGCACATAAAACTAATATACACCACGATTAGTGACGCTACGATGGAAAACAAAAAAGTTTTTTCAACTAGAACTAGTTCTTAGTCCGATCGTTCCTATGTCAGCTATATAGATATAGTCATCCGATCCGGCCGTAAAAATAAGACTCTGTGCAAAATTTTAGCTCGATAGCTTTAAAACTGAGGGACTAGTTCGCGTAGAAACAGACAGACAGACAGACAGACAGGCAGACGGACAGACAGACAGACAGACGGACAGACGGACGGACAGACGGACGGACGGACGGACGGACGGACGGACGGACAGACGGAATTAAGCTCAGCTCGTCGTCCTGATCAAGAATATATATAGTTTATGGGGTCGGAAATGAATATTTCTATGCGTTACAAACTTCTGGGCAAAATTAATATACACTTTTCAAGTGTATAAAAAATACTGTTATGGTTTACAGATTGCTTGACCTTGAGCCGGCTAAAATCGCTCAATCAATAACAAGTGCACCCAAAATTAGCAATTTCTTCAATTTCATGCCGCATGCCTAACCCTAAACTATACTCAAGCGGCGAGAGCGCGTATAGATTACAATCGTTAATAGCTTAACGCTATAAAAATATCAACTTTTAGTTCTTCACACGACACGAGACGTGCAAACCAATAAAGAAGCCATTAAATATTATATTTCCATGGGTTATAAAAGAAAACGGTATATTTTCACTTTATTATAATATGCGGAAAATTTATTCGAAAAAAAAACGAATGTTTTTTCGAATGAAAGCAACAGACGAAAGAGTTTTCTCTCTAGCTACCAAATGTAGCGTAAATATGGAACAGGGAGTTATAGACAAGATACTGAGCTGAGAGAAAGAGAGAGGACAAACGATAGTTTGCGTGCAACATGCAAGGCTCGACGAGCAGGGAAAATGGTATCAAGGAAAGTATATTTAAATTGCACGGCGACACCAAAGTACAAAAGCATGGAAAAAGGGTTTTGCGGGTGGAGTCCATTAAAGTGCAGTGAAATGGAATATATACTAAATATGTATGTATGTATATGTAGGTAGGTAGTTGGTGGTGCCAAATGTAGCTGAACCTGTACCACACTAGCGCACCCCCAACCACCTTGATTGAGCGCCTGTCGCCTGAAAATCTATGACTTTGCTGTGTCGCCAGTTTATTCTTTTTCCTCTTTTGGTTTATTTGTGTGTATTTATGTGGGGTGGGGGAGAGAGAGAGAGAGACGACATTATGGCCCGTTGAGCACAAATGAAGTTCGCTTGACAACTCTAACTGACGTTGATTGCTGTCGCCTGCATTAATTATTTACAATATTGCACGATATGGCAACACTGGCAGTGCACAAAAGTATGCAATTAGTGGGTGCATTTGTCGTAATTATTTTTTCAAAGAACTAAAAATTAAATATGAAATACATGTTGATTGGCGGATATTCAGTTAAAACCTGGTCAAATAATTGTGGGGTCTGATTTGCTACAGTTGGGTGTGTGACCCACATGAGTTATGATAGGGGAAAAACCCAGGGAGTTCTATTTATAGCAAAATGGGGTTAGTAGTAAACTGACTTCGAATCTTATATTCCACGTCGAAAATGTTCGAAAATAGATACGGCACATTTAAATAGGGTAAAGACCTATTCTCAAAGGACTTTTATATATTTAGAGTCCGAATATGTCTTTTATTTATTTGGCATTGACTTTATGTTTTATGACTTTATGGCTAGTGTGACCATATAATGAGAAAATGGTTACAGGGTTTTGTTTCTTTTTTGAAAGAAGACTAAACCATATATAGCACATTCGTTATCGAAGCTTTTCAATAGATACAAAAAAAAAACATTATTATACATAGGTTTTCATATTAATTTCTGGTGTAGGTCACTTTTAGCCCTATTAGGCTCCAATTGTAGTTTGCATTAAAAAGTTTGGTATTTTCTGCAATAATCCTACATAGAACTATTTGTTATACGGTCACTCTGTTTATTGTTTTCATTGATTTTCAAAATTCTTATTGTCAGAAAAAAAGGAATTAAAACGTGAACATTTTCGTGCGATTAGTTTTTACAATTTTTGGGTTGGATTAGGTGACATGTATGAACTAAAATCATTATACGGCGAGCAAGCACCATTCTTTAGCATAGTAAAACACTGGTACACTGGATTTTCTCGAAGCCGTTGTTCACTCATCGTCGAGTTCCGCGAAAGTCTTACAAAATCAGTTTTTGTAAAACAAAATATCGATGCAGTGCGCGAAATTTTTGAGCAAAATCGTTATGTCACATACTGGGCATTATTGAGCATATGTATAAAGAGCATCAAATAGATTTTGCATGATAACCTCGTAATAAAAATAAGGAGAGTTATCTTTAAAAATCTGCCGAAAAAAAAGAGGCTCGTGTCGATTGGTGTAAGAAAATGTAAAAAAAAAAAAAAAAAAACTTAACGATCGCTGTGCTTTAAAAGCACATCTACACAGGTATTGAATCATCGATTCGTGAAATAACTTCTTTTTGGTCCCAAACATCAGGAACAAACTATAAGAACAATTAATTTCGCCGCCTGAACAAGAAGGTTAATGCATTCAAAATGCATGTTTCGGAGTTGTCTCCATCGGACTGAAGCACAGAGTGCTTCAAAAATTGCTAAAGTGTATTGATCATCAAGGAGAATATTTTGAAAAACAATTAAACCAAAGTTCGTTAAGCGAATAATAAATAGCAACCCAAGTAGAGACAGTCAAGGCCTTTTTAGGGGTGGACGACTGTCACCGTAATTAAACACGCTGAAAATTAAGTAGATTCTTAACTGAAATCGCACTGCCCTGCGCTGTAACGAGACTTATGTAGCTCTAGAATTTAAATGGTATCAACCCTCTTTCTTGCTCAGATCTTGATTCTAAAAGGCACTGTATTATCGGTTAGCATGTAAATACGTATCGGCGTCAAAACTTTCACTTGAGGTGAAACTGTGAGAAAATGCAGGAAATAGTACCTGGCCCTTCTTTGACATTGTACAGCTCTCTCAGTAGATTTAGTCTTAAACATCCTACTTCCTCAATCTACTGAAGTAAGTACCAAGATTGGGTACTTATTACCTCATCTTGATTTACCAGTAAGTAACTTTGAAAGTGCTAAGATTGAGTACCGACCACATCACAAAAAAAAAAAAAAAAATTTTTGTTCTTTCTTTCAAGTGGACTTGAACTCGAGAGCTCGTTGGTCGAATGCGTTGAGATGCTGCCGTTTGTCTTGAATCCCCGAGGTTACAAGTTCGTTTCCTAGGCAAGAAGGTAATCTTTTTTTTTGTAAACCGATTTTCATCAAATTTTCTCGGTATGTTCATGTCGAGCGGAAAAGAGTCATAGGCTATGTCCCAAGTCTTTGAACCGGTATAAACAGTTTCAAAAGAGATTCAGAACCATATCTCTGGAACCACTACACCGATTTCCATGAAATTTGTACAGTAAGTTCATGTCGACAAAACTCTGTGTACCGGTTCAAAAGTGGTTCAAAAGCCATATTTCAGAAATTATTAAAGCTATGAACTAAAATTTGATGAGGAGGTTAGTTTAATGAAGATAGACATTTCACTGTTTCAAGACCGGGTCCCGAACCCACAAAACGGATTTAAGATTAGTTCTTAGGTGAGGTAAATTTTTGAAGTTTTATGCTAACATTTTGATGGTCTGATGTTTATAATTTTTTATTCTTAACTTTTAATGTCGCAGTGATTCACACAAAACCATTTTCGCCTATTTATATCGTCAATGGTCAGAAATAAGATATGCGAATGTCAAAGTCAATTGAAAAACATGCGCAAGTAAGTTTTAAGAGATTTACAAAGGATGGCATTATTAGTATTAAATTGCGTTGGAGCACCTGGTCACTCTGTTTGTAAACAAAGCTGCAATATTATAGTATCCTTTTAGGCTGATGCAGTGAAAAAATCTTCTCTTTGAAACCGCTTTCATTTTTTAGATTTATAAATACTCAACATTTTTTTGTATAGCTGAATTTCTTTGGCTAGCCAAATGCTAGTTTTTTGATAGGGAAACTCAGAACTAAAAGTCTATTTTACCTTTTCAATTAATCTATAAACTAGTTGCCATCTTCTTTAATTAAAACTTTTTTAAAAAGGATTTTTCTAACCTTTGAATATATTTTTCGTAAAAGTTTCTTCTACCTATACCTATTTAACCCCTAAGGCACAACTTTAAGCTAATTTATTTAACTCATTTCTAGGAAAAATCTTTCCTTCTCACCATAATTTAAGTTATTAGCTGAGAGAGCCTCAGCCCACCAACACTCAAGGCTTTGCCTGGCGACTCCCCTTGTCCCTTGTGTGCTTTTTTCTTGCTCTTGTAGTTTGTCAACTTAAGAAACAAACCAAAACCCCCATGACTTTGTTTGACTGTTGAATGTTGACTGTTGCCTGGTTAACAACAACTTTTTCATTAATAGTTAACAAGCTTCATAATTAAGCGTCAGACGACAGAGAGAACGAACTTGCCTTGGTTTTTTTTTCCCCCAGCAATTTCATGCAAAGTAATTTTTCTTTTCTCCAACTGAATTATGCTGATAAAGTAGTTTTTCTTGCAGTCTCTCTCTCTCTCTCAAGTCTGTCAATGACTTGTTTGTTTGTTTGTTGGAGCTGTCATGAGATTCGTTAAGCAGTTCCAAAGCATGTCTCACCTTTCAACTGCAGATGTTGGAGTTGGAGTTCTTGATGCTCATTTTCCAGGCTAGTTGTTTGACAGTCCTTATTTTTGCATATTTTGCAAAATTTTAAAGAACCTTTTAAAGTAGTTTGGCGCCACCGAGCCATAAATTTAAATTGGCTCATTAGCACAAGGTTAACCACAAAACCCCCCAAAAACAGACACTCAACTTAACTAATTTTCTATCCATGTAGTTTTCTTACGCTTAAAGCATTTTCTCACACTGGCTTTTCCTTCTGGCAGCTCATTTGAGTTTTGTTGGTCAAAAAGCTTAACTTAACTAAAAGCATATAAAAAAAACGAAAAAACCACATGCAGACACTTTATACACATATTTTGAGGGTGAAAGAGTTGGTGATGGGGTTGCCACAGTGTGTGTGTGTGTGTGTGAGAGAAAAAGTTTTTCATTGAATTTTATAGTGAAAAGCATACAAAAACCACACACACACACACACAGTTGATAAAATGTTGACAGTTTTGGGTTAGTGGGGTGGGCGGTAAATTGATCGGGGAGTAGAGACTAAAGTTCTTTAAAAGTTGAACAAACTTAAAACGGTTGTAAAGGTCTTAAAAGAGGAAAGATTTATATATAATATAGGTCCATTTTCTCATGTCTAGGTGGATATTATACAAATCTAGGCAGATATTAAGAAAAAAAAAAATTGTTTCCTTAACATTTGTCTTGAAGTGCGGCTATATATATAAGGTAAATTTTGCATTGCTAGTGTTGTTGTGTTGTTTCATGCTTATCTTATTTTTGATTCTCTTCTTATCTGCATTCACCAATTGTTGCTCTCACCACTCTGGGTACTCGTACTCTAAAAAAATTTAGCTATGCTACAGTGTTTAGTAGTCTCTTACTTGTTTATTATTGGAGTTTTCTATAACCAATATCTATGAAATTTTCACAATATGTTCAGGTCAATCAGAAAAAGTAACAGGCTGTGTTCCAAGTCAGTGAACCGGTTCGAAAGTGTTGTGGTTTTAAAGGCCTATCTCATTTATCTATTAACTTTAAATTGTCAAGGTTGATAATATCGAGATTGATATTTTCCCGAATATAACCCGATTCCAAACTAGAGTGAACCATATCTCAGAAATTATTTAATTGATTAACGTGAATGTTTGAAGCGGAGGTTAGACATTTTTTCGGATCAAATTATAAAATAGATTTTCCCATTTTTATACACTTGAAAAGTGTATATTAATTTTGCCCAGAAGTTTGTAACGCATAGAAATATTAATTTCCGACCCCATAAACTATATATATTCTTGATCAGGACGACAAGCCGAGTTCATTTCCGCCTGTCCGTCCGTCCGTCCGTCTGTCCGTCTGTCTGTCTGTCTGTCTGTCTGTCCGTCTGTCTGTTTCTACGCGAACTAGTCTCTCAGTTTTAAAGCTATCGAGCTGAAATTTTGCACAGAGTCTTCTTTTTACTGCACGCAACTAATATGTCGGAACCGGCCGGATCGGATGACTATATCATATAGCTGCCATAGGAACGATCGGTCTAAGAACTAGTTCTAGTTAGAAAAACTTTTTTGTTTTCCATCGTAGCGTCACTAATCTTGGTATATGTTAGTTTTATATGCTTCCACATAATTCTGGAAAAATTTATCAAAATCGGATGACTATATCATATAGCTGTCATATAAAGGGTCGGTCAAAAAACTAGTTCTAGTGAGAAAAACTTTTTAGTTTTCCATCGTAGCTTCACCAATCATGGTTTGTATTAGTTTTATATGCTTCCGCGTAATTCTGGAAAAATTTATCAAAATCGAAAGACTATAGCATATAGCTGCCATATAAACGGTCGGTCTAAAAACTAGTTCTAGTGAGGAAAACTTTGTTGTTTTCTATCGTAACGTCCCTAATCTTGGTATATATTAGTTTTATATGCATTTACACAATTTGGAAAAAATTTATCAAAAATTTTACTAAGAAAAATTTTTTTATGGTATCAAGTTTTTATTATCAGTGATTTAGAAATTTTAAATATCTGATATCTATATCTTATATATATTTTACCGGTTAAATCAATTGAAGTAAAGTTTTTCAAGTGTATTAAAACTTCGGCACAGTCGAAGTTAGCTTTGCCTTCTCGTTTTTTTTCTTTTTGTTTTCTTATTTTTTTTTTTCTACTTATTTTTTTCTATTTAGTTTTTCTTCTTATTTTTTTCTTTTAAAATTTTTTCCTTTTTAGTTTTTTTTTTATTTTGTTTTCTTTTTTTATTTATTTATTTATTATTATTTTTTTATTTATTATTTTTTTATTTATTTATTTATTATTATTTTTTATTTATTTATTATTTTTTATTTATTTATTTATTATTATTTTTTTTATTTATTTATTATTATTTATTTATTTATTTATTATTATTTTTTTTATTAATTTTTTTTTTTATTCTTTTATTTATTTTTTATTTTTTTTTTTTATTTTTTTATTTTTTTATTTATTATTTTTTTTTATTTATTTATTTATTATTTTTTTTGTTATTTATTTTTTTATTATTTTTTTTTTATTTATTTTTTTTTTTTTTTATTATTTTTTTTTTTTTTTTTATATTTTTTTTCTTTTAATTTTTTTATTTTTTTTCTTTTTTTTTTTTTTTTTTTTTTTTTTTTTTTTTTTTTTTCCTTTTTTTTTTTCTTTTTTTTATTTTTTTTCTTTTTTTTTTTTTTTTTTTTTTTTTTTCTTTTTTTTTTTTTTTTTTTTTAATTTATTTTCCTTTTTTTCCTTCAAGCCTTTTAAATTTGTTCCTTTTAGTGAATATGCAAGCACCTTTAAGCTTATGATTCAATCTTTTAAATGCCCTAAGGGCGGACCCCATCTAGTACTCCCCAACCTCGGCAATCAGTGCTCCAATTAAGGCTTGATACATTAGAAAACGAAACTAAAGTGACAAACCGAACAAACAATGGAACAACAGAAAAACAAGAATAATATATAAAAAAAAAAAAACTAAACCATAATTTTGATTGACAAACGTCTATTAGCGGGACAGGAGACGGGAAGCAGAGGGGGTGTTGGGTGCGAAAGCAAAGGCATAAACCACACAATGTTCACACAATGACAGTTGAAATGACAGTCGCACTCAAGAATCGCATTCAGCGGCAAGACGTTTTGCCGCCACTCATTAAGCCAAGAAGAAAAGGGTACACAAAAAAAAAAAAAGGAAAGGCAGGGCAGAGAGGAGCATGCCAATAGAAATGGTCACCATAGAAAAAATTGAAAGAGTGACATTTTATCCTTGCACAACACACGCAATCGCACAAAAGAATGGCAAAAAGAAAATATGGCTTTTAGAAGGTGCTCTCCTCCTCCTCACCCCGTAGCGTTGCCAAGTATCATATTCGTTTAATGAGCGCATTGTGTGAGCCTAAAAGCTTGCTATACGCGCTGTCCTTAATGAGGATGCATACATAACCTCACATTTTCTGTAATTATGATAAGGCCTGAATGTGTGTAAATTAGCCATTCAACTCACTAAATGCCCCGGCACTCTAAGCCTTTTCACACCACACCGTCGCCTATTGAAAGGCCAAGCTTAGGCAAATGAGAACGAAACAACAAAAAGCCGCCTAATTAATTTGCCAAAAGCCTTGAAATTGTCCAAAAGTTGCAATGAAAATGCATTTTTAATTAGCTCTTATGTAAAAATGACCATACGCCTTTTTTTATGGCTTGGCTTCGAGGTAAATTGATTATGTAAGCATTGGGTAAGGTAAATATCTGCTATGTATATTGCACCAACATTTTACGCCTCAATGGAGCGTATCGTGTTTAAACAAATTGAAAATTCAAAAGCAATAAAAACAAAAGTAAAATGCAACAAGCTGCAAAAAAAAAAAAAAAAAAAAAAATCAATGGCAATGTTCGATTGTAAAATGCAGGAAATATGAAGTAATGTTAAGAGGAAATGTGATTTAACTTAATTATTATTTCATTATAATAATAAAAAAAATAATAATGTAATTTTCATCAATGCATTATGGTTCCAAAGTCATTTATTTTGACATAAAGTCCAAACATTTTAAAAGTGATTAATCGATTTAATTATGACCCAGCGAGGCGCCGAAACGGTTAGGAGAATGAGATAATTATTTTTCGGCTTTCCCGACCTTGGGAATGCATTTTTTCAATATTGCAAAATCAGTTTAAAACTTCACATATATCGGCTTAAAAACCACGATTGACCTTGAACCTCCCTTTTCCCAACCGTGGGGAAGAATTTTCCAAAAATGAAAAACTTGACTTTAATCTTCCAACAATTTTCTAGATAGTAGTAGAGCATTTTCTACATATTTTGCCGTTTCACTTCCAAAAAGGAAAGAAAGCGACCCTAGCTAAAAAGAAGCATCCCGGATAAGCCATTTGCCTAAGTATCCTCTTTTTATCAAGACATTTTTGGTCACTCGTCATTGGAGTTGAATTAGTTAGTAATGGCCCGTCCACCATATATCCCCGACCTTGCACCTTATGAATATTATAAGTTTTGATCTCTTCAAAATTCTTTAAAAAATAAAACGTTTGTTTTTGATAAGGCCAACTTGGTCCAGGTTTTGGACGAGCGGTTCGGCGTGAAAGTTAAAGCAGCCTAAAAGTAGGCAACAAACCTTAAGTCAAAAAGCACCTAGATTTGAAAAACATGACGATGAGAAAACGGCCCTTAGAGTTTTCAAATAGAGAATGAAAACAGATTTTCAACAAAATACGAGGGTGCACATAAAAAGACCCTAGTCAGGAAGACAACCATTTTTCTTAATATTTTTTATTTATTTTCAACCAGGGTGTCAAACCGGAACCCGAACCGGAACCGTATACCGAAAAGAACCGATTGAAACTCAGAACCAGAACCGTTATTATTTATTTTTTGAGAACCGGTATTTCGGAACCTTTATTTTTGAGTGACCGAAAAGAACCGAAACATTGTACCGGTACAGTTTCGGTTCTAAATTTTTTTTTAGTTATTTCAGTTTTATTGCTTTAATCAGGGGTTTAATCAGGGTAAAACACAGGTTAAACGTTAGCAAAAACTTTCAAATGTTAGGTTAAGGGACAATCTAGTATATACTACAATTTTCAATAAAATTAACAGTTCCATCTTATTTGTTTGTATCTATTTTGGTTCAATAAAATTTATTATTGAACCATATTATATATATTTTGGTTCCATTTACAAAGAAACCGAATTAATAGTTGTACCAAATGGGCAATTAACAGCAGGGTTAAATTGTGATCGGTAAAGTTATTTTATACAGTGTATAAGATATCAACGATCTCCTTGCTCTTTCAGTTACACATGTATTATTAGGACATCTGTTTTCCGGGGTAAAATTTATTATACTTAATAATTTTCCTTCTTTATAACTACATTCCATTGTGTAGGTTGCTACTGGTTCTATTGTATCTTCGGTTTAAAGGGTTTTTAAATTATACCGGTACGTACCGGTATACCGAAATAAAAACCAATACCGAAATAAACTAGAACCTTAACAGAACCTTTTACCGAAACATTAGTTTTGGTACGTACCAGAACCGAAATTTTATTCGGTTTGACTCCCTGTTTTCAACTTATTTTTTTTTTTTTTTTTTTTTTTTTTTAAATACTTCAGCAATCGCAAATCGTTAAGCAGTAATCACTAATCACTATTTTGTGCTTAATTCGACTTAACTCTCTTTAAAAAGAGTTGTTAACACGACGGAAAAATTCGCGCAACATTTTTTTTTAGGATTCACGAAAAAAAAAAATCGATTCTTTAAAATAGCATTTTATGCAGGGATACTAACCGGTTCTGAACCGAAACAAATCAAACCGTACCGAACCGCTTATTTGAGCTCGTAAACCGAACCAAGAACCGAACCGGTGTTCTTCTTCTACAAAAACGGTTCGGTTCGGTTCAGTTTAACCATAAGTTTAATGACGTAAACACTACGATATTGTACCTTAAAATTGAGTAATTTTTCTAAGGTAGTGTTTCCTCGTTAATTTAAATGTAGCCTTTGCAGTACCTTTATGTTCGCTATTTTACATTTATAGAGAGATTATTATGCGTTTATCTCGTTTAGATGATAGAACGACACTTCCGAATACGCATCGTATTCGAAATGCTATGGTATATATTGAAGTTTTTGTTGATCTTATGGACACCGCCTTAAAATTCTTCTTTTTACATTAAGTACAATTATAATTTATAATAAGATCAGCTCACCTGATTTCTATCTATATAATTAATAATTTTTATTAAAAATTATTAATTTCAAGTTTCATTTTAGAAAGTTCAGGAATTCGGATTAGGGATCAGGCGTGATACTAGATTAACCTTGAACCACAGAACCGAACCATCCCTGCATCCCTGATTTTATGTACTGTCAACTGATTTAAAGCTTTCTCTAATACAGCTGCCAATTTATGAGTAATTTTTATTTATAAATTCAACATAAATATTTTGTTGTAGCTGCAAAAAGGTGTCAGAAAGGGGAGTTGCCATTGGCAACTAGTAGCTTGCTCTCTTTATATAAATATATATTTGGTTTTATCAGAAAGCCATAATCAAGGGGTTGCCATAGTATGGAAGGGGTACTTGACATTCTACCGTCAATAAAGTCCAATTAGCGGACCCGTCGTCATCGTCACCCACACCCACATCCACCCGCCCCATCCAATTTGTATTTAGTGGTTGTCGCTATGCGTTCTTCAAGTTTTGCGGACACGCAAATGCTAATTAGTTAGTGGTAAATAGTAGTTTTGCACTTTGGACTGAGAAAAGGGCGTCGCAAATTTGGCTGGCCTCCTTAGACAATAATTAGGCGGCAACGCCTTTAAGTATGCTTCATCAAAGTTTGAGTTTAAATTAAAGTAAATTCAACCAAACTTAACCCCGCATTGACTTGGAATTTACAAAACTTTAACACCTGAATACCACCCCCTCGCGTCTTGGGGGAATTTTGGATAAATGATTTGCCTTTAATTAACATGCTGACATCATTAAGCAACCGACAACACAAATGGCAACAGTTTGTCAGCCATTTGTCAACCCCAACATCCTCCTGTGCTCATATTGACAGCAGCTCCTGCGCTCACCTTCTTTCCTGCTGCTTTTGGGTGTGCTAATTAAATAGAAAAATTAGAAAAACTACGTCGTAAATTCCATGCCCAGCGTCATGTAATACAACACCCAGAGCGCGCACTTATCACCACACACACACACACATACAAGAATTTGATACCAAGAACCGGCAGGGTGGACCACCGCCTGGTGTGAAATCATTTGACGACATTGCTCAGCATGACGCAATTAATCAAATTAAGTTGGTCTCCGTCTATGTAATTTATTTGGGCGAGACTTTGGAAATAGAAATGCTTGATTAGCTCATAAGTAGGCCTCAAAGGCATTGACCTCAAAAAAGAAAACGAATAATAAGACATTTTTCGGACAACATATAATTTCTTCTTTTGAAAGCAGCGGAGAGCACCAAAAATCGAACAACAAGATTTTCAGAAAAGAAAAAAAAATTAAAAACGATCGTTGAAGTGTCTTCGCTACAAACTGTAATTTTGTCGTCTTTGTATTCATAAGCCAAGACTCAAATTGGTTAATGTTTTCTGGTATGTTTCTATTTTAAACTCGTCCAAAAAAAAAAAAAAAAAAAAAAAAATCGTTACCCACTTTAGCCATTACTTCATGTTTAAAGAAAGTTCAAAATAATACGACAAACATTCGAGAAAATTTAAATATTTAATTTCACTTGCAAAAGCTCGGTCCAACTGATTTAAGGGGTTATACGCAGTTTGAACATTCAAAAAAAAAAAAAAAAAAAAAACATATATTTTCAGAAAATTTAAAAACTATCCGGAAAATATTTTCGGAGGTATACATGGGTTACTATTCAAGTTTCTGGCCTAGGTCACTTCTAGCCATTTTAGGACCAATTGTCCTTTTTCCAAAAAAAGTTTGGACTTTTATCGATAAAAGCTCCATACAACTCTTTCATGTGTGACCACGTTTGATATCGATTAACGATTAATCAAAAACTTACCCCGGCAGAAAAATGGAATTAATTCGTGAAAATTTTCGTGCAATCATTTTTTACAACTTTCGACGTGGATTTTAACGACAAGAGTGCCACAAAAAACTTAAATCTTTGTATGGCGATGAAGCACCATCCTATAGCACTGTGAAAAATTGGTTTAATGAATTCAATCGCGGGCGACGCTCGCTCGAAGACGAAGGTCGTGAAGGTCGTCCAAAATCAGTCGTTGTGCCAGAAAACATTGATGCCGTGAGATAGAGGCATCCTTGGGCATTTCTTCCACCAGCATACATTCGATATTGCATGAACACCTGGGCGTAAAAAAGGTTTGTTCTCGTTGGATCCCGCACAATTTGACAATCGCTCAAAAAAAAGGCTCGTGTGGATTGGTGCAAAGAAATTTTGAAAAAAATTTAAACGCGGTGTTTCAAAAGACGTTTATAAGATCGTCACAGGTGACGAATCATGGATCTATGCTTATGAGCCCGAATCAAAACAGCAATCGACCGTGTGGGTCTTCGAAGACGAGCCAAATCCAACGAAAGTCGTTCGTGGAAGAAGCACTTCGAAGCAAATGGTCGCCTGTTTCTTCGGTAAAACTGGTCATGTGGCGACTGGTTCCGCTTGAGCAACGTAGGACGGTCAATTCTGAGTGGTACACCACAATTTGTTTGCCTGAAGTCTTCGGAGAAATTCGAAAAACGAACCAGAGAAGACAGATCATTGTGCACCAGCGCCTTTTTGACAGCCCAAAATGTTGAATTGATGGGTCATCCGCCGTACAGCCCTGACTTGGCACCCAATGACTTCTTTTTATTCCCGCACATCATGGGAAAAATGCGTGGTCAACGATTTTCGTCGCCAGAAGATGCTGTTAAAGAGTTCAAAAACCATGTTTTGGAGGTTTCTCAATCGAAGTGGAAAAAGTGCTTCGACAATTGGTTTGAGCGCAGGCAAAAGTGTATAAATCTTTCTGGAGAATACTTTGAAAAACAATAAAACCATTTTTGATCATAAATATTCGCGTTTTTATTATTAGGCCAAAAATAATATGTTATATTCTCTGAACCTGCCAAAATTTGTATATAACTGATCAATTTAAAGTGTGGGATCAAACAAGAATTGTGTAAGTGCTGCCCATCACGGTTGTGGCCGGTGCTGCCCAGCACAAATTATTTGATTTGCTTATAACTCGACTATCGTTCATCTGAACGGAAAAAGATGTTTGGTGGATCAACAAATAATTATGATCTATATAACTAGAAGGTTCGAACAATCTATATTCATAATTGTGGAAGATACGGGTTTTTTTTTTTTTTTTTTTTTTTAATTAAATGGAAGGCTGGATCGTGGTAAAAATCCAAAATAAACTTGATTCGCCTGCAAATATAAGGTGTTTACGTTCTCTGAGATCTCTTCCTTTATACGGAGAAACAGCTATATAGACTCGGCTGTTCAAGCTGACCAAGAATATATAATTTATACTTCATATGGTCAGAGATGCTTCCTTCTGGCTGTTATATACATACATACATTTGCACAAACTTAATAAACTTTTTTGTTCCATTGGTACAGAGTAAAAAACCTCAAATTTACGACTTTTTTGTGTGCTGCTCTCCTAGATGAACTAATTTTTTGTGCAAAACCTCTTTCCAAGGTAGAAATTATAGCACACAGCTCTTTAAATCTAAAGAATATTTTTTTTCACAATTTTTGCTTTACAATTTCGATTCGCAGCAACAAACAATTTAATAACTCTTTAATTGCAATTGCAAAATTAATTTACTAAGTGCCATTATGCCATGCCATAAACGAACCCATATGTATGCATAATGTATAGCGATTCACACGCTTTTTTGGTGCTAATTAACGCTTAATTAATTGCAAAATTAATATGACAAAGGCAAATGGAGTTGGGGGGGGGGAAACTGTGATCGCCAGTGAAGCAGATGTTTCATTTCAATGCATTTCATTGATTTAAATGTATTTTTATGCAAATTTAAAACTCTTAATAAATTATGGAAAAATCCAAATGCATTTGACAGGCAGGGAACGCTTAAAAGTAGGCAATGTGATAAGAGAGAGAAAAAGTGTTTAAATCACTGATGTTTTTTTTACTCGTAACTAAAAACTAATTGCTCTTGGCGACTATTTGTATGCTATAATTTGTATTTGAATATTCAATAGTCGAAAAAATATGCATATTGCCACAAAGTGTAAAAAAATTAGCATAATAATAATAAAAAATTAAATATGAGCATTTAGGTTTTTATTGACCACTGGTCTTTAGTTAAATCGCTAGGTAAAGATAATGCAGTAAAAATTTTGGAAGAATTATACAATTTTTGCATAGCCTATGGAAATTGCTAACCCCTTTTCCCTAGTCAAATCGCTAGGGTCATGTATTCTAGGGTTATCTCAATGAGTGTCTAAACTAAATTTACAAATAATTTCCCAACTTTCTTTTCATCCAGATTAACACTCAAATGGTCTTAGGCTTTTCCAGAAATCAATTAACCAGACTTTCAGATCAAAGCGAATCAAGCGAGAAATAAACACAAAATCCCCACTGACTGATTAACACACAAATGCAATCAATGAAGCGTGTAGAATAAGACAAAAACACAAATTCATGTCTAGGCATAGTGTTTGCTACCGCAACTTTTCTTCCGCCTCAAGGCGTTCGGTCCGCCTGCTTGCCTACCTTGCCTGCTTGGCTGGCTGCCTGCCTTTAGACGCCTCAACATTTATAATTACTTTATTAACAACTTTAAGCGGCTGTCAGAAAATGTTGCGCCACTTTTTGCTTTCTTCACACGTTACGGGGGAAATCAACAAAGTTTTTCGCCCTCTTTTTGGGGTAGAAAGGTGGGAGGGAGGAGGAAGCAGGCTTTCGGATTAAACGTTGGAGTTTGCTGTCATGTTTATTTAAATATAAGTTGATGTTAATGGAAGTCATTTATTCCATGTTGAATCTCAGACAGAACAGTACCCAATGTTGATATAAGAGGGCAGTTCGAAATGTCAGTTAATTTTTGAATATATAATAATACTTTAAAAAATTCAAAGACTAAGACGGGATTTACATGATGAAGCAAACGTGATGACGTTTTTTTAGTAGGCGAGAGATTTAAATGTTTATCCATACTGTATGTTTAATAGGTCTAAAAATTCCCCTGAATTTCACGCCTACTAAGAAAACTTCAAGAAGTTTTCTTCATGGTGTAAATCCCGACTAGGAATTCCCAAGTTTTTGTTGTTTTTTTATACATTGTCCTGACTGACTGATTCATTGGCAAACAACTTAAAGCCTAAACGGTAAGAAATATAAAACTGACATTTTTACAGAAGTTTTTAATGTGCTAAAAGTGGGAAATTCCACTCCAAGAAGCGGAAAATTCATTCTTAAATTTATGTGGGAAAATTTTGTTTTCATCCCATAGACATAAAACTTGGTTTGTAAATAAAGTATGCGAAATAATTACACGTGTTTTCTTGATATCGAAAAATCCGCCAAGATGAAAAATTACCGGAAAATTGTGCATAGAAGAAATTCATTTTTTTATACAATTGACGTAAAAAACTCAGTTTGTAGGGATATTATTTAAAATAATAAGACATAGAATTTTACCATGTTGGAAAAATTTTTTTTTTTTTCCAATTGACTTCAAACTCGTTTAGTGATTTTTGAAAATCTACCTCCAATGTAAAAAATAAGTGTTGGAAAATAGTATTAGAAAGCAGTATTAGAAAACAAGTTTAAGAACTGTTTTGGAAAACAGTGTTTAAAAAAAAACAATGGTGAAAAGGAGTGTTGGAAACAATGTTCAAAAAAGAGTGTTGGAAAACACTGTTGAAAGCAGAGTTGGAAAACACTGTTGTAAGCAGTGTTGGAAAACCATGTTAAAAAAGTGTTGGAAAACAGTAGTTCAATAACTGTTTTGGAAAATAGTGTTAAAATAACAATGGTGAAAAAAAGTGTTGGAAACAATGTTCAAAAAAGAGTGTTGGAAAACACTGTTGAAAGCAGAGTTGGAAAACACTGTTGAAAGCAGAGTTGGAAAACACTGTTGTAAGCAGTGTTGGGAAACCATGTTGAAAATCAGTGTTGGAAAACAATGTTGAAAAAATTCCGCTCCACAAAGTTAAAAAATGCGCAGAAAATTCAGTATGAATTAAAGTTTTTTTCATCCAATTGACTTCAAACTCGTTTTGTGATTTTTGAAGAGCTACCTCCAATGTCAAAAAATAGTGTTGGAAAATAGTGTTAAAAAACAGTTTTAGAAAATAGTGTTAGAAAACAATGTAGAAAAACAGTGTTGGAAACAATGTTAGAAAAGAATGTTCAAAAAAGAGTGTAGGAAAACATTGTTGAAAGCAGTGAAAGCAAAATCAGTGTTGGAAAATAGTGTTTTTTTTTTAATTAGTTTGATTCTTAAATAGGTAACCCTAATACAAAATTTTTACATTTTACTGTATTTTAATAATTAGAAGGTAAATGAATTAATTTAGTGTTATGGTTATGGTAGAAAATAATGTGTGTTGCTACGAGGGTTTTTAACAAATCGCTTATTTAAGTAAGTTTAAGTGTGTTTTATGTTATTTTGTTGTTGTTTACTATGTGGGTGGTGATCAAATAGTGTTGGAAAACAGTTTTGGAAACAGTGTTTGAATACAGTGTTGGAAAACTTCTCATAGGCCAGAGGACAAGTGGTCTAAAACATACTACTACTAAGTTTTATTAAAATGCCACGGTTGGACAGGCGTTTGCTTGGAGTGTATGCTGTGTCCGTGTGAGCGTTACCAAAAAAAAAATATTGTACCAAAATTAAAGATGTTTCACATCAAAAATAATTTTTTCATTTTGGGAAATTCATTCCAAATGTTAGAAAATTGGAGGAGAGGTTGGTTTCAATGCCAATCATTATTTGTCAACTCTATGGGAAAAATAATTTTCCAATTTTGAAGAATTAAAAATAAAAAAAATAAAAAGCCCCACATGGTTTGAAAATGGGGTCGTTATTGTCGATCTGAATAAAATTGGATTTGTATTCTTACAAGGCGAATTTAATCGAAAAATAATTAAACGATTTTGAAAAATTAATCCCAAGGTCGGAAAATTTAAAGTTAAAGGCCTATTCTCGGATGATATAAAAATTATTTTCGTCACAATGCTTCATATGAATAGAAAGACTTTTGTAGAGCTTTGAAATCAGAATGCTTTTGAAGTGCTGTCTTATTATATGAAGCATAGTGCCGATTGATAGTTGACAGGAGCATTGTTTTAATTTAAAGTTACTACGAGAGTTGAAAGTCAGTAAACAGTATCGATTTTAATCATTATTTTTAATATTGTGCCGATTCACTTTGACATGCTATTGCACTTTTAACGCCTACTTATTCATCCATAATGATTCTTATTATCTTTAACCCTCATTTACACATACGCACGCACACTATTCAAAAGACCATAAAGCAACTGAGCCATAAATAATATCCCAGGAAGAACACGAACAAAATAAAATGAAATAATGAAAATGGAACCGAAATTGGTTTCATAAGACGCCTCAGCAAAATGCAAGCGGCAATATGTTGCCGATAATGGATAATGCACACAGGCAGAGCCCTGATTCGCTTTCGTGCATATTTCTTATTAAATGGCGATGATATTAACACCCCACAAAAAAAGGAAACCTGATGAATTGCATGCCAAGAATTGGGAGTGGAGGAGAGACACATTGTGAGGCAGCGCATACAATGCAACTGATTTTGACAATGGTTATGCATAAAAGAGACTCTGATATGCCGTTCACAGA